>JAJEJO010003551.1:474758-604820 GCA_020662805.1 Glaucomys volans
TTTTTTTTTTGCGGTGCTGGGGATTGAACCCAGGGCCTTGTGCTTGCGAGGCAGGCACTCTACCAACTGAGCTATATCCCCAGCCCTGGTGATATATTTTTAACAAATGCTCCATGTCATGGGATTTTTAGGTATTTTTATTTTCTATCCCTCTCTCCTTTCCTTTTTTCCTATTTGTATGTATTCACTATGTTTTCTACCATGAATGTAGTTATTGAAAAAAACCTGAAAGCAACTAATTCTTAATTTTAAAATAAAAAGTTTTGGAATTCTGTTGCTGAAGTCAAAGAGAAGGAAATGAAATCCAAGCTGGCTACTTTGTCTACAAGCAACTATATTTGCACAGGCTAATGCAAATGTTATTTTTTGTTTTTGACATTTAAGGATAAATCACAGATGCAGAAGAGAATGTAAATATTATTTAAAAATTCAGCTGTGATGATATAAAAGTGTTAGCTGAGTGGGTAGAAAGTGGAAGAGCCAGGAATGTTAGTTTCCTCAGTGTCTTAGTCTGTCCTAGAAAGGGATCAAGATACTAAATCTTAATATCAAAAGAAGCAGTGAAGGTGTAAGTACATTATCTATTATTACAGGGGGAACAAAAGAGGTCATGAGTACTGTAATCAAATACTGAGAAGAAGAGAGGTGAGAAAGCTAAATGAGCTGAAATCCTGTCTTTCCTCCTAGTCAATAAATACCATCTAAAGTTGCAAATTATGAAATAGAAGTTACCTCTGTATCTAGTGCTATGGAGATAACCAGAATTGGAAGAGAAGTGATCAAGACGGGCTATTTAGGGGCTTTGGATGTGGGTGGGGAGAGGTGCAGTGAAGCCCAGCACAATGTTTTTCATCATAAGCTCATTTATATGACTTGATTTGTAATTGTGTGGAATTCAGAACAATTTAAATGCTACAGAATGAAGAGGCTGGATCAATGATCTCCAAGGGTCCCTCCCTAGAACCGAGAGTCTTATCAGCATACTTGCTCTGCTCTTCAGGAAAGTGGAGACAGTGAGTTCTCACTATGTGCCAGGTGCTCTCTACCTATTGTCTGCTTTACCCTCTAGAGCATTTCTGGAAGGTAGGTCTTCCTGTCCATCCTGTGGATGAGCACACTGAGACCCTACATGGTTTCCTACCAGCCCCACACAGGGAAAGTTAAAATGTTTCATGTCATGGTTTATCTCCAAAAAGACTCCTGTTGAAACCCAATCCCCAAAGTCACATGTTAATGGCATTTGGAGATGAGACGTTAAGGAGGTGATTGGGCCAGGAAGGCTGCACTTCCCATCCATCCATTAATGGAATAATGGGTTATCTGGAGACTGAGTCTGTTATAAAAGTCAGTTTGACTTGGTCTCTCTCTTTTGAGGTGGTGGAGATCAAACCTAGGGCCTCCTGCATACCAGGCAGGGTCTCCATCAAAGACTGGGCTTTGTCTCTTTTATCAGGCCCCTCGGTATGTGATAACCTGCATTACTCAGTACTCTGCAGTCTGCACCAGCAATAAGACCCTCCCAGATGTGGCCCTTTGACATGCCAGCCTGCAAAATGGTAATGATTTTCTTTATAAACTATTCTGTCTCAGGTATGTAGTTTTAGCAACAGAAAACAGACTAAAACAGGAAGCTTGATATAGTTTCCCCCTCATTATACATACACATTACAAAAAAAAATACAAGCTTATCAAAAACAGGAGAAAATAACTTAAAATTTCATCACCCAGAAACTTTAGACTTGCTCATATCAGGATCATTTGTCTTTTAATGAGTTTTTGGTCATAGCAACTAACATTTGGGGCTGGGATTGTAGCTCAGTGGTAGAGCGCTTGCCTAGCATGTGTGAGGCACTGGGTTTGATTCTCAGCACCACATATAAATACATGAATAAAATAAAGGTCTATCAACATCTAAAAAAATATTTAAAAAAAACTAACATTCTTTAAACTTAAGAATATGTGACCTGTATATGTAGTTTAAAAAATGACAAGAGTCTGGACCGTCTTCTAGCTACCCCTGCAACAGAAAATCACCGTTAAGAAAAGGTTAAGTAACCTTTAACCTGAATTCGTGTAAAGTAACTTAATGGTGGTGTGTTACTAGAATTCCAAAGAACTGGACCACTTATATGGTCAACTTTTACCTTTTAATTCTTTCCTTCCAACTCTCACAAAGTTCTCTACCCAATCTTATCCATCCAACAAAACTCCATTCCAATTTCACCTCCCAGGAGTTTTCTGGTCCCCTTCCGGCCACAGTGCCTTTTCTTTTCAATACCTGATCAGAGCTCTGACTCATTCAAGGCCCCACTAAGCTGTCGGCAGACTGAGCTGTCTGGCCAGTCTGTGCTTCTGATGGAGAACAAGGGCAGTGACCCACCTCTCATGCAAATGCTGATGGAAAGAGTCTTCTTGGAGAATCTGCTATGCCTGGGACACAGTGAGAGGCCAATGAGAGAATATGGAGAACATGGGTATGATGTGATCTAGAGTTAAAGATGTTCTGAATACTTTCACCCTGACGAGGACAGACCAGAGCAGAGATAAAGCCCTTCATTCACAGGACAAGTAGTAGGAATCTGCTACACTCATGGTTCTTTGCAGGGAGCTGGGAGGCAGAGTGAGGGAGACCTGACACATGGTCCCTACAGGACAAAAAGGGGGGCACTTTCTGAAAGAGCTGAACTTGGGACATGCATAAGTGCTCTGGGCAACCAGTTCACACAGGGGCAGGGATGACAGGAAAGGCTTTCTGGCAGAGGGAATACTAAGTGCTGGGACAAGTGTTAGGTGAAAGGGACCAGCATTGGCAAAGGCTCCAGTGCAAGAGAGGCCACGGTGGGCCACTGCTCAGTGCCAGGCGAGGTGATGTGAGATGAGCAAAGGGGTAAGTGGGAGGCAGAGTGGGCGGAACCTTGTAAACTGCTTAGATGTTTGGATGCTACCCTGATGGCTTCAATCAGGGAAATGGTGTATCAGGCTTCACCTGGCGGCAAGGGAGAGAAGGGAACAGGGGAGAAAAAGGAGTAATGAAACAGTCCAGGCAAGAAAGATAGATGGGCAAGGTGTAGGGCTAATGGGGACAGAGAGGAGGGAGGAGCTGCCATAGACCAGATAACTGGATGGGAAGACAGAGGAAACAGCGCCATGCGGAGCCTCTTCCTGGAGTCCAGGGATGTGGCATGTTTGCAGGAGGGAGATGAGATCAGACGTGGGCGAGGCCAACTTCTGATATCTGTGGACGTGTGAGGAATCATGTCTAAAAGGTAAACTGGATAAAAGGAAGGTCTGGTGTCCCATGGGGTAGATCTGAACTTAGAAACCACTGAGACAAGGAAGAAACTGATCCCAGAGGAGAAGAGATACAAGAGCGTGGGTGGGTGCTTCTCAGGGTGGCCTGACCCTTACTGGCCTTTGAATTCCTCTGACTATATGTGAGTAGAGAAAACAGGCAGAGCAGCCCTTGAGATCAAAGGAAGACTGATAAATTCCAAGTCCTTCATGTTTATAACCTGAAAAGCAGGGAAAAATGTCACCATTATACATGGGGTGCGACCACATTTCTGCCTTTTCAGGTCCTCAAACACCTATGAAATGCTCACTGTGAGTCTCAGACAGCCTAAAAGACACAGAGACAAGGATGACATTCTGCACAGAGCCCCAGCAGAGCCCAGATGCTGCAGGAACCCAGCAGGTAGGATTCTGTCAGCGCATGAAAATCCAGTGTCTACAACCTAGGGAGGGAGAGAGCCGAGGACACCTGTGACCAGGAGACAAAACAGAATCATCTATGGGCAACAGCAGTTGACACCCAAGGGCTTTGGAGACTCGGAGGAGGGAAACACTAGGTTGCCTGCCTGATCAAGTATGTGCAGAATAAAAGAAATGGCGGCAGGGGAAGGCAGGAAATGTGGGCGGAGGGGACTGGCAGGGAAGGTGTGATCCCAGGGGGAGGAGGAGATCTGGGACAAGGTGAGCTGGCTGATACAAAGCATGCTGGGCAGCAGTGGCATGGGCGTGGGAGGGACAGGGCTGCAGTGCTGAGGCAATCAGGAATCAGGCTCTCTGTTCTCAGGGGGACTTGGAGAAAGGGCTGATTCAAGTTCTCCTAGCTTGGGGGAAGAGGAAGGAAGGGGGGCACCTGCTTTTTAAGCTCTGGGTTCTTCACCTTGATCACCTTGTTTAATACTAAGAACTCAGAGATAAGTACTTAGCCCCAGCATAGGATGTACTATCATTTTTAGGGTCTCAAAACTACCAGGTACACAGAGAAGGCTTGAATCAGGATTTCTGAGTCTAAAGATATGCCCTTTCCAGCCGAGTACTCAAATGCCTGAAATCAGGCATCTTATTCCATGTGACAGTCTCTGAGTTTAATGACACTGGCTTCTTCTTTGAAAGGTACTGCATGTTCCTTTGGATGCAGGCAGAACGTAAGTGAACACAGAACCCTTATGTAATGAGCTGGCGCTCTGGCCTCCCAGGATTATCATCATCTTTTCAAAAAACCATTCACATCCTGCTGAGTTTTAAAGCCCTGGACGGGACAAAGATCTTTTTCAGAGGGACAAAGGCAGAAGGATTCTCCTGCATCTCTACGAAGTCATAAGTTGAAAATGCCAATAATAAAAACTCCAAGTACCCAGCTGAACCTGCCAGGTGGTACATGTTACCAGCACCTGATTCTCCCTTGCTAGTCATTAGGTACAGAAGAACACATCCTCAGAGTCCAGCCTCACCCCAGTATGACGCTGTCGTCATACTGCAGCAGTGCAACAGCAAAGGCCCCTGGGAGCTGCTCATTATAAACTACCAGAACGTGAAGTCAGGAAGTGCATGGATAGGAAATAAAATATGGGATTAAGTTTGAGATTTCATTGGAACACAGACCCCCAGTCCTCCTTCCACTAGGCTGCTGCCTTGAGCTGACTCACCAGCTCACTGGTGAGTCAGACCTAGGTGGCATCTGTAGTGGGCATTTCAGGAGGTGAGTTGTCTGCTGGACACCAAAGCACCACAGCAGGACAGACGCCAGTGCTTACAATGTTGGATCAACTGGGCAGTTTCCAGGGGACTCAGATCACTGCTGCTGTCACTGGGAGATGATGGTGCTGTCGTGCATGTGTGCGCATGGGTGCTGGGGATGGAACCGGTGCTTTGTGCATGGTAGGCAGGTGCTGTACCACTGAGCTACTTCCTCAGCCCTAAGGATGCCATCACAGCTTCGGAGGACGGGAGTTCAACTCCAGCACAGATGACAAGTGTGGCCCAGGGCTGCTGTGTGTGGTTTCTACAGAGTAGACTGACTGCCTAAGGGCCTCACATCCTGGCAGCTGCCAGTCACACTGGATAGCAGAGAGAGATTGCTCATAATGATCCTTTTCCACAAATGATCTATTTGGGTCTTTAGAAACATGCATTGTGATGATATCTTAAAGGAAGGAGTGGCAGGTCTTGGGTGTAATCCTTTTCCATGCTTTGCCTAAAGGCGCCTTAAGTGCCAGCGGGGGCCATAGGCTCAGGCACCATCCTGACACCTTAGAGGCAGTGGTGGCTTTTGGAGAGGATTCTCACCACACACCAGGCACTGGTGGCTGCCTTGAGCTCAGGAGGGCACTGGTGTTCAGGCTTGCCATCCTTGATTTCCAAGAACCATCAACACCAACAGTGCCATTCCAGTTTCTTTGCAGGTGACTCAACATTGGTCATTTTCTTATGGAAACACATCAGATACTTAATTCATTCTCTAAGCAAAGGCTGTCCTTTGAAAAACTAGTATTTTTTTTTTTTTTTTTTTTTTTGGTACTGGGGAGTGAATTCAGGGGCGCGCTGAACCATCGAGTCATATCCCCAGCCCATTTTTGTATTTTATTTAGAGACAGGGCCTCACTAAGTTGCTGAGACTGGTTTAGAATTCACAATCCTCCTGCCTCAGCCTCCTGAGCCTTGGGGATTATAGTCCTGTACCACTGCACCTGGCACCAGATATGTTTTTTTGAAAAACAGCTATTCTAACTCCTGTTGCTTTTGTGATTCAAGTCTTTATGTTCATTTTTGAAAAGTTACAAAATTCAAGTACATTTTTTAAAAAAAGAAACAAATGTATAATTCTACCATGCAAGCCTTATCACAGATAACATCTTGGACTCGTTTTGCCAGCTTCTTCCATTCACATATTATCTAAATGTATATTTTAAAGTAAGACTGGGATATAACCTGCTTTTCTATAATCTACTATTACTACTTAGGAGATACTATCCACAGCTTACCATCCTGGGTGGAAGCCCAGGGTGGCAGCATCTGGACCCACCCTGAAGCAGGCCTGTATTTCAGTATCTTCATGATGTGTCCTGCAGTCTTTGCTGTGTGGTTGAGTTGTATAGCCAGGAAGAGGGTGAGGCTAAAAAATGAGCTTGGAGGCATAGGCATGGCTGAGTGGCTGAATTTTCCAGGGGTTATGGGTCAAAGGTGAGAGTTGATTCATGAGTACAATGAGGAGCTACCTGTTTTAAGGCAGGGAGCCAACATGTTCTAATTATGACCATGTGAAGATTGTTTTGCTATACATGGAGAAGTCAGCTATGTCCCTTTGTCCCCCACCGCTTTGTCTGCGAGTAAGTTTCCCCTTTAGCATGCCTCTCCCTCCGCTCAAGCATGGAAAGGCCTCAGCCCTCAGAGAAGCTAGGTGTGAGACATCTCTCATGCTGAATATAGGGAGAAAGCATTATTGTTTTTGTCTTTCCCTCCAAGAGCCCCTGCAGCAGAAGGTGAGTCTTTTTACCATGGCCAATAAAGGAAGGGAGGCCAGTGGGGTATCTCTTAGGGCCACACACAGGTCTCAAGTGGCCTCTGGCTAGCATCCCTGGTTTCATTTGCCTTTTTCTCTGATCCTGAACTGATATTTCCTGGTAGTAAATCAACAGATGGTCAGTATGAGTCATTGCTGAGTTTGGTGCAAGCAGATGCCTTTATCAATTTAAAAAATGAGGTCAGAAGCAGCTTCAGGGCATGAGTTACCCAGAATAAATCTTGCCAGTTAGCGGAAATAGCAGGAAGAAACAAAACCCCTCATCACTTTCCTTCCTCTTTATACGTCCTAGTGACCCCTTTCCTTCTTTTGATTCTCTGAGGTTTTCTATCCCTCCATTAACTTGGCATTACGAAAAGTGCTAATTATATAACATATTTGAAAGGACAACGAATAGCCTTCTACTGTCACAATGCCCATCTTGTCATTTGCTGTAATTCTGATTTCTGAATCATTCAAAAGTACATTAAAGACACAGTCACTTCAGCCCACACCCTTAAACATGCAGTTCTTAAAAACAAGGACATATGTATGTCTCCATAACTAGTATCCAGACCATCTAAATCCTAAACTTCTTAATATACAATCACTAAAATTTCCTCAATTATTCCTAAAATGCTATATATATGTACATATATACGTATATATGTACATATATATAAATCTATATATGTGTGTGTATATATATACGTATATATAGATACAGATATAGATGTATAGATATATAGGTATATTTGAACCAGGGTCCAACCATGGTGGGGTTTCTAAAGTGTGAATAATATGTAACTGCTCCACAAAAAGGAAAAAATCCCAAAGCAGCAGCACCACCAAAACCTCAAGGATCGCCTCATGTGAGACCTTCAGCTTCGGCCTTTGGAGAAGTTTCTCTCCACTGAAGTTGATAAGAGGAAATTCCCATTCACACTGGTCCTGCTGGCTGTGCCAATGTCATGTAATGCTGTGACTGCAACCTGACAACCACACATGCATGATGTTTATGAGACAGCTAATCATTAGACAGTTAATAAGAACCAAGGCCTACTGTAAATTTGCTCTTTGTCAGAGTACATGAAAGCAAACAGATTTTTAGAATCCGGATGCACAAATAATTTGTAAGGAACCTGCCTCAAAATTCTTCGAGGGATTTGTATTTTATTTTTGCATGGTTTTCAGTCTTAAAATGCTCTTTTTTAAAAAATTTTGGTTGATTGTACACAAATGGAGTACAACTATCGTTTTTCTGGTTGTACACAAAGTAGAATCACACAATTTGCATATTCAATACATATACATAGGGTAATGATGTTTCTCATTTTATTATCTTTCCTTCCCCGCCCTCCCACCCTTCATTTTCCTCTATACAATCCATCTTTTCTCCATTCTTCCCTTACCTTCCCCCACCCCTTAAAATGTTCTTTTTGTGTTACACTTAATTTAAAACTGATAGACCATGAGATTTATATCAAAACCCAAAAAACCTAGAAAGTTCCCAACTCAGTCTGAGGATACCAGGGATTTGATTTCTCTTGGCTAAAGGACATCTCATAGATTCAGCATGTGTGTGTGTAAACAATTCACTGTGATCCTAAGGATATCAGATTGATGTGGAACAGCTTAAGACTCTACCCTGAGGCTCCACTCCTGATTGAAAAACTACCATTTTTACCTGATTTACTAAAGAGAATCATCAAACCAATCTCAAAATCTCAAAAAGCACATTTCCTCAAATAAGTTTTAGCTCTGAGTTTTGAGGTCACAAAAAGACAATTAACGCTAATGTATTATGCTTTCATAACTTTGTCAAGTAATCAAAGAGAAATGAGCTGGGAAACCGGAGGCTGAGGCACCCCCCCACAGGATCCCCATTCTGGTGCAAGGGGGGATGAGGGCCTGGGCCTAACCGGAGAGCTGCGGCTCCAAACATTCCCTTATATGGACGAACACATTAGTGTGAGTGTTTCCTGCATACTGATGTTAAGCCCCAAGGAGACAGGGCCGGTAGAGTAGGCAAGAAATCAGGCTTCCATCCCCCATGACCCTCCTGTGTGTGGAAAACACCAGCTGCAGCTTCTAGCCCTTTGTCTGAGACTCCACTTGCAGTGGAAGGCTCATCTGAGATGCTCCATCTGTTCCTGCGACATGGGCTTCTCCCTTCTCTGTTGCCCTAGCTAAATAAGGCAGTAATAATCTTACCCTAGTCTGTGTGGGCTGTGTGCATTCTTTTCCCATCAACCTGTGCCTCCCAGGAATAATGTTATATATTACGATGTTTTTCTTCCACCCCTTCCCCTGTCAAGGGCTAATAATTATTTCTGGTTCAGAATCATGTCTGATCAGCTGGGAAAGATCTATAGCCAAGATGGTGGCCTAGAAAGTGGTTTTCCCATGGTCCCCATAGCAGGCCAATGTCTTCCAAGGTGAGTATTTTCCAAGTTGGGAATTGGGAGTTCAAGGGAATGGTGTTTAATAATAATGACCCGTTCTTTCCTTTTGAATTGCCTGTCAATCTGACAACCTTAACTGGAAAGTCTTCACTTGGAATCTGTCCTTTTTATGGAAGTGATAAGTCTAAGTTGAAAAGTTGATTTAAATAAATGATCATGTAAATAACAATCAGTGATCTGCAGAGATGGCAAAAATTAGGACAGATAAGTCCCAGTGCCTAAGCTTTAGCAATACCAGCTTAAGAAGACTGCTTCTAGATTAAGGGTTCTCTACTCTGGTTATACATTAAGATCAAGGGCAGAGCTTTCAGAGTTCCTGGGTCCACTCTGAGATTTTTTTTCCCCTGGAGTCAAATGGGTGTCTGACATCAGGATTTTTTTAGCTTTCCAGATTTAGATTTTAATGAGCAGCCCAAGTTGAGACCATGGTACCACACTGTGCTTTTCCCTGGTGTTCAGAGACATCTGCTGTGTAACTCGGTAGAGCCAACTCTGTCGTGACCCCAAGCCCTCGGCTTCCAGGCACTCTGTCCATTGGAATCTCCCCATAGAAAAAGCCCTGACACAGGCTCTGGTTTTTTGGCAGCTCCTGGAAGCCTAATGAAATTAGCTAGCACTGAGTTGGTTTTGGATAAAGGTGACTGATAGCCTGACTCAAGCAGAATGCTGCTGTTTTGAGGACCTCAGGGGGGAGCAGGCACACCTCATTTGTCCCCTGGGTCTGAACTGAAATGCCCTATCCCTCATTCTTAGTTATTGAACCCAGGTGAAGTACTGAAGCCACTTTAATGGCCCTCATAGATGTCATTCTTTCCCCCCACCAACCCCCTTTCTACAGATCAGTCTTTGAAGCTCTCTCACTCTGTTGCAGGCTGCTGGTGTCTAAGCATTTCTGATCACAAACTTTCATCAGCAAAACTCTGAGCAAACACATCAACTGACACAATTCATTTTTATCAACTCTAGCTGTCACTGTCAAAGGGTGAATAAAAGGGGTTTTGTTTTTTTAGTAAAGAGTTAATAGCTATGAGATCATCTTATCCACTCCTAGAGGTTCAATCCCCCGTGTTGACAACCAAGGGGGTGGACAGAGAGCAGTGCCACCAGGGATGGGGCTTGTGCTCTCCCTTGAGCCCACAGGGACTCCCGGGCACATCTGCAGAACCAGTGACTCTCTTCTTAGCCCATTTTGCTGGGTCCTGGTATGTTGATAAGCCTAGCAGGTTTGTTCTCTAGATTAGGCCACGACTGGAAAAGTGTAAATACACTTGAGACCATAAAGTTACGCAAGGGCAAGGAACTAGAAGTCCAAATGTCTCCATTCCACACAGCCTGGCTTATTTTCAATCAAGAACATAACCTGACTTTGTATTGGCCTGGAAGTAGCGTTCACACAGAAAGGCTGTGGGACACTGTTTGAGGGTGCTCGCACAAAGGGACAGAATGTGCTTCTTGGGTAGCCAGGGAGGCTTCCCTCAGAAGGGTGGGCAAAATAATCCTGGATCAAATATAGGTAGGAGCTGTAGAGTGAGGGTCTGCAATGGGAGGCAGAAAGCAAGCATGAGATTTTTACTCTCTTTGCATCCAAATTATGTACATTTAAGTCTGCAACTATTTCCTTTTAAGGAAGAAAGCAATAAATGCTAACCATAACAAATTCAAATAGTAATCTAGAAAGTAAAGTAAAAGGTAAGGGACCTTTCTCCTGCTCTGACCCACATGGCACCCCACAGAGGTAGCCCCTCTTCTGAGCTTGGTGAACATTCCTTTTACCACTAACTTAACAATTAGTTTTGTATAAGAAAAGTCAATATTTATGGCAGAACATAAAAACATTTGGAAAAACCACCTTTGGAAAATGAATGGTGGTTATCTTGGTGTGATAATGTGGTTTTAGTTTTCTTTCTGCTTCTCTGGTTTTTTTTGTCAAGGAATTTATTTTGATTGTGTAAGAAGCACTTGGTAAGTGGGTAGGTTTCGTCCTCCAGAGGTCTATCAGGCAATACCTGGAGCCATGGCTGGTCAGCACAGCTGAGGGGGACGCTGCTGGCACCTAGTGGTAGAGTTCAGAAATGCTGCTCAACGTCCCGCAAGGCAGGACACCCCTACAACAAAGGATTGTCTGGCCCCAGTGTCAGCTGTACTGGAAACCCGCCCTCCACAGTAGGTATCTGGTACCTTCCCCAGATCTGATGAGTGTTTGAATTAGTGAGCTTGGGTGCAGACTCTCCTACCTCCTAGAAGGGAATTAGTGTTCCCAAATGACTCGTTACTATGGCCCACTCCATTACAAGGAGGGAAGAAATGAGCAAAATAGATCTGAAGACCAGGGCAAGAGGCTATGCAGGCGCTCAGTCTCCTTCCCAGAAATCCAGCCCCCTACCGCTCACATGTACAAACAGGGCCCTCTCCTGGTAGGCATGGGCATACCCAGCAAGCTGATGTCTGGAAAAACCAAGCAATTTGATTCCCTTTTTCTCTAATGACCGCCTTATGATTTCCCAGCCTGAGATGCCAGAAGAAACACTTGATTTTCAAAACAATTTCCTTTCAAAATATGAGACATATAAACATATACTTAAATATTGATTCATTTCATATTCCACAACTATTAAGAACCTACTGTGACCAGACCATTTATGGAAACTTGATACACAATTGGAGTAGCACTACCCTAACAGAGGGAGGGAGGGATTTTTTTCAACATGAAAAGAAGTGAAATTGGATCTCTGCCTCCCATTAAGCACAAACATCCATTCCCAGTGAATAACACACTTCAAGTTCTGTTCAGCTTTGAAAGACTAGACTCAGAACTTTCAGAAAATAACACATCTCCATAACTTTTTTTTTCAATTTTTTAGTTGTAGATGGTCATGATACCTTGATTTTATTTATTTATTTTTATGTGGTGCTTAGGGTTGAACCCAGTGCCTTGCATGTGCTAAGCAAGCATTCTACCACTGAGCTATAATCCCAGCCCACATCTCCATAACTTTGAGGAAGATTTTCTAAGCAAATCACAGGGCACCAACCAGAGATAGATGCCCTAATCTTTGAGAACTACTTCACCAAAAGGTAAGCCACATTAATATATTTACAACACATACATCTGTCATATCTAAATAATGTCTATAAAGTGTTAAAGAAAACCCAGTTTAAAAATAGGCAACAATGTTGAATGGTACTTTACAAAGGAGGGATTCCAAATGGCCCATAACATGTGGGAAGGGACTCAGTATCACTAAGGAAATCAAACCCATAATGAGATATCAAGACACACCCATCAGAATGGCTATGATTAAAAAGATGGACAAATTCAGGTGTTCATGAGGATGTGAAGAAATTAAACTCATACGTCATGAAATGAAAGTATAAATTGATAAAACCAATGTGTAAAGTTGCTTGACAGTACCTACTGGAGCTAACCTACAATGTTTACCTAATAAAAATAAGAGTATATATATTCCCCCCAAAACAGGTACCAGAATATCCCTAAGAGTACAAAACCAAACAACCCAAATGTTCATCCACAATAAAATGGATAGTTCCATTAGTCTATTCATGCAATGAGAATACTGAGTCATGAAAAGAGAGCCATCCACAACATGAACTGCACATGATGTCAAACAACAGAGGTCAGATAGGAAAGGAGATCATACTAGATGATTCCATTCACAGGAAGTTGTATGTAAAGGACAGCCAACTCACTTTGGAGTATCAAAGTCATGGTTTCTTTGGGGGCACTTATGGTAGCCTAAAGAAACTGTCTACAACATTGCAAGTGTTTTGTTTAATGACCTGGTGGGAGTTAGCTGGGCATGCCCCTTTGATCCAGCCATACACTTAAAAGTTTATACCTTTGTATGTTATACTTTAAAAACACCAAAAAAAGAATCCCTCACACAAATATTTCTTTCACTACTAATATTATGTGAATTTTGAGAAACATATCTTGATAAAGAAAATATCTTTGTCTAAGTGATCAACCTTTTTAATGTCTACTCCCTCTGCCTACAAATTAAAGATACATGAATGTCTTTTTTTTAAAAGGCAAGTTACAGAATGAGAGAAGGTAATTAGCATAGAGACCAATATTGAATCCACGAGAGAGAACGCTGAAAGAAGAAAAATTACACAAAGGCTGACGTCAAAGTAGAAAAACAGATGAAAGCCTTCTCAATCACCCTTTCCCACTTTTCAGTAGCCTCCTGATTCTTCTAGAGTCAGTTCACACCACTTTTATTTTAAATTTTAGGAGAATAGCCCATGAACATACTTTCCCTGTTGGAAATGAAGGCGTTTCAGATACAGCTAAGGCCCTGTTGACCTCTAATCCTGGATTCCTCCCTGACCTGGAGAGAAGGAGTTTTATTTCTTACACTTCCTCTCGATGAAGTGTTATTTTGTGGGTTTTATTTTATATACATGTCATCGCAGTGCGTCTCGTCTAGGAATTTGCTGCTTTTCTCTCAACATTTCTTATGCTGATATGTCAAAAACTGTTTCATCACTTTACTTTTTTTTTTGGTACCTGGACTGAACCTGGGGATACTTATCCCCTGAGCCACATCCCCAGGCTTTTTCTTTTGAGACAAGGTTTCAGTAAGTTGCTTATAGCCTCACTAAGTGGCTGAGGCTGGCTTTGAACTTACAATCCTCCTGCCTCAGCCTCCCGACCTCCTGGGATTACAGGCATGTGCCACCATGACCAGATCACTTCACTCTATTTAACTGCCTCTGAATCTTCCAGAAGTATGGACGTTATACTGTTCATACAGCTATTCCTCTATGGATGGCCATTCGGCTTTTTGTAATTGCTGTTTTGCTATTCTATTTAGCTACTGATGTCATATTAATATTTATTTAATTCTGGTTTCCTACACTAACAAGTTCCAGAAAATTCATGCCCCATTTCACTCTCAGAAAGCCCAGTCTTAGCTTGGAGATCTTCCCAGCTTTCAAAGCAGCAAGTGGAACCCAGCTTTGGTGAGCCCTGATTTCTGCTAGGGTTCGTTCACTCAGGTGAACTGCTCCTCTTTCTGGTTTCCCCCTCCTCACTTAGAACCCAGGGGTTTGGAGCAGCTGTGCTGCTGGGGTGCCTCACAGCTGGGAAATTCTTTGCTCCTGAGTGTCCTGCTCTCCTCACTAATATATGCAAGTGACCACCCAGACAAGGGAGGAGGAAGCTGAGTAGGATTTTCCCTTCCTTGCATCCCCCTTTAATTGCCGGCTTCCTGGTGTGAATTGATGCTCCTCATGAAAGGAGGTGCTGACAGGAGACCCACACTCCCCACCTCCTGGTACCCCAGAGGCCTTGAACTGGTTTTTCCCTTCTCATCCCTGTGACTTCTGAAGGCCACGTTGCCATAGCAACCCAGGCCCACTGAACCATGCTAACAACCTGTTATCTTAAAGAGAAGCAATTAGCCCTCTCCAGAGTCCATTTAAAGGGGCAACAGAGGAGCAATTATTCCTCTCAGAGGCAGAGCAACAATCCCCATTTCAGAGTCTCTGAGGGAACAGCTGGCTTAAGACCCTGATTGATGATGAGGACATGGAGGGAGGGGGTGCACAGGCTCACCTGTGTCACCTGGACCAGGAGGCAAGGAACCCTCTGGGGCTCTTGGTCTGCATCTCTCTACCTGTGTTCTGCCTCCCTCCTTTGCCTCCCCTTCTTGTCCATGATGACCATGGGACTGTAAGCAGCCTTGCCCTTCCCTCGCTGTCCAGTTAGTTCTCCCCCAACAACACCCACGAGAAAGTCAGATCCCCTCTCTCTACCACTCCCAGGCCCCCCATGGCTTTCTGCAATGGCCAGGACAGGAGTCGCTCCTGCTCAGCTGCTACCTGTGTCCCCTTTGGCTCTTCCTTCCAGCTTGCTCTGGGGTCCTTTCTGTTCCTTATAGACATCAAGCTCCATTTTCTCCAGAAAGAAACATCCCTCCGGACACCACCCTCAATCCTGATCCCGCTACTCTGTGTGCTCCTTCACAGCAAGTGCCCGTGTCTGCAGCCACACTGGTTGGATGTCTTTGCCTGTCTCCCTCTCCAGAATGAAGGTGGGAATACTTTGTGTCTTATTCATGGCCACCGTGCATACCTCAGAACTGCACCTGGCAGGGAGCTGGCTCTCAATACCCACTGCTGAATGAGCGGATGAAGGGATGCTCAGGGCTCCCCATGGCATCCTGAGAGTCACACACCCCACAGTGACCTCCTTCATCTCCTCCCACTGCTCAAGGCTGATCAATGCCCCCTCTCTTGGAGGACAGGCCCCCCACACATGGAGAACAGAGCACCGAGGGGAAGAATGTGGAAGAGACAGCTCTCCATCAGCCACATTCACAGCGCAGGGCCAGGGAGTTCAGACAACAGTGCTGTGGGAAGACGGGGCTGGGGGCTGGTTCTGTGGGGTCCAGAGGCTCTCTGCACAGGGAGGTGTGCTCATTAGGACCACTACTGCCAATTATTCAGTTTTTTTACTGCATGCATTCTACAAGCGTTATCTCTCTTCAGCCTTGAAACTCCCTGCAGGGGAAATCATGTCACCTATCACAAAAATGAAGATAACACAGCATCCTTTTCCCCTCAGTCTAGAAAAGTCCCTCCAGGAAAATTCCTGCTCATTCTTCAGGAGGCCTGCTCAGGAAGGTCCTCTCTCACCCCAAGACCACTTCAGGCTCTGCTTTATGTTCCCTCCGGGGCTGTGCTCATCCCTCCTGGCACTTCCTGTTATTGTAAACACATCATTTCTGTGTCAACACGGCCAGAGCATGGAGCAGGGATTGGCCACTGCTACCTCTCTCCGCACAGTGCTGGCCCATGTGCATGGAAGACTAAGGCCTGGAGGGTGCACAGGCCCAGTACCACTAGGGAGGGGAAGAGCTCAGGTCTGCTTTCAGGGCCTCTACTCCATCCAACTTCTTGATGGTCACAGTTGCCTGAATGTGGAACCGAAGAGCACACACTTCAGCCTCAGCATCTGGTTGGGGTGCCGTCCCTTCTAGCCTGGAGCCTCCCTGATTGCTCTGGGCTTGGGACTTACCAGTGCTTGCTCTATGAGGAGGCAGAACAGGATGGCGTTGCCCACCTCTCGCAGACTCTGGAACACGTCTGTTTTGAGCTCAGCGTACTCGATGATGTCCTTCAGCTGGTGGTGGAAGAACTCCAGGATCCCTGGGAGATGAACAGGACAGTCAGTGGGAAGCTGACACTGTGAAGCCAGGTTTATGGGAAGCATGGACCAAGCAGCAGCCCCAGAACTGACTCTCAGATGACAAAAGGTCAAGTCACAGGCCCTCTAGATGTGGGCCCGGGGTGGGATTTCTTGTGGGGTTCGTATTTAAAAAAGCTCAGGAAGCTGGAACAAAATAAAACAAACACAAACAGAACAGGTCTGGTCCATTTGTCTCTCCAAAAAATTTGCCTGACTTCTTAATAATGACATGAACTAATATTTATAGGTGTTAGATATTGTGCTAGGCATGCCATCTGCAATCTCACCTAATTTTTTTTTGTCAAATTCTAAGCCACATTGATGCTCTTTAATAAGAACACTTATTTTAATTAGTGCATTATAATGATATATACAAGCAGGATTCATTGTGGGATATTTGTGCATGGACATGGCAGAATTAGTTAGATTTTACTTCTCAGCACTTTCACGTCCCCTCTTCTCCTCCCTCCCTCTTCATCTCCTTCCTGTGCTCTACTAGTCTCCCTTCTATTTTCATGAGATTTCTTTTCGCCCCCACCCCATCATGAGAGAAAACATTGGACCTCTGACTTTGAGTCTGGCTTATTTCACTTGGCATGATGCTCTCCAGTTCCATCCATTTACGAGCAAATGACATAATTTCAGTCTTCTTTATAGCCAAGAGAAACTCCATCGTGTATACATACCACATTTTCTTTTGCAATACCTCATTTACTCCTCTAACAGTACCATTAGCTAGGCACTGTTACCTGTTTTCAGAGAGGGTAAATGACATGCCCACAGTCACATGGCAAGTCAGTGTGGCAGCTGGGATTGGACACCAGGACTCTGGGTCTTATCCCTTTCCATTTGTCAATCACACTGACCCAGTATTGGACATCTTGGTTTTTGGGAAAAAAAAAAAAAATCAAACACTAAACTCATAGTCTCCATTTTTCCTCACTTTCCAGTCCCCAGGTTGAGTAGCAAAAATGCCTGTTTATAACTCACCCTAGACATATCACCTGCAGTACCACCTGGGCACTAGACTCCTCCAAACAGAAGGTCTCTGAGAGACAAGAGCTCCTGAATACCTCAGGAAGCCCTGGCTATTCATATTTAAATGCTCTCCCTGGGCAGTGTTGTGGGGCAGGCCCAGCAGACATCATTTACCTCCACTGAAGGAAGATTAAGACAGGTTCAAGGTTGCCTGGCTGGGGCTGGGCTAGGGTGCAAAGCTCCTGGGCACCCTGGCAGGTTAGAGATACCAACTGTCCCAGGGGGATGGCCACAGTTCCCACCCCACCATGGGGTGGTTGGCGTTATTTCCTATCACCAACCTGGGGAGCCATACTCGTGCCGAGGCAGGCGGCATATCTTGGGCATCACCTCGATCAGTGTCTTCACATACTGGAGAATGGTTCCCTGGAGCTGCAGAAGGAGAGGACAGGTGGGTGAGCTGGTCTACCGCTGCTGCCAGGCTACAGGGGCGTACAGAGGTGCGTAGAGATCTAGGGCCAGTTAAGTGTCAGTCTTACTATCCTTTACAAGACAGAAAAGGAGCTCTCTTTTGTGGGCTTACAGAGGTCCTTCCAGGCATGAGGTCATTCCTGGGGTGGGAGATGTTTATGGAATCCAGACTGAGCTAAAATGAAATGTGGGCAGGGAACTGTGGCGATTGGGACACATTCTCTAATTTAAACATGAAATATTCATGGCACACTCATCCCTCCCATGTACAGGGCAGACATCGTTAAGCAGCTGCGTTGTTCTCCTGTTTGACTCTGCACTTAGCCGTCCAATCTTTAAAACCCATGTCTGCTGCCAAAGAGAGTTAGCAGGTGAATCCTGCTTGCTGCTCCTGACCTGGTTATACACTACTTTCTCTTCTGTCATCTCATATTTTTAAGAAAACCTTGTTTATGTGTTTTGACCTTGCAGGGAACCAAATGAAGGTGCAGATACCCCTGATTGGGGCAGATACAGAATGGTGGAAAAGGGATACAGAATTCCCTTGAAGTTAGTGCAGTGTTGAGAAAAGTGCTCAGCAAGAAATCCCCAGGGGACAGAGTATGGTGATTGATTAGAGATGTCTGTCAGAGGCATGGGAGTGGGAAAAGGCAGCACATGTGTCATGGATTGGCCACGCTCAAATTAGATTAACGGCACAGCCTGGGTAGCATGAACAGCCATTAACACACCCTGAACTTCAATATCAGGACTGCTGGATTGAGTCCTCAAAATCAAAAAATGAATTCAGGGCCAGAAGTAGAGGGAGGCAAATCCATAGGTCAAAAGTTTCATAGAAATGTACTTTTAGGAGCCACCAAGAGATGAAGGCAAAGGCAGAACTGGAGTGACTGGGACTTGTTTTTACAGGACAGGTCAAAAAAGAAATTAAGTCTTGTTCTTATCAATCCCACTTGGGTACATCCCACCCTGCCCTGAGTCTTCTCCTTACCAAGCTCTTGACGATTTTCAGCAGTTCCTCCATAACCACAGCGATGCCCTGGTAACCCAGGAGTCTGCAGATGGTCTTGAAATGAGGGGGCCCCACGAAGTTCCTGTAGGAGCTGTAGATGTGACTGTAGGCAATGTTGAGGGGCTGGAAAACAGAGGTGGTGGCAAAGTGAGAGACCAAGCACGGAACTGGCCCTAGTGCTGGCAGGGGACATTTTGCTGATGGAATGGATGGGGACCTGGCCTCACCAGGGCTCTCACTGGGGACCCTGTGAATATGTTTGAAGATGTTGACCAAGGAGAGAGGTGTGGTCAGTGATGGTGCAAAGACCACTAGAGAGATCAGCTGTTCCCACACTGGAGAGGGCAAAGGGCTTCCAAGCAAATATCGCTTTCATGGGGATTCCAGTCACCCACAGTCATCCACACACAAACCAGGACTTTGCCAAACGGAGATGTAGGACAGGGATAAAATGGCTGATTTTCTTTCTCTAGAGGCCTTTTTTGGTACTAGAAATCATCTGGAAGAACCATGTGAAAGCTGAGCAGCTGATTCAGCATCATCTTCTACTGTTGGTTGTTTTGACACCATGGGGTCCTGGGAATGGGCAGGCCTGGGAGTCAGGAGACAGCTTCTGAGTGCCTGGGAAAACCACCCGGGCCATTTGTGTCTTGGTTTCTCATTCTATGAAATGTTAGGGGATTGGCTTCAATTAGTGATTTCTCAACTTTCAGGGAAGCAGTCCAAAGGGAAAATGCCGTTGAAGCTCATCTGTGAAACAGGCAGAGTTGGGAACCCAGAGCCTGGATCACGGTCTGGCTCGAAACCCCATGAGACATCCCTGACTGAGGACAGATGACCAGAACAGCAGGCCTTCCAATGGTCTCATTTGGTTGGTGAGGCCATACAAGTTACCAATGACTCTAAGGCTCCGTTTTTGAAAAGCTGCTATATATGGAGTAGCTCATGCCAGGCCCTGTGAGGCCCTTCATGTGCATTTTCATATCTAATCCACACAACAAACATATGCAGGGCACACCATTCTCAGCCTTGTTTCACAGGTGAGGAAACTGAGGCTCAGGTTGGTCAGTACCCTGCTCAAGATCACACAGTAGGTAGATAACCAAGCCCTGGTCTGAACCAGGTATGACTGATTCCAAAGTCCGTCCTCTTACCTCTCTACCCGTAAGGGTATATTTTGGAAGTTGAATTCTTTTATAAACCATGCTCAGTTTTTTAGATAAGACTTCTTCTCAAAACTTAGTTCTCAGTATTGTTTTCCTCCCTGGAATTATAAAAATCTTGAGCATGACCATGCAAATATGAGAAGATCACATCGATTCCATTTGCAGAAATTCTGGTTGGCTAATTAGAAATTCCACATGAATTAAACTGTGATGTTGCTTCTAGAGGACTGTAAGATTCTCAGTTCCCTTTGGAATCACTGAGAGAGGATGTAATTACATTCAGCCTAAATTTTGAGTTAAGTATGTTTTGCTATGTACGAATTATCCTTAACTTTACAAAACAATCATCATGACTCTAGGACCCTTTAATCATAAGGATACACCAAGAGTGCAATTAGAGTTCCCACTAATAACGAGGATTCGTGACAGATCAGAGCACCCACCCACACACCAAGTTGAACAACTGCGTTCTGTAAGCTCATGCCTACGTTCAGGCAGGCTTGGGATGTAACCAAGAGTGGGCGGGATCTACTTCAAGTAGTTTCTAAGTGTATGGGCCAGGAGAGGTTTATGTAGAGTGGGAAATAGAGCTGACTTCAGAGTGCGATGTTCACTGCTGTTCACATTCAGCAAATTCTGGAAGTGTATGAATCATGGAATCTGAGCCAATCCCAGGCCAGGCCAGGCCAGGCCATTTTCCATATGTGAACAAATCTGTTTTAGTGCCTCTGTAAAAGGCCAACCTAGTGAACAGGACTGGGACTAGGGTGAGGTGTGTGAGGCATCTAAGGCAAACACCAAACCAACCACAGGGGATGGGAAACAAGAGAGCTTTCTAGGGTGATGGAAAAGCCCTGCACCTTGATGGGCTTGTGACTACACAGGTGTACATACTTGTTAACACTTGTGATCTTCTGTGTGTGCTTATGATTCGTGCATGGATGGATCTTATGTTTGTGTCCCTCCAAACATGTGCTTTGAAATCCTGCCCCCCATGGGATGGTATTAAGAGGAGGGCCTTTGGGTGATGGTTTGGTCCTGAGGGTGGAGCCCCCCAGGGGATTTGTGTCCTCATAAGAACAGGCAGGAAAGTTTGCTCCCTCTTTCTGCTGTCACATAAGGACATGACATGGAGATGGCCATCTGCAAACCAGACCTCAGATCAGTTGCCCTTGAACTTCGACTCAACTTCAGCAACTGTGAGAAGTAAGTGTCTGCTATTTAAGTCGCCTGGTCTCTGGCATTCTTGTTACAGCAGCTGGAACTGACAAAGACAGTGCATTTTGCTCTATGTGGTTAGGCCCCCACAGGAAAGTAAACGTCAAAACCCCTCTGGCGTATGCCATAGCCTCCTAATGTTTTCAAAGATCAAAATGCAGAACCCTGCTTTGAACTGTCTCCTGAAAAGAGCTGTGGGCACAGTACCAGGGGATGATGCCTTGGCTTGCTCATGGCCTTGGGGGGACTGATGGCTGTGGACTGCCCTGAAAGCCTTCTCCTTCCCACCCATACCAGGGACTCAGGCCTTCTCCTCTGAACCCAGGAAAGCACACTGTCCCCTTTTCAAAAGGCAGGGAGCTTTCAAATATATACTCCTGGTGGGGACAAAAGGCAATTAGCTACTTATTGTATTTTTCTCTGTTTGACTTTCTTCTTACTTTGTCAGAAACCCAAGGATGGTCTCTCCGGTAGCCCCAGCTACAACTGACTTCAAACCCCAAGTCCCCCTTTACTAGCTGGATGTTCTTGGGCAAATTATTTAACCTCCAGCCTTGGTTCCCCCCACAGAAGATGATAATACCAGAGCCACTAGAACTGCTGCAAGTTTAATCGACACATAAAACAGTCTGTGTGGTATTTGGAACACTGGAAGCACTTGTGGAAATAACAGCCATTGATGTTACTTTGATAACTTGGTAAGTGAAGAGCTTCCTGCTCAAACTTCCTCCCGTAAGTTCTGGCGACAGCTATGATTCTCTGAACTTGGAGAGGGAAGTGCCTGTGTGGGGTGTGAATTTATTTCACACAGTGTGTAATGCACCAGGGGATAGGCCAGGAGTCAGAGCTGGGATCAGGTGGTGGGACACACCTGTCCCAGTACAGAGGTAGCTCAATGTTCAGAGCTTCATAACCATGAGAGCTGTCCCTCACCCTACTACAATGGAGGCGAGAACAGTTGTGCTCTATCGCTCCCTTCTGAGGCCCAAGCCCTACTGGGCTCTTCCTGGATGCTCATCCTTCTTAGCAATCTCCTAAGTCCTCACCCTTACCTGAGGACCTTCTAGAACCAAGTCTCCCTTCGAACTTCCCAGCAAACACAAATGAAGGTATGCTGTGATATCTGGAAATTGTTCAGCAGGTCTTCCCAGGTGTAGGTAGAGGAGAATAATTTTGGATTTGTTTTATCATACAAGGGATTAAAAAAAAAGTCCTCCCCATCTCCTGACCCACTAAGGAGGCTTCTGGTTGGCGTTTCTATGTCAGTTTTGATTTTGGTCTTAAAGGTCAGGCCTCAGTTGATGGTCAAACTGTATTTCATGCAGGAAGAGCCAGCATGAAATGTACAGAATTCGAATCCTCTCAGTGAACAAGCTCCCCCACGCTCCCAAAGACACCATGTTCATGCAAGCCAAAGCACACGCATGCTGAGAACTACATGCACACACACCCCCGGAGGGCACCCGTCTGACCTGCTGACTCAATAGGAGGCTGGGCCCTATTGAGAAAATGTGGGAATAAGGGAGCCTGGGCATTTTCTGGGGTTTGGCAAAGAAAAATAGGAATACAACATGACTTGAGACACTGGACGCTTGCCACTCATCTCTCACGCTGAACCAATTCTGTTCACTGACTCGCATTACAGCCACTTGGCCCAACGGGAAGCTAATTACATATCCTAACTGTTCGGGCTGGCTCACTTAGAGCCAAACTTGTTAAAATCCACACTACACAAAATAGATAAGTTTATGAGGCTTCCAAGAAATAAACAATCCCGATTCAGGAATTAGAACCATGTTATTACTGTGACACAGATTACATTTTCTGGAAAAGCAAGAGAGAAAAATATGTGAAGAGTTTGATCTTTGGATGTAGGCACTGCGTAGAATGATGTTTTAAAAATTGTGGTTAAAATATACATAATGTTTACCATTTTAACCATTTTAAAGTCTGATACATGGACTTTTGATTGTAATGCCTGCATCTCTCACCAGATGGTAAACATGGCCAGCCACTCCAAACACAAGGCCTATTTGGCAAACCAAATTTGTAAGCAATTTGCATCTCTGCTCTCTGGAATCATAATTGCTGTTTTCAGAGATCCCAAGAGGAATTAAAACTGTTTCTAATTTCCTGTTTTTGTTACAATGTCTCTAATGAATGCCATCAGCCCACAAACACAGCCCCTAATTCAGGTTGTAAAGTGGCAGCTCAACTCTAAAATCGCTTCAGGTAAATGCCGATGGGGCAAGTGAATAGCACAGTCACACTCTCCCTGTGGTTTGGAAGATGGTCCAAAGGACTGGTGTGTCTTGTTGGAGGTTCAAATCCATCCATGTGACCAACTGCTCCTTCTCGATATCTGCTGAGCTACGGGGCTGGGTCTCCAACATCTGGGTTCCTTGGTGATAGTCTCTGCTCAGAGGCTGAAAGATTCAAAGCAATTGCTGTAGAAATCTCAGGAAATGATGCCCCTTTCTTCTTGAACTTGGGAAAGGACAGGAGGAAGAATAGGAGCCTAGCCTTCCACGTTAGAGCTGCCATCTCTCTCTTGCAAGATTTAGATGCTAAAACTTTTTCACTTTTCTTCATAATTGGCACCCATGTGATGACACACAAATATATTATGCTTCTTTGTGAATGTTTCCACATAGTGATTCCTTCATGACCACCCAGGTAGTTTTCTGCGGCTGCTCTAATGGAGTACCACCTACCAGGTGGCTTGACATAACAGAAACTTATTTTCTAGAAGCTACCAATCCAAAATCGGTATTGCTGGGTCTAAATCAAGAGTTCATGAGGCCACATGCCTTCCAGAGCCTCCAGGGGAGAATCCGCTCCTTGCTTTGTTAAGTTACTGGTGGCTGCTAGCATCTGGCTTGTGACTGCATTATTCCACCTTTAAATCCCTCTGCTGAGTAGAGTCTTCACTCACCTTCTCCACTTATGTGTATACTTCTCTCATACGGCCATCCTTGTAATCCAGGATCATTTTTTCATGTCAAGATCTTTCGCTTAATCATACCCACGAAGACCTTTTTCCAAAGAATGCTGCATTTACAGTTTCCAGGGTTATAACCTGCTATCTGTGGGGGCTGTTAGCAGCCTACTGCATTAATTGTACCCATTCAGCAGAGGAAGAATCCCAAGCCCAAGCAGAGGAAGTGACTTGCCTGAGGTGCCAGACGAGATGCTTTTCTGCCACATATACAGGTTGCCAGGATAAAGAAGCCTCTGGACTGGTGGGGAAGGAACACTGTGGAGCCTGGGAGTGGCGCTGGGCAGACACAGGGAAGGGGAGTGGCATGGAAGTGGTGGCACTCTAGGTGCTGTCACCAGGGCGAGGAGAGATCCCCTGGTCAGCCCAGGTAGGAAGTGTTGGCATGCAGGTGGCCCTGTTGAGATGCTCCTGCTCCCTGCTGCAGAACACTGGTTCCCACTCTGGAGGGCTGACTTAATGGGGATCGAGTACGAGAGAAGGATGAATTTCCCTGAGCCCAAACTGTGGCTTGGACAGAGGCACTGTTAACTAGTGGTGGCCATGCGCAAAAAGATCACACCAGCAATTTCTAAAGGCCAAAATTTTACTAAGAAGTGATTAAAACTGAATGATCTATGCCACGATTTATATCACTTGGAAGGCAGTTCTGTGATACCATACAATTTAATAAGAGAATGTATTTTTAAAGTTTTGGTTCACATATTAATTTTGATTACTGAACCAGCGGCTAAGGTTTCTTAATTTTTTTTACTTAAAAAATTTTGTGTGTGGTACTGGGGATTGAACCCTTGCTTTAGAAAAAAAAAAAAATTGAATATAGCCTGTAAATGACAGAGCTCTCAAGCAGGTATACTTGGACTCCAAAGCACAAGATGTGCAGAAGAGGAAACACTTGCTGCTCAGATTTCTGCAAATGAGCTGATGTTTTCTCTGCCTCTGTCAGCTACAGGCAGGTGGCTAGATGTTCTCCACAGGGTCTTTTTGTCCTTTGTTCCTATGATCTGGAGTGTATTACACTGCAAAGCCCAGGCTCTGCCTCTCAAGAGACAATAATCTCAAAGCAAAGGGTGACTGTGGACACAGGCCACAGAGATACAGCAGGGCTTGGAGACGGGGCAGGAGCTCAGGCCTGGACCAACTAGTAAAGGTGTGAAGCATTAGCTGCCACGGCCTGGCTTTGTGAACAGTGGCCAAGCAAGTCCTGCTGAGCTTCAGTTGCTCCTGGTGGTGATAAGAAGACCTATATCAAAGAGTTGTCATGTGAAGGAAAAAAAGAATGGGAAAACATACAAAATACACCAAAATGCTCCAAGTGGATGTTTCTGGACTATATAAGAGTTTTGCTGCCATCTTTGAACTTACTTATTTTTTTAAAATTTATGTACAATGAGCATCTACATTAAACAAATTAAACCAGCCAGGGGGCAGTGGTGCACTCCTATAATCCAGAGACTTGGAAGTCTGATCCAGGAGACCTGAAAGTTTGAAGCCAGCCTGGGCAATTTAGTGAGACCCTGCCTTAAAATAAAAAGGACTGGAGATGTAGCTCAGAAGCAGAGTGCCCCTGGGTTCAATCCTCTGCTGCAAAATCAATGAAGCAATTAAAAATGAATCAATCCATCCATCCATCGAATAAAGCTGATTTAAGGGTTATGGTTAGAAAAAGGAAAGAAACACAATTTAGGGAGAAAACCTTGCTCATTATCACCTCTGGAAGAAGCTGTGCCCGACTCAGGGAATGGCTCTGATCCACTGTCCTAAGCACAGTGGCCACTGTTCCTAAGCTCAGCCCTTTACAGACATGAGCTCATCTCACTGTTACAATGGCAGTATGAGGCAGGCGTCATGGATGAGGAAACCAAGGCAGGAAAGTGAGGGAATCTGTCCAAGGCCACATATCCAGGATTTTCACCTGGTCTGGGGATTCCATGGTCTGCTGTCTGAGCCCCTCACTTCCCTCTGTGCTGGTCCAGCTTTGGGACTGAGGCATGCCCCCACTGGCATCCTTCACTGCCATCTTGAGGAAGGGTGCAGGGACCCTGCTCAAGGATGATTCTCCTGATAGTTCTTTACTTCTGATGTAAACCAAGTGGGGACCACCTGACCTGGCAGCCGAAGAGGCTACAGCTTCCATATGCTCTGAAAAGAGGGAAGGGTGCAATAGCTTCTCTCATTTGCCAAAGACTGCACTGGTTTCTTCAGGTGCTGCTGGCAAGTGGTTTTAGCCCTGGGAGCAGGCTGAGTCCTGGACCTGGAGTGAGGGACCCTGTTTCCAGCTTTGCCACTGATCTGTCCTGTGTCTTCATGAATGCCATGTCTTCTCTTGGCACCAAGAAACAAGAGGCCTCTAGGCCCCACATTCTCTGAGTATCTTAATTCCTCAAAAAGCTCCTAGTTAAAATGTCATCCAGGAGCACTAAAAATAAATTCCCACTTCCTGTGGGAAAAGGGTTGAGATCCACCTTGGCCCTCCTCAGGTCCTCTAACTCTGGTATTTTTATTTCCCTCAAAATAACCTTTTCAAAAGGCACCTGCAAACTATTGCATTGGCCTTTCTGTGGAGAGGGTGGCTCTGTGCTCTGCAGGGTGTCACCATTAGCCTTTGGGAAGAGATATACTGTCTGTGCTACAGCAGATTTAAGACAGGCTGCTGGGAAGACTGAATGCCAAGAGAGGCCATGGAACAACTGCTGGATCAAGAGCACTGGACTGCGGGGGGCAGGGTGGTGCACGCCTGTGACCCCAGCAACACAGGAGGCTAAGGCAGGAGGACTGCAAGTTGGAGGCCAATCTTAGCAACTTAGCAAGACCTTGTCTCAAAAAAAAAAAAAAAAAAAAAAACAAAGGAAGAACTAGGGATGTAGCCCAGTGGTAGAGAGTCCCTGGGTTCAATCCCCAGTACCGAAAAATAAAAATAATAAAATTTAAAAGCAGAATAAAAAGAGCACTGTGCATGCAGAGACTGTGTCTCCCATGTTGGGCAGCATCATGGCTCACCAGGCAGCTCTTCCTAACTTTGTGGTCATCACTGAGGTGACTCAGTAGGGGAACTTCTTCAGTCCACTTGAATCCTTTGGCCAACAATCAAGAAGAGGGAAGCTTTGTATTTTATTTTTAATGGACATATAGTCATTAAACACACTTAGGGGTACAGTGTGACATTTCAATACATGCATACAATGTGTAATGAAAAGATCAGGATGACTCGCACATCTATCACGCCAGGCATTTATCATTTCCTTGTGTTGGGAACATGCAAAATCCTCTCTACTAGCTACATTGAAACACTCCATTGTCAAGCACAGTTACCCCACTGTGCTATTGAACCTTAGAAGTTCTTCCTCCTATTCAATCGCACCCTGTGCCTGTTAACCATCTCCCCCACACGCCTTCCCAGGCTCTCCTAACACTAGTCTATACTCCTCTTCAAGATCAACTTTTTAACTTCCACATACGTGGACACACACACACACACAGACACGCGTGCGCGCCTCTCTGAGGTGTATTCTAGTTAGGCACAGACAAACCACCACCACCACCACCACCACCACCACCACCACCAAAATAACACCTCACTGGTAAAAACATAATTTGTGTAAAACTGTCCAGGTCTAACCCTATCTGAGCTCCTCTTCTTCTTCTATCTCAGATGTTCCCTGGCCTCCTCCACAGAATGGTGGCAACATACTCTTCCAAGGTTGAGGGGAACAGGAAAGGTTGGAATCTCACAGGCAGATATACCTTTGTGAGGTATGGAAAAGGGCAGTCAGGAGACCTGGAAAGAAAGGATCACTGGAGACCATCCTGTCCAGGAGTAGTACAGAGTCCCCACCTCTGATGTCCACTCCAGTTGACTGACTGGTAAGCAATCGCTCAGGATCCTATGATGGAAACCATGTCTCTGAGCCCAGTGAGGAGTACAGGATTAGATTCCTAGGGTTTCTACAGCCAGTGAACACAAACTTGGTGGTCTAACATGCCAAAAATTTATTCTCTCAAGGTTCTGGAGACCAGAAGCCTGAAATAAGGGCTGGCAGGGCCATGTTGCCTCCAAAGTCTCTGGGGGAGGCGAGAAGCCTACCCTGCCTCTTCCAGCATCTGGCAGCTCCTAGTTTTCCCTGCTTCTAGTAGCATCGCTCCAATCTCCACCTCTGTCTTCACAGGGCCTATGCCCTTTGTGTGTGTCTGTGTGAATCTTTCTCGCTTTTCCCTAAAGATTCCAGTCAGACCTGAATCCAGGATGACTTCGTCTTGAGATTCTTGATTAATCACATCTACAAAGACTCCAATTCTAAATGAGGTCATATTCTGAGTATTTGGGTAGATATGTATTTTGAGGGGACACTAACCAACCCTCTGCAAGTGCCATGATGGCTGGGAAAGCTTGAGAAGGGTTCTGAATTGGGTAGGAATAGTTCTCACACCTTCTATCTGCCATCCAGATCTGGCCCAAGACCACTACGTTACAGATGTCAGAACAGGGACTCGGGCAATAAAAGGTCTCGACCAGGACCATGTAACTAGGCAATGTAACAGGAAACAAGAATAAAGAAAAAAGATGCAGGAGATGGGGTGGGGGTGGGAGAGGATGAGGGTGAATACTGTTAGTTGTAGAATAACGGAAAAGATCATCTTTGCATTTGAAACCATTATCCAGAGAGGATCCAGATGGGGCAAGAAAATAATCACTAGCCAACCAGAGAGAAAACGTAAGAAAATGGGAAGAATTAGTACATTCTGGGGACCAGTAGGCACGGGGTTGTTTGTCCTTTTTTGGCCAAAGGAACGAGAGCTCCTCTCAATGGGCAAAAGCCTTTCCAGACTGGTCCCTGAAAGCATCGTGCGTAGAAGCCTGCTGGTTGCCATGGTGAATGATGCTGATCTGAAGAAATGAATAATGTGAGCATCGGGGGCGACAGTGGGATTACTCAGTGGCGAGAGAGACATCAAGGAGAGCCCAGAGCGGAGGAGGGAGACGGCACCGTTCTCCCAGCTTTGGTCCACTCTGCCTCCGAGGGTAGAGCTCTAACCAGATACACTGCAAGCATCAGGTAAGAGACACAGCTAGCTCGACTCAAAAATGGAAATGGCTTTTCCTTTCACACTCTGCTTGGAGAGGGGCCAGGCGATGGTAAAGAACAGCTAAAAATAGGGAGAATTTAGAAACAGAGCGGAGGAAGAAAAATAAATCAAGGAGATGGATTTGGTCCTAAATGCTGAAGATGCTGCTAGCATCCTGACAGAAGAGCTTAAAAATGTCTGCTGTAGGGAAGTCAGGCTGTAAACCCAGCCAGCGACAGATAGGAGGCAAATGGAAGAAAAGATGCGTGCATGACAAGAGCGGGATTCCTGATCGTCCTGATGGAAGGGTTCTGCCGAAGCTGTTGCCTGTGTTGCACGGGGAATGAATTCAGCTGTATTCACTGTGGTTGGAAGCATGTTTGTAGGATGTGTGGGATGCTGGGGGTGTGGGGAAGGATGAGTGTGTATGAGGAAACAACAGAGGGAGTGCAAACCTTGACTCCTTCCAGACAACCTTCCCCAGAGGGATATGAGCACACCTGCCTCATCCCTTTCTGTTCCTGCTTATGGGGAAGAAATTTCCAGCTGAAGGGAAAGGAACTATTTCCCTTCCTGAGCATTTTAGTTCACTGCCATCTTTAGAGAAGAAAGACAAGAACTGAAAAATTACACTTCGTCGTTTCTCTTTCTGCAGCTCAATTCCCCCAGCAACATGGGCACACAACCATGAGGTTAGGGGAGGCAGAGTGGAGAGAAAGGAAGGTCATAAGAGATGTTGGTTTGGCCCAATATCCAAATCAGGTTAAAATCTGATTGCTTTTTCCCATGTCACTGCAGTCTAAAACGAACCCTGTGTTATGTGGGAGAGGAGGGGCAGAGTGACATGTTTACCAGAGCATACAGAGGTTGATGGCAGCTGTCTCTGTATTTCCTCAGGGGAAATTCAGTGGAGGGCAATTCTCTCTCTCAGAATTAAAGAGAAACTAAAAGATGGCTCTCTCTTGCCAAAGAGGGAAGGCTGGAAATCTGAAGAGGGCTCCTTTGATTTGTTTGGTTAAACAGCAACTGAGTCTTAGTACCAGATTCTCATTTTGCAATAATGTTACTAAATTCAGCAGACTTGCCTTTGGAAGTGTAGTGGTAAAGTAGTTTTGAGTCCTCTTTCTATATATTAACTGACCTCATGTTGCTCATCTGCAAAACGGAAATCTAACTCTCCAGGTGCAATGAAGAATAAAGCTAAATATCATTGCACATGAAGTGTGTAACCATGGACAGAGCAATGATCCATTTGCTATGGGTGGTTATTACCACTGACATCCATAGTACCAGGAGTACTGAATGGTAGCACTATGCTCTATTGGAGCTGATTACCTTGACTTATGAAACTAATTACCTTTGGCCGTGAAAAAACTAAACTGAAGCAGAAGATTTAAGGTGAAATCAGCTGCTGGCAAGGGACAAAGTGAATCTCCACTCATTATGGGCAACATAACTGGGAGTCTAAAAAAAGAACTGGGCACAATGTTCTAGATAACTGAGCTCAGAGCACCTGGAGCAGAGGCAGGAGGTCAAGAAGAGATATTTTAGATGAAATAATTGCCTGAGAGGCAGTCTCAAACCTAGGATGATTAAGGTGGGACCCCCTGAGGTTCTATTCTCTTTTTTAAATTCTCTTTTCATTCCTTTTTTTTGTTTGTTTGTTTTTTTCAATGGGATAAGAGCAATGCTGTACCTACAGGATTTCAGCCAGGATAGGATGTGGCTGGGGTTAGGTGGGTAACCAAGGCTATCAGCTTTGACATAAGTTGCATTTTTATTGTTCCACTTCCTCAGTAGCCAAGCTAAGTAATGTAACCTCTGGGCTTCCATTTGCCGGTCTGAAAAATGGGGTCAATATCAGCGCCCATCTCATTTGCTTGAGATGTGGTAGCTATGATGATGATAGGTCAATATTTAAGGAGGGGGATGTCACTCTTCACTTTGATTCTGGTTCCAGAATCGGGATGAACATCGAGGTTGGGAACGTCTCTTATACGGGAGCCATCATCTCCTGGTCGTCCTCGGAGCCCTGCCTGGAGGACTATTACCATATTATGTACAGGCCCAACTGGAACAGCATCTTCTCTGGCTATCTTCGCTACAGCTTCCACCACGAGGAGAAGGTGCCTCGAACCATCAGCTCCGTGGCGCTGGAACACCTCGCCCCTTCCACGCTCTACTTCCTCTGCATCAGCTGTAAGAAGGCCGCCTTCCCCTACAGGCACTACTGCACCATGTTCCACACCTTGGATAAGAGTCCTCTGGCTGCTGGCAGCTCCCTGGTGGATCCCCAGATCTCCCTTTGGGTGTTGATGGCCATCCTGCTGGCCTGCTTCACGGCTGTCTTGGCCTTCATCTGCCTCCAGTTCTGGTGTATCCGTTGCCATGAGCCTCGGTGGTCTTACAGAGCAGGCCATATGGAGGAAGCCAATGGGCTAGTGAGATGGCCGGAGGAGGCCCCAGCCCTTGGTCAGAGGGAGGAAGACCTGCAGGGGCTTCCCCTGGTAGAAATGCCACGCAAGAACTCTGGAGCAGAAGCTGCAGCAGAACCTGAAGCCCTGCAGGAAGCCCCTGATGAGGAAGCCTCACCCAGGGAGGGAGGTGACCAACCTGCCATATTGCCCCAGTTCAGGGAGTGAGAGGTGGGGAGGAGATGGCCCCCATCATGCAGCTACCCCCACCGCACACACAGTAGGCCTTTGTAAAAATGTGTCTATAGACTCCCCGTATCGCTTCCCTTAAATGTCAGTGCCATGTGGATTCCCTGGGCTGGATGAATGCTTGATGATGTAGTTTCTCAACCTGGAACATGTGCTCCCTGGGTGTGCCAAGGGGCAAACATGGCATCTCCTCAGTGTGTCCATTTGGGGGCCCAATTAAGAATTGAGGCATTATTTTAATATGAAATCAAATGTGGACATATATAAAGTAAAAATTTGCATGACTTAAATTAAAACATAATGCTTGAAGAACATGTGTGTGTTACAAGTGGGCTCCTTGAGCTACGTTTTCATTCATTCTTTTGGAAAAGGGTGAGAAGCTTTTCCTTGGAGTGTTTCCCAGCTTTGAGGCGGTCAGAGATCACTTTACACCCCATCTTCATTTTTTTTAAAAACATGGACTATCTTTATTGTTATTACTAATAATATATTTCTCTAAATTATCTCATTTTTTAAAAAAACTTAAACTTATTTAAACCTTATATCACCCCATAAATGAAAAACCAGTACCCTCTGGCTATAAATAGAAGGAAAAAGACATGAGTATAAATATAATGAATACAAAATAATATTAAATGTATCTTGTCCACTCTCACCTGACAATGACTCTGAGCTTAAGACCTGCTCTCTTGTGTTTGATTTAAAAAAAAAAAGAGGGGATGGGGAATCAGTGTTGCAGAGGTATTAAAGGCATGAGTGCCAACGTAAGTCCTTTGTCTTAATCTATTTTAAGGTTTGAAAGTAAATTGAAAAAGGAGGAGGCACTGTTTTTACTTTGAGTCAAGGTTAGTTAAAGCCATGCCTGTGAACCACCTCAGTTCCAGATGGTATCTGTCACTTCCCTTGATTTGAGACAAGCACTCTTCCGGCATCACCCTAAGACCTTCCAAGAGCCTGACAGCAGAGCTGAGTGGTAGGAACTCATCTGGGTTCATCACACTTCTAAATCCAGAGCTCCCAACCTAGAGGAGGACCTTTTCTCACACACTTCTACCCATGTAGTTAGTTCCTCTTCTAGGGCCATCTCTGTTTACTTTTGAAAATGGGGTCAAAGGTAGCTCTTTTAATTCCATCAGAAAGAAAAATAACACATTTCACCCTTTGGTGGTGTTCTTTGTTCCTCCCATATAAATCCCTGGGGTAGTAAATGAATCTTCTACACATGTTGTGATACCAATGAGGCTCTGTGAACAGTTCCCCAGCCCCGACCCTGGGTGTGGATATGCAAGTCCGGGAGGGTGGCCAGGTCTGCTTCATCCCTAACGCAGCTGCAGGGTGTAGAATCTAGTCTGAGTCTGGCCTAGGGCTGATGCATGAGAAGGGTCTGTTTAAGGAGTGGAAAGAAGGACGGATCGCACCATCCGGGAGGGTTAGTGAGCATCAGGATTTGCAATGTGAACAGCAGCATGAAGAAGACCTGTCTCTCAGCTCCAGCTCCCGCCATCTGCCATTTCCCTCAAACCTTCACCCACCCAACCTTTTCCAGTCTGCAAATCCATTATAGCTATGGAGCACACCATCCCAGAATCACTGGACAACATTGCAACAAGTCAACTGAGAAACAAGAAGGGTTGGGAAACCCAGATGAGAAGTCCCACCACCCCACTTGCCTGCCCCACTCAGTGCAGTCCTCACTACGCAGATCCTGCCCAGCACCCAGCACCCAGGTCTCTGTTCACCCCCACGCCTGCTAGTTGTGAACAAATAAAGATAAATGTACTCGCAGATGCTTCTGCCTGGCTCTCACTGTTGCCTCTTGCCTGCCACATCTTCTGGCTTTTCTGACTCTGGGAACATCTTTCTCTTTGCTTTTGCTCACCAACCTCCCACAGGCAGACAGGGCAGGACCACCTACCTTGGATCCATAGAGGTAGTAAGGCTGGACATTGGCAGGTTTATCTCGCTGTGGTTCTTGGGTGAAAGGAATGGCAGTTCGGACAAAACTAGTAGAAGAAAAGAGATGGGGACGGAGTTAATGGGGTCCGCATAATATCCATCAGGGGGCACAAGATTGCAGTACCACCTCCCTGACCAGGTGAGTTTCACATTGGTACAACCACACTGTGTCCTCAGTGGTTGCGTACAAAGGTACTAAACTCTTCTTTCACCAATCGTTTCATTCAACAATTGTCTTTTTTTTTTTTTTCTCCCCATCCTTTCCATCAGTGGGATAACTTGCAGCCCAGATTCCCAGGCTCAATTCAGGACTTGTGGCTGCTCAGAGGACAGGAGGCAAGAAGTGATGGCGGGGCCTGAAAATGGCCCCTCTGTGGCTCCATCCTTCACCTCCACTTTTATTTCAAGAGGTGAATTCAGCAAACTCCATAGAGGGTCAGAGAAAAAATGTTTTCAGCTTTGCAAGTCAGATGGTCTCTGCACAAGTACTCAACCCTGCTACTGAGCCACACCAGCAGATGACAGCAAATGAATGAGCATGGCCACATTCCAAAAGAGCTCATGAATTTTAAATAATTTTCATGTGTCACCAAATACTATTGTTCTTTGGATTTCCCTACCCACCCACCACCATCCAAATACCATTCTCAGCTCAAGGGCTGTAGAAAAACAATTGGCAATAGATACGTTTGTGGCCTGAGCTCTCATCTGTGGCTCCCTACTCAGTGCACTGAAAATCCTGTCTTGGTAGGACTGGAAGTCTGTCTTGGTCCATGTGTCCCTTCAGGTTCATTTGTGGATTCGTCCCATATGGTTCCATTTGTTCAACTCAGACTCAATCCCACCCTGAGCCAGACCCTGGGACTACTGAGGGGACCTGCAGATGGGAGCATTTTTGAACCTCTTGTACTTGTTCTGTATGTTATTTGCTGCATCAGCTCTGGGGGACAGGGCCTAGGTCATGTCTTTGCCTCAGTGTCTTGTGCTCCTTGCAGGAGGCAAGTTCCACTGTCAAGGCTATGCCTGCTTTGCACGCAAGCATTTGACATGTGGATGTCCCCACACATGTTCAATGTGATCCTGGTGCTCCCCTTCCTTGAAGTCTTCCAGGGTTCACGAGGACATAATCCTAACATGGCCTCTGGAGTCCTCATGGTCAGTTCCCGCTCCCTCTTGTGTCCTGCTTCATCTGCACAGCACCATTCTCCACTCCAGAGTGTCACCCTCAGTGACTTCTTGGTTTTTGAGAAACCTTGCCTACAGCTCTCAGCCTCTGTTACTTGACTTGACTTATTCCCACTCATCCTTCATATCTCAGTTCCAGCATTACTTCCTCAGAGGAGAGCACCCCCTTTAAGGTTTGCATCACTTCCTGCACTGGATCAGGTGGAGCTGTGACCTCTCAAGGCCCTGAGGGCTTTCCCCCTTCTCCTTATTCACTGCTGAGGTCCATCTGTCATGTGATTGACACCTGAGTCCTCCAGCCTGAGGGCTCAAAGAGGCAGGATGAGGTTTGCATGCTCACTCTGGCATCCTCCCCTCCATCAGAGTGCAACCAGAGACACCTGTCACAGCAACACACTGACACACTGCTGGGCCCAGTTTGGAGAAGAAAGCGAGTCCACAATCGTGACCCCTCACCTAGCCCAACCCACTTTGCCCAGAGACTCCCTTACCGGTTTGTGGACCCATTGTAGCAGTAGTTGGGGAGGAAGTCAAAGTTCAGCTCCCAAAATACATGCAGGGTGATGCGGCCATAGGGAGCAGATACATTGTGATTGGCCTCCCGGAACATGGCATCGAAGCTGTCCAGCGTCATGTGCTTGCAAAGCAGCCGGTGTGTGAGGCGGTTAACCTCCAGCAGCCACTCCAGCTCCTGCCAGAGAGAACATGTGGCTGCTCAGGTTTTGCACACAACCTCACGGACATGGTTTTACCTTGTGAACTCCTTTCATGCAGGTGAGGGCTCCTCATACTACCTCAACCTCCTACGTGAGTCCTGGGACCTTCTGCAATAGCATAGGACAAAGTTCCCCGCTTCTGAGAAGGGGAAGAAATTGTCAGACTATACTGGGGGCAAGGAAGGGTGGTGGGCTGGGGTTGGCTGCATGCCTGTCACCTGGAAGGAGACCTCTGGGTAGAAAGTATGTTTATGGCTTTCCAGTTTCTATATCAATAAGGAAAAAGGCTGTCCCACAGTGTCACAAGAAAAGTAAAACATGGTGACTATATATCACCAGAGGCTATTTCTCTGCCCTGCAGAAAGTAATATGAGCTACTTTCTATTTATAGCTTATTAGGCTGAAGCGTATGAAGTTTCTGTTTTCTTACCTCAAATGCTATCAACTATTGGCAGTTTCACACTGTTCAACCTAATTAATATTTTCCAATTTTGTATGTATTAACTCATTTAAAGCTCACCACAGTCCATGAGGTGAGTGTGGCTGCTGTCCTTATTTTAAGCACATAGGAATTGAGGCTTTGAGAAGGCTTCAAATCCAGGAAGACAGGTTCCAAAGCACATATGTTTGACCACTGTATACCTCAAAGGAGGTGTGGGAGGAAAGCCTCTTCCTAGCAAAGGGGGTAGGGGTAGCAAAGACATCTGAAGTCTGTAGTCAGCCCATGATGACCAGGGACATCATGCGTGCACGGTAGGCCCTGGTCATTATTCCACTTCAGGTAGAGAATGCTATCAAAGAAGGTGTTTGTGCATAGCAGGATATCGCATTTGTTGGGAAATAAAAACCGAGTGAAACCTTTTTAGGCTTGCTTTGGTTTCTGGTTGTCTTGTAACTTCTGCATCACTGCTATCAAAACCAATCAAAACACAACCTCATGCACAGAGAGAAGATAGCCCAAATTCCGTGGCACTAGAGGCAGCTTGCATATTGTGTTGGTTAACCTGTCTTTTGAGACAGGTACAACTGTTCCTGTGTTATGGAGAGAGAGACTGAAGCTCAGAAAGTCAACAAACTTGCCCAAGGTCACAGGAAGTACATAATAGGGGTTGGGATGTGAATCCAGCTCTTCCGATTCCAAATCAGTAGTTCTGAGACACAGGGACCCAGAAGAAAGATGTTAGAGCTGTGATCAGCCTTTGAAAGGCAAACATGACTGGAAGATCTACGAGGGCAGTTTCCCAGAGCACAGAGGATGGGATGGTCAGAGGGTCAGCTAATGACAGGGAAATAGAGAGAGCTGATTAGTAATGGGAGGCAGGAAACCAGTTCCACTCTCATCAGCTGCAAGGTCCCCTCCTCCTTTGGGAGTTTGCTCTGCTGGAGTGGAGGCCTCAGCCCATACTTCCAATCTTAAGTTCTGGGGTGGACATTTACTACCCTGGAAGTCAAACTGTGTTCTAAACTGAGGTTTGAGAACTTGTTGAAAGCTTGCAAATATAGCAGGTTACAGGGTCAGAAAGACTAAGAAATGGAGACAAGGTGGGATAGGGAAGGAGCCCCAGGGTAAGTTATCTGTGGCAGAGTGGACAGCCCCCACCAGAAAGAGGTAGCCTGCTGCTTCTGATATTCTACCCAATGGCTGCTCCATCAGGATGGGCTAGTGGTGACAGAACATAAATTTTTCAAAAGGTGCTCGAAATCTGGATTTCAATTCTGGGAGACAACCAGAACAATAAGTTTCCAATTACTTCAGCACCCTGAAGTAAATGAAGGGCAGAAACACAGAATCTGTTTTCAGCTTCCACCTCCTGAGGCTTAGCCAGCTCTCCTGTGTCTTTGTTCCCATTTGCTTAGGATGGGTAATAAATGAATAAACATGTGGGTTACTATTAATGAGATTGTTTCTGAGATCACTGAGTCCCCTGGCACACGATGGTACCCTGTTTTGGGGAAGATAATTGAAGATGAGAAACCAGGGAAAAATTTCTGTCCTATCATTCTGTGATTTTAAGTTTCACGAGTGCCCATTAGAACTTACAAGGGAGTCCCCAGGAGAGAGTTTACGACTGTGCTGATGTTGGGGGTGGCTGGAAATGCAGGGCCATTTCTTCCTCCTTGTTATATAATTAGAAGAGTGTATGGGTCTGTAGGACCCAAGGCCCAGTGTACTGAGGTGCAGAAAGGGCCAAGAGGGTCCCAGGAGCAGTTTAGGTGCCCTCTGAGAGAATCTGAATTTTGACAGCAAAGCTGGTTTACTGAGGGGCAACCCAGGGAAGCAAAATGGGAAAATAAAACAGCCAAGTGGACAACTTAAGAGCAGTAGTGGAGAGAGCTTTTTTGACAGAATCAGGAGACCCAAGTGTTGGCCACAGTCAAGTGTGGACCAGCTCCATGACCTTCGGCTCTGTGACCTTGGGCAGGTGAGAACAGAGCACTCAAACCCAGGTTCAGCAAGACTGGCAGGGGGAGAGGTCACACATGACTCAAGTGTGCCCAAGGGAGCCAAAGAGAGCCCATTTAAGGGAAAATATGGTTAGTTACTTCCGGGAAATTGCTGCCATCTGGGAATGCCAGTCTGGTAGTGGTGTCAGAGCTGAAGTTGCACTTGGCTTCTTCCAAACGCTCAATGGCGCTTCCAAATTTCAAACACACCACACAGCCTGCAGTCTGCCAATTTCAACTTCAGCCTCACATCTCACTGACACTCTATTTGCTCAGCTCTGTAAAAGGAGGGTGGCTAAGTCCCAAATCTCTGCAAGCTCTCCCAACTGGGAATCAAGAAACTTCCCCATTTCAGAATGGAGTTTTCAGGATAGAGAGAGGGCACACTTCTTGCTTTGTTTCTGGGAGGAGAAAGAACTCCTCAGTCACAGCCTGTGGGGGTTGTCCTGACCCAGAGCAAAAGCATCCTTGGACACTGTTCTCCATGGGTTCACAGGACCTGGGTGTTCTGGTGCGGGGCCTCTGTCACACCTGATCCAGGCTTTCACTGCTTGTTTTGATTTTGTTCCCAGCTAAAAGAACATTCAGTGCCTTTCCAGGGCTGGGAAGAGGCCAGGGAGACACACTAGATTATGCAGATAAACAAGAAAGAAGAAAACTAAATTCCTACCATTTGGAGACAATCACTGCCAATATTTTGGTACTAAACAGATAGAAATTATTTCACAAAATAGAGGTGGCCAGATGATTTTCTAGCAAAATGCGTGCTATTCTAGTCTCCTGATGTAAGTGGCTGCAAGACTCATACTCATGTGCCTCAGGTGTGAGTGAGGTGAGTGGGTGGTTGGGGTGAGTCCTGCAGAGAAATGCTGCAGAGAATTTGAGCACTGCACTGCAGCTCCAAACGTCTCCTTTGTTTCTTTGTTTCTTTCTTTTTTTATAAGCCACTATTAAGTACTTACAAAGTACAAGGAACTATGCCAAATTCTTTCCAGGTAGTATCTTGTTATATTCTTTTAACAACCTTTGAGGTGGATTCTAATATTGTCTCCATTTTTCAGATGAGGAAACCGCTTGGAGAAGATAAGTATCTTGCCCAAGATCATCCAGTCAGCAAGTGGCAGGGCCAGGACAGGGGCCTTTGGTCTGCCTGATACTGGAGTCCTAGTTCATAGTTACTTTATATTTGTCCCTGTGTTCACTTAAAAAAAACAAAACAAAAAACAAAAAACAAAAAAAAAGCCAAAACCCTATGAACTCTTTATTTTTTGATAATGTTAGACTTACAGAAACATCGTAAAAATAGTATAACCCGCATACCCTCAACATTACATATCTATCACATGATTATCAAAAGCAAGAAATCAACTGTGGTAAAGTATTATTAATTGGATGGCAGACTTTACTCAGATATCACCAGTTTTTCCTCCAAGATCCTTTTTTTTCCACTCTAGGAATCAATCTAGGATCCTATGAGGCTTTTAGTCTTCATGATTCAGTTGTCATTCATTTCCGGTTTCTACATTTTTTTTCCAAACTTTTCCTTGCCTTTCACCACCTCGTACTTTTGAAAAGTACTGTACACCTTTTTGTTTTTGCTGTTAGAATGGCACTTGATTTGGGTTTATCTGATATTTTCTGCTGACTAGATTGAGAGTATGCATTTTGCCAAGAACACATGATGCAACAATACTATCTCTGAGGACTGGTGATATTCCCCTTGACATGTGGGTAGGTGGTACTCTTGTCCCCTTTGAAGCCGATGATATCTTCAGGGAGATTGTTTGAAATGTATGCAATATCCTATTCCTTTTCAAAGTTCTTTTTTGGGTTTTCTTTACTTTTTTGTTGTGGTAAGGCATATACATATACATATATATTTAATTTTTTGTGAGATGTACACATCTCACAAAAGGCACATAGCCCTCATATAAAATTCACCATCCTGGCCATTTGTAAGTGCATGGCCTGAGGCATCCTTCACCCTGAGGTGTAACCATCACCACCATCCACCTCTGGAAACACCTGCTCAAGTAAACTCTGAATCTATTTAAGTACTAATTCCCCTTTCCTTGGCCACCACAGTTCTACTTTTTTCCCCTATCAATCTGCCTACTCTAGGAACCTCATAGAGGAGGAATTACACAATATTCTTCTCATGAAGTTTCTTCCTACTAATCTTAGACCAGTGGATCTTGTTTACAACAATACATCTATGGTAGTCTAGTGGTGATTTTCATTCATTCCTCCTACTCCTCTGCTTTTGAATTATTGTGGTCTTCCCTGGTTCACTTAAAGAGAGAATTCTTAGAAAGAGCAAAGAACAGTTCAAATTGCAATTTTTTAGGAGAAGGGGACAGGCCTGGTCCATGCTGTGCATCGGGACCAGTTACATAATCTACAGGAAACAGTGAAAAATGGATATTTGGGGTCTAATGTTAACAAATTATTAAGGATTTCAAATGGTGACAGAAGAGCAATTAAACTGACTGCAGAGCCCCTCTGGGCTATGCATTACTGCTCAGCCATAAAGCCCACCCTGTTGTGCTAACCTTCCTAGCTTCTGAGGACCACTCTGTAGATGCTCAGCTTCTTAGATGCCAAGGACATACAGCTGTGCCTAAGGGTGGGCCTTCTCTAGAGATCTCAAGGAGATGCCGCTCCACTCCAACCTATCACCCCAGTCACTCAAGGAGGCTAAGAATATTCTCATTTAAGTCCTTGTCCAGTTCTGTTCAGAGAGGAAAGAGACCCACATCTTCTCATTAGCCCAGTACAGCTAACAAGTTCCAGCTAGGATTCTAGGCTGAAGGTCTTACCACAATGGAGGTCAGGTCCTCACTCTCAAAGCGGCTGATGGCCTGGTCCAAAGATTTATACATGGCGGCAGATATGCGCTGCGTGATGAGCCTGTTCAAGTCAATTGATCTGCCCAACAGCTGGATGGCAGAGTGGGGCAGAGAGGGAGGGTGGAAGGAGGGAGGGAGAGGCAAAGGGAAGAAGGGAGGGAGGAAGGGAGGGAGGAGGAGAAAGAGAGAAAAGGTTAGGTAAACGCACACAGATACCTAACAACCAAACACCTTGAGAGGAAACTGAATTAAAATAACAAAGGACATTACTGGGACAAAAGGGACTGTGTGTAGACAGGAACAACATTAAATCTCCTGAGAATGGCAATTCTCTTTTGATTTTGTAAGAGAATATCCTCCTATTTGGGAGACACAGGCTGAGGAGGCTGAAAATTGTACCTGCAACTTACTCTCAAATAGGTTAAAAAAAAAAGTCCATCAATTAACATCTATTAACATGCCCCACACCCTTGTGCTCACCATGTGTGTGTGAGGGAGAAAATACACACAGTGAGAGTGATCCAAACATGATAAAGTGTTACTCATCACAAATCTGGCTATTAGGTAGATGAGCATCTATTACATTATCCTTCCAGCTTCCCTGGAGTCTTGAACCACAAAAAGTGGAGGAAAAAATCCACCCAGGCTGTGGGAAGAGGCTCAGGGCAGGCTCTGGCCTCTGCAACTGCTGCTGACATCCTACATTAAGCCCCGAGGCTCTTGCTGCATCTTTCCTGTGCTCTGCTCAGTCACCAGAGGACAGCAGTCACCTGACCAAGGGCCTGTTTTGTGTCTTCATGGGGGTGAACTTGAAAGCAAGAGGATGAAGGGCCGATTAAAGGATGGAAACTACAGCTTAAGATAATTTCTGCTGGGTTACATGTGGGCATTATTGAGATGCTATGGAGATAACAATCAACATTTATTGAGCACCTGCTGTGTGCTCTGTGCTTTGATAGTGCCAAATGATTATTCTTAGCTATTACTTTTTTTTCTGGCTTCCCTCTTAGGAAAACTTTTCTACCTGCCAATGACCTTTCATGCACACATGAAGCCCTCAGTATTTCATATCCCACGGCTAATTTTGTCTGCGTTGTAATCGACAGCAGTGATCTGAGAGGCTCGAAGAAAGCTCTCAGCAAGCCCGCGTGGGCAGAGGTGGAGATGGTTGTTCCCTCTTAGGATTCTCCATTCCCCTTGGATTTCTCGTGGTGATGGGAATGTCCAGGATCTCCAAGGTGGACTCTTTCCTTTTTGCCTCAAGCATCTTCTTGTCCTAGTTCTGGCCCTTCACAGGGACCAGGGACCACAAAACACACACGCAGAGATCACAGCACCAAAGCCTTTTTGCCCCTGATTTGGCCAACAGCAGGGAGACCTGGAAGCCCACTGGGGCACCTGCCTTGGCATGTGTCTGGCTCATATTGACATTTTTAAATGGGAATATGTTTCTCAGCTCCCAGTACTGTTTCCTCTACATCAGGGGTTGAATTTGTTAACAGAATCACTCCAAGAAATAAACCACAAACTTTACCCTGGGTTTAACCTGACATGCTTCATTTCAAAAGCACCATAACCTGCTTCCCCTGAGCCTAGCACATGGGCCCTGTTCGGGGAGGACTTATCCACATCTGCACAGCAGTGCCTACTGAAAGTGGACTGCAGCTTATCATCACAGGACAATGGCTTTGGTGGCCACTACTGGCCAGAGATGTGCTGGAGGTAAGTCAAGAAGATTAAAACCTCCACCAAAGGAAGCTCTTTAATGTTTGTAGAAGTCTGAGGATGTGTGACCTCTATGCTCAGATCCATACCAGGCTACTCTAGGGCAGACGGTGCAGAGTCCTGATTTCCAATCCCCACCCTAACTTCAAAGAGTCTCTCCCAGCCCACACTTGCCACTGGGGCTTTCTTTCACCATACCTGGACATGTCTCTGTTTCAGCAGCGTCTCATAGCGGTTGGATGGTGGGTACGGGATGATGACTCCATAATTCTTACATTCAGCTCTAAAACGTTTATCCAGCAGGACACTGGAAAGAACCAAAGTTAAATAGGGTCAGTAAAAATGGCAGCAAAGGACTCTTAATTGCTCAGCTACATCTGTTTCAGACCACAGGACCTAGCCATGAAGAGCTATCTTATTCGTCTTTAGTGTAATTGCTGTCTGCTCTTTCCAGACATGGAAGCTCAATATATAAAATAATTTTTCTAAGTTATGGAAGCCACTGTTAAAGTCTGGATCTGGAATGTCCTCAGAGGCTCATGTATTAAGGTGTGGCCCCAGGTGGGGTGCCATTGGGAGTTGGGGGGAACTTTAGGAGGTAGGGCCTGGTTGGAAGAGGTGGGTCACTGGGGACATGCCTTTGAAGAGCATATTTTGCCCCATGGCTCCTGACTGCTTCCTGGTTGCCACGAGATGAGCAGGTTTGCTCCTCTCTGTCCTTCTACCATGATGTTCTGCCTTACCCCAGCCCAGAAACAATGGGGTCAGCTGACCATGGACTGAAATTTCTGAAACTGTACCAAAAATAAATCTTTCCTTCCTTAAGATGCTTTTCTCAGGTATTTTGTTACAGGGGCAGAAAGCTAACTAACACAGTTGCTTTCTTCTTTTTATTCATTTACCAGAAAAGCAAATGAGTGCATGCTTAGCATTTCCTAGGAATCATTCCAGGTACTATGGTTACCAAGCTCCTTGGTACGTTCAAGTGAACTGAGGTTGATGGTACACAAGCAAACAGAGGAATAAAATGGTAAACTTGTGGATAGTGTTCACTATTTACCAGGCACCCCCATCCACACACATACACACATATACACAGTCTTTTTTTTTTTTTTTTTTGAGGTGCTGGGGATTGAACCCAGGGCCTTGTGCTTGTCAGGCAAGCACTCTAGCAACTGAGCTACGTCCCCAGCCCACTGAGGCAGACTGCAGAATAAGGAGTGCTTTGAAAACCTAAAATAGGATCCTTTGAGGTTCAGAAGTCAGGGAAAGTCTCTCCACAGAGGTTTTGTAGGACAGAGATGTGAATGATCAAAATGGAACATCTGGGGAAGACTGTCGCAGATACAAGAAGCTGGATCTGTCTGAAAACAGGCAAGAGGGCCGGTGGATAGAAGGTAGGGCTGGCTGGAAAACACAGTCACAAGGCACCTATTACTGTAGTCTAGGGACTGGGTCACAGGGCCACATGTGTCCCAGTAGAGGGATGAGATGTGTTCCAGGCATAACTGGAGGCTACTTTAAGGTTTTAGGCAAGTAAGGTTTTAGGCAAGTTGGGCGCGGTGGCGCACGCCTGTAATTCCAGCACTTGGGAGGCTGAGGCAGGAGGATTGCAAGTTCAAAGCCAGCCTCAGCAACTTATTGAGGCCCTAAGCAACTCAGTGAGACCCTGTCTTTAAATAAAATACAAAATGGGGCTGGGGATGTGGCTCAGTGGTAGAGTGCCCCTGGGTTCAATCCCCAGTACCAAAAAAAAAAAAAAAAAAAAAAGGTTTTAGGCAGAAAGTGAGATATACTCTAAACTGGCACTGTCCAATGAAGCCGCCACCAGGCACATGTGAATACCGAACATTTGAAATGAGGCTGGTCCAAATTGAAATGTGTTGTAAAATGCACACGAGAGTTTGAAGGCTGAGAAAGAAGAATGAAAGCTATTTCTTTAATAATTTTGTCATCGATTATATGTTGAGATTCTGGTAACTTGGACACATTGGGTTAAGTACAATGTGTTATTAAAATTAATTTTACCTGTTTTTTTTTTCATTTTTAACCTGTGGCTACTAAACAATTTAAAATGACATCCGTGGCTCCCATGTGAGGCTGCATTTTTATTTCTAATGAATAGGACTGACCTAGGTTACTATTTCCCTGAAAATTCTCTGAATTTCCCAACCTGCCACCCTTTGAGAAGCACAGAAGGCAAGAGGAAGGGTGTGACTGAGAGTCATATTTCAGATGAGGGTATTTTCCAAACTAAATACGCAGAGGACCCAGGGTCCAACAAGCCCGAGTTTGTTTACCCAGACAACATTTCCACAATCAGAGCTGCCTTACGGAAGCTGGCAGCCCAGCTCTGGGCCAGAACCGAGCCCCGTCCCATCTGCCCACACTGCTGTGGCCACTTTGTGTTGGGGTGTGTCCCTCAGCCCTCCTGAGATCCTAAGGCTGTGCTTCTGCACCTGCCCTCATTTCAGAGTCACTGTTGACAGGCATTTCCATGTGCTGTACACCAACCCGTCTGAAACGTATCCGAGTAACGCTACTTGTGAAAAGCAAACCGAAGCAAATCCCTTCCACAGAAAGAAAGCATAATTAAGAAAAGAAACTATCCTTAAAGTTATGGGTTTTCAAAAAAACTTTTAGTTGTAGGTGGACACAATACCTTTATTTTATTTTTATTGAACCCAGGGCCTCATGCATACTAGGTGAGCACTCTACCACTGAGCCACAACCCCAGCCCTAAAGTTATGGGTTTTATGTTTGGATTTCCAATAAAAATGAAAATCCATAATAAAATTTGAGATTTATTTTATTGTGACCTGAACTGCTAGTTTGTTTGTTTATTTGTTTTTTCCTTTCTTTCTCTCTTTTTTCTTATTTATTTATTTAGTGGTACTAGGGTTGAAACCAGGGGTATTCCAGCACTGACCTACATCCCCACTCCTTTCAATTTTTTGTTTTGAGACAGGGTCTTGCCAAGTTGCCCAGGCTGGCCCTGAACTTGCCATCCTCCTGCCTCAGCCTCCCGAGTAGGTGGGTCATAGGTGTGCACCACTGTGTCTGGATCCTGTTACAGATTCTCCAAACCCAGGAATGCACAGGGGTTTAAATCAGCATATACTGGCAAGATTGATGAGCCTGGAAAACTTGACATGTCTCTGACTCAGACTTCTCATGGGCCTCCTCTGGTTCTCACACACCTACCCTTGCTCACCTCCAATCCATTAGCCATACATTCATATCTTTGAAAGGGTAAACTTTTAAAAATAAAAATCAAGTCAAGTCACTGCTGTACTTCTCAAACCATTCTCTGATGTTCCATTCCTCCCAAGACGAATGCCTTAGGAAGGGGGCACGATCAGGCCCTGTCTACCCACCCAGCTTCATCCCGCGGCCTGTCCCCTCTTGTAGCTGTGAATGAGATGCTGATATGTATTAACTGACATAAAACCCCATTCCAGCACGATGAGGCAGGCATGCTCTGCTCTTTATACTTCCACCACAGGGACTTTGCACAAGAGGTGCATCTGACCTGCAATTTCCTGTCCTGTCCCTCCCCTTGTTTTACTTCACTTCTCAGATGTTGCTTCCTTAAGATGGCCTTTCTAGTTGACATAGCCCTGTAGTCCCGTGAACTTTTCCTCATGAACAGCACATAACTTCATTTATCAGTTTTTATCCCTTGTAGGCTCCATGTGGTCAGCACCGTGTCTGCCTATTTTCCTTTTGAATGAATTCCAGCACCAAGCCCAAGCCCATGGATTTGCCCAGTTTTACTTAGAAGTTAAAGGAGAAGGGAGGTTTTTGCAACAGAAAACTATGACTTCCAGGTGCCAGTCTTACGAAAGATGGCGGATCGTAGCCCTGGGGCTCTCCTACCTGCCGGCCATGGCTTTGTAGTAAGCAAAGATCTGGTCTGCCAGCTTGTAGACAAACTGATCGAAACACAGGTTCACCTGGGGAGACAAAGGGAACTGTCAGTGAGCCTGTCTAGCTTTCTCACAGAAAGACCTCCACCGTGTCCAGCCATTATTCCCCAGTCAATCAACCCTGCAGCCCCCACCCGCCCGTCTCTTCTCTTAGACTTTGGCTTTTTCTTCCATCTGATTTTACTTTGCTTTGCAAATTTGATTATGAAGACACCATGAGAAATGTAAAAGCCCCCTTCTTCAAACTTTGCTTAAATATCTGATTTGGAATGTATAAAGTTGCACTTTTAAGTGGTAGACCATGAAGTTCAGGGGGAAAGATAAGTTCACACCAGACAATGGAAATCAAAACCACGTTCTCCAAAAGTGGCCGGAGCAGGAAATGGCCAATGGAGGGACTTGAATGAGATAAGCATTTGACAGCAGGAGAGGATAAAAAGAAATTCAAAGGAGATTTGATCAAGTTTAGTGGATTAATCTTGGATTCTTTTCTTATTAAATTCTCAGCTCCGTGAGGTTAACTGTTCAAAAGCTTTCATATCTTTTATTTGATACCCCACATATTATGCACAACACAAAAACACTTGGGCAGCTGAGGCCTCTGCCCTGTACTACTTGGAACTACAAGGTGCCCACTGGACCCTTCTCCAAGCAAAGAATATACAGTGTAAGGTGTGGGTGTTCACTCTGACCCCATGCTCCCCTCCCAGAACTGGCTCCACATGGCCCTGCCCAGACAGACTGAGCCCCTTCCAGAACTGTGAAGTCTTCTGCTGGGGTTCACCCCCCTGAGAATGGACTGCACTTCAGTTGTGTACACCCTGGCCCTAGGGTGGCCAAGGAGCATGTTTGTCAGCAGCGGCAGTAGACAGAGCTTGGGTGTCTGTACATAGCACACAAACCCCTCTTGGTGCACAACAGTTTGGGGATGAGAGGAGAAGAAAAGGAGCAGGTGATGAGCTGGGAGCTGGTCGGGTCTGGATTTGTACACAAGCACCTTGGATAATCATGGCGATTATGAAGCTCTCTCTTCAAGCACGTCACTGATCCCCAAATTTGCACTAAAAGCTAAAGATCTGAAAGGTCCAGACTCTGGGGACAGGATTGCAGGAGCAAAAGAAGCACCCCACCTACCTCGGCTTCAATCTCATCGTACAGGAACTGCTTTTTAAACTTGGTCAAGGCATAGTAGGCGCTGTCATTGTACAGATCCAAAGGGTAGAGGACATACCTAGAGAGGAGAGACAAGGGCTAGCAGTTTACTATTGCTCTCACTTAAGACAGACAGACTTACACTCGCTTGGGAACCACAGAGGGTTGGGAGAGGCAATGAGCAGGCTGAGTTAGGAAGGACAACCTGCGCATCCTACCTGAAGTCCCCAGTGCCTCTACTTGGGGAGGACTTATTCTACATCTGCCTGTAGAAATAAAAAGTTTAGATGCTAATGGAACCACAGCCAGAAAGAATAAGTCTAGGGCTAAAACAAGTGGTGTGGCAGGAAGTATATTAGCTTTTGGATCCCACGGAATGATCCTTTTCCAAGAAGGTTGCTACAGGATTGACAAGCCTAGGGAGGGCAGGCTGGGACTTGTGAGCTCAGTAGCACTATCCTCCCCTGTACCCCAGGGACCTTCTTAAGGGCCCATGTCTGTCTCTTACTCCATCATGGAAGGTTCTTTGGTTTCCAGGATATGGTCGGTGAGAATCCAGGGCATGGACATCTCAATGGGGAACTGGATTCGCCGGCCCATGGTTAACTCCAGGAAGAATTCTCGGAACCAGAGCTGGGAGAGGTCGCAACACTGCTGCAGGGCTTCTGAAAGCAGAAGGGAAAGAACCCTGGGTGACAGCCGGGGACTACCCCGAATCTTAGTTCTGCAGTTTCTATCAGCTCTTATTGCTGTTGCCATCACCATGCTGGAAGTCCAGCAGGTACTTCATAAGTAGCCATTAAGTAGATTCTGCTATCCTACACTTAGCTTCTACTGGAAGGTGGCTTAGACCCAGGGCAGGGGTGGGGATTAAACTCCCCACCGTTTCCATCAGCCCCTACGGTGCCATCCAGAAACGCACACACACTCCAAGTGTAAAAAGTGTGCATTTTATACAAATAGCTTGAAGGTCAGCCCCCAAATGTTCCCTTTCAATGGGATTGTGGCCCCTTGACCCTCTCTATGTGGTAATTCTGGATTCCTTATTGTTCGGAGGCCTTAAAAGTTCGACGTAGGCCACACTCTCATGGAGAAACTTGGATTGGTTCTTAAGATCACCGTTTTCCACACCAACAGACACATCAAGATGCTCACATCCGTAGAACATGGCTCTCCCTCTACCCTGACCTGTCCAACATTTTAGTATAACCTGCATCCCATCAAAGCAGAGGAGAGTGGAAAATGCAGGATCAGATGCAGCCTGGGAGCGTCTCTGGAGAGGAGCAAGTTGCCAGTGAGCTCAGAGCTGTGGTTCAGCAGCAAAAGGCTGATCTGGATGGCTGGGGTGAGGTTCAGTGGTGGAGCGTTTGCCTAGCATGCACAAGGCCCAGGTTCCACCCAAGCACTACCAAAGAGAAATCCTGGGGACCGGGTGTAGTTCAGTGGTACAGTGATGCCTAGCATGCACAAGGCCCTGGGTTCAATTCCTGGTACCACCAAAATGCTGCTTCAGAGGGCAGAGGTGAGGCTCAGTGGTGGCTTGCCTGCATATACAGGGCCCTGGGGTCCACCCCAGCATCACAAAAAGCTGATATAATGCCTACTGCCCACTGTGGCAGTGTGTATTGCTGTTTTTGATCCTCCTTTCAAAGGACTTCTGACAGAATAGCCACAAACATCTACCACACAAATTCAGCTAAGTCAGGACAGTAGCACTGAGTCTGGCCTTTTCTACTCAAGTCCACCAGAAAGTGCATATGTTTTTCTCCCTTGGTGGCAAAACATGGCCTTCTGGGTCCATGATCTTGTCTGTCTGCAACTTCTCTGGAGTTGCTCTGGGAGGTAGGAGTCCCATCCTCTGCCCCCTGGCCCAGTCCCTGGGGCTCACCGCTAATGTTGAGCAGATGCGTGAAGAAGAAGGACTGTTTGTGGAAGTCCTCTATGGCGAGGACGATGGGACCATCGAGGCTGCTTCTCAAGGTCTTCTTGGAGCCACTTTTGTCCGCGATGAGTGATTCAAGCATGGTGCGCACCATGTACAGCTTGAAAGAGAAAGAAAAATGAGAAGGTCAGGGGTTGGTGCTCACCCTGGGGAAGGTTGTTTGTGCTGTCCGTATGCATTTATTTACTTTCTGCTCTTAAAAATAACTATCTTAAGGAAACAACAGCTTAGGTGGAGAAGTGAATTTGCACTGTGAAAACTCTTTCTTTTTTTGTGTGTGTGGTGCTGGGATTGAACCCAGGGTCTCACGCATGCTAGGCAAGCATTCTACTACTGAGCTGTGTCCCCAGCCCCTGTGAAACCTCCAAGAGAGAAGCCAACCAGGCTAGGAGGGAGGTCCTTCCCTGAGTCCCTCGACATCCCCAGATCAGTGAAAACACTAAGTAATTCAAGGCCCAGGGAGAGGGTCCTGCTTGTCCTCCTTAGCCAAGGGCATAGGCATCAGAGAACCTCATTCCATGTCACTCTAGAGTCACTCTCTGCATTTTCAGATGGCCATGGTAGCACCATGGGTGGAGCACTGGACTGGGAGTCAAAACACCCAGGTTCAAGGCCAGGTACTGCTGCTGACTTGCTGTGTGACCTTAGGCAACCAAGTTCCCACTCTGGGCTTCAGTCATCTAACATGAAGGGGTAGGACCCCAGATATTTTCTCAACACCAGTCTCTTTCAGCTCAAACATTCTGAGGCAGTGTGCAGTGGGATAAGACCAGAATGAGTCCCTCCCACCACCTTGTTTCTGATCCTCCGCAATTTGAATCCATGAGTAAATGACGGCGCCCCCTGGTGGCCTGGGCTGTGTGGCACAGCCTGCCAGAAGTTCTGGGTGGACCGCGGGTTAACATTGGTACTTACACAGGAGACTACTAGACAATTAACTCCTGCTTACAGAGTGCCCTACGTGCAAAGGGCGCAAGTGCAGTAGGGTTGTCTCTGCTAATCTAGATCTTTCCACACCATTTGTCTTTGAATCTGAGGGCTGGAAGGGGCCTTGAGGAGCCAGGCTAGTCCATTCCCGCTGCCTCCTGGAGAAGGGCACCCAAACCAACCCAGCCGGGCGGTGTAATACCAAGGATCGGCAGCCTCTTCGGCCCTGTGTGCCACCAGTGGGGTGAAACAAAGCCCTCGGGGACCACTGGCAGGCCTACGACATAGATAGGAGAGAAGGAAGAGGGGTGGGAGGGTAGGAGAGACAGGGAAGAGGGAGAGAGAGAAAGAGAGAGAGAGAAAAGCGAGAGGTGTTGCATACGGTGGGAACGCAACGCGACTGCCAGGACCGCCTGAGGCTGGCCAACCTCCCAACAACCGCGCTGTCTGCGCCTGCGACCTGCCCTGGGGGCTCCCCCACCGCGTGCTGATGGCCGAGCAGCCACAGACGCCCCTGACGTGCCACCTTCCCTTCTGGAGGAGGGTGAGCGTGGCCGCAGGTTCCCTGCACAGTCTGCCACCTGGGACCCTGAGGGTGGACATGCCTCACCGTCCCTAAGCCTCGAGAAGCGCTGTTCTAGTGACAGCCTTGGAGTCCTCAAAGGAGGAGTCAGAGTCCAGTCGCTCTGACTGCTGAGGACGCTTGTGCAGTTCTCTCCTGGAGACACTGTCCCCACCTACCGTAACAGACCACTAGTTCACGCCAAGTCTAGAGCCCAGCTGCAGGACGCCCGTGTCTACTGGGTCCCGAAGGCATGACAAAGCCCTGGGGGGAGTCAGGAGACCTGGGTTCTTGTCCCACCTCCACCTGGGAGCCACCTTGTGACTTGGACAAGTCACTTCCCTTCTGGACCTCAGTTTTCCCATCTGTGAACTGGGTGGGCGCCTGGAGCTGCTTTGTCTCTGTGGGTTCTCCCAGCTGGCCCTGGCTGTCCCGGGATGTGTGCCACCTCCTCATTGTTCCTTGATGGTGTCTGGGTTAACTGTAGGTAGCCCTCCCCTCTCACTGTGCCCAGACCAATGCTCTCCCTCTGCCCTCCCTCTCCTCCTCATCCATATCTTAGGATTCACAGAAATACCTGCTCAGCCCTGCCAGGGTGCTCCAGGCCAGGAAGGTCTCTGACCCTAGACATCACACAGAGCTGGTGAGAACAGCCCACACTGAGGGCCCTGAAGCCAAGGGAAGGTACCTGGCTACCAAGAACGCCCCTCGCCCCCTAGCCCCCGCCCTGCCAGACACGGACACACACACAGGGAGAGGGCACAGGAGGGGCTACAGGTAGCCCCTCTTGGAGCAGAACAGAGAGGCCTGATGGTCCTGTGAAGCAGGGCTCCCAGCCTGGGGCCCCTGGGGCCTGCTTAAAGATATACCAAGATCCGTCTGCTTTCTTAAAATAGTGCAAAAGCCAGACCCACAACTATTTATCCTTAAATAGGTGGCAAGAATTTAACTCCATTGCCCAGATTGCTTTTTTCCCCTTTAATTTTATGACTTCTCTGGCCACAGGCAATGTCTTATTGTGCAGAAGTTCCTGCTGGTCACTCTTACTTATGATTATTAGGCTTCCTCTAGGGACCAAGGGCTTGTAAATACTGTTTCTTTTCTGGGGGGGGGGGGGCGGGGTGGTGGCAGCATGTGGGAATAAGAAAAAGTAGCATTTTGACAGTAACATATTTTCATTCCAAGTTTTCATTTTACAAAGAAAATAATCAGAGCTCAGAGATATAAGGGTGCTTGCCCAAGATCACACAGCAAGTCAGAGGATGAACTTGTGAACTTCCACACTAGGATGCCACTGCAGGGAAAGGGGACAGGGTTTATTAGAAGTGGACAGGATAGGTGCATATAGATTCCACTTTAAACTCCTCCTGCACTTTGGAATCTGAACTTCATAGGGCTAGGAGACAGCTAGACTAAGTAGATATGGTACTACCCCTACTGGTCAGATTAGACAACTGAGGCACAGAGAGATTGTGTAACGTGCCCAAGGTCACACAGGTATCTAGGACTAGAATCCAGGTCTCCTGAATCTTAGGCCAGTGGTCCTCCTTCTATATCAAACAAGATGTTAGAGTAAGACCAGAACAGCTACTCCACCCTGCCCCTCCTGACTGAGACCCCCAGTCCCACTGTCCCATGGCCCAGCCATGATGACCCTCTATGGCCCAGCTGGCCTCGAGTCAAGGAAGCTGGCCTGTACCTGTGTGCTGGATGGCCCCACGGCACGCCGGGGCACCTTGATGTCAAATCCACCTTTGGGGTCCTTCTCCCCTCTCAAGCATGGGTCATTGGGAGGCTCTCGGCCTCCCTCCCAGTCACAGATGGTCTTCCGAATTGCCTGCAGGACACTGGGGAAGGAAGAACTGAGACTCAGACCAGTTCTCAGCCTTGGAAGAAGACACTGTGCATCCAGGCCCCCCGGGGGTGCTGGGACCTCCTGCATTAGAATGACTTGGGTGCCAGGAAGCACTCCTCCAGGGCCCTGCCCAGAGGGCAGGTGTAGCAGACTGAAGGTACAGCCAGGGGCCTGCATTTGAGTAGGTATCCTACATGCATCTGTGGCACACTGGGTGTCACAACAGCTTTAGGTCCATGCAGAGGGACAGGGCCTGTGGCAGGGGCAGAGGGGTTACTTTTCCTTTCGAGCTATCAGAGAGTCTCATTAGTTCAACTAAATCTCTGTACTTTCAAAGTTTTAACAATAACTTGACACTTGTTCCCTACTTTCTTCAAGCTGCTGTGTGCTCAGGTCTATAAGAAAATTAATCTTCTTACGTCTTCATCTCGCAGCTGTGGGGATAATAGCTATGAAGTAGGTACCATTATTCTCATTTTACAAATAAGGAAAACTTGGTGTGTTCACACAGCTTGACAGTGGCAGATTCGTCTCTGAACTCTGACACAGAGGCTTCATTCATCCCAAATGTCCAGTCTCCTACCAGAATTTGCTGGAAGGATCTGTGTGTTCAGAGCTAACCTGGAAGCTCAGTGGGCTGCCTCTCCAGCCTGCACCTGGCACCCCTTCTTTCTGATGTGCCCTGCAAAGGGCCATAGGAAGACCTACCTGATGAGGACATTCTTCTTCTTCCGCACCGCCTGTCTCAGGGGCTCACGCAGCGTCACCTGGGCAAAGTCCTGCAGGGCTGCATAGATGGTGTTCCGGATGGCTTGGTTGAAGACGCTCTCCATCCTACCCATGAGCACCTGCAAGCCCTTGATCATGGCGATCACCTGGCCAGACACAGAGGTAAGGTCAGGCTCACCACCCTCAGCCCATGGACTGTCTACCACCCTTGACCTTTCATGACGAGGCAGGGAGGGGGCAGGTGAGTCACCCAGGGATGCCTGAAGGACAGTTCACAACAAGGTAAAGGCAAGTGCCAGAATGAGCAGATCAGGACTCAGCTTCCTCCCTCAGGACAGCCCCACTCTGGGCCACTGGCACAGGAATGCAGGAATGCAGATTGGTGCAGCCACCGTGGACAACAGAGGGGAGGTTTCTCAGAAAACCAGAATCAGAACTGTCCCAGGATCCAGCAATCCCACTCTGGGTATAAATCCAAAGGAAATAAAAATGAAGTCAGTCAGTTGAAAAAGCATCTGCACGTCCATGTAAACAGCAGCTAAACTCAAGAAATGGAATCACGTGTGGTGTCCCTTGGTGGATGAGTGGACAAAGAAATGTGGTACAAATACAAGATGGAGCATCAGTCACAAAAGAGAAAGGAGGCCTCCATTCACAAAAACACAGATGAGCTGGAGAAAACTGCTGAGTAACTAAGTCAGGCACAGGAGGACCAGAACCTCTCCTTCTCACGTATGTGAAAAGGCCAAAGAGTTGCTCTTGAGGGAGCAGAGGACACCCTGGTGATTGGCAGAGCCTGAGAATGGTGTGGGGGAGGGGGCAAGAGGCTGCTTAACAGGTACAGGGTGCAGCTGGGCTGGATGGACAACTTCCAACATTCTGTATTTATTGTCAACTACCATTGACAACCTAAACTACATTTCAAAATAGTGGCTAATGAGGATTTTTGAATATTCCTAACACAAAGAAATGTGGGAGGGGACAGATATGCCAGTTACCCAGATCTGATCATTACATACCATGCACTTGTACTGAAAGGTCACATTGTACCCCTTAAATACGTACAACTACTCTGTATCAATTAAAAACAAATATATTTGAAGAGAAAATCTTGCTACAAAGACGTCAGCTCAGGTGAACCGTGTGCCTCATGATGCAGCCGACTTTGGTTCTGGTGTGCGATCCAGATCTTGTGGCTGGCTGGTGACAATAGGCCACATTTCGAGAGCCATTCTGGCTTTTGGAGACCTGTCCACATTCCTTGCAGCCACGGACAATAACAAGTGGGGCTCCCCTGCCCTGGAACATTTTCTAGAGAATTTTTATCATCTTTGCTTTAGCAATAATTTGGCTCCTCACTATTTGAGTCCATAAAATTGAAACTCTGCCTAAAGCAGTCTTGAGGAAGCCCCCACTCCTCTGTCTGTGCCCTGGCTGCTCCTTCCCTCCCTTATCTGTTTGGGGAGGCAGGAGACAGGGGAGGGGTGTGCCCTGGCCCAATCTTGGCTCTGCCTTTCCTCAGAGTACCATCTCCTCCCCCTCCAGAGGAAGGGAAGCATGTAAGAAGTTTGCAGCTGCTCTTACCACTGGGAGAACCTGATGGAATGGGGAGGAAGAGGAAGACCAGCGGTCATGAGCAGGTGCCAGGATCTCCAGTCCCTAGCTTTACTAGGAACAAACCTGATCCTTTGACCCTGATCAGCCTCAAGTGGTCATTTCTTGGTTGATTAAGAATTCAGGGGGGAGCATGTGCCACATCAGCTTTTGCACAACTGCTACACTGATCACATCCATAATGATGTGGTTGACCTTGTGCACCAGGCTGGAAGCACAGCAGGGCCAGGGCCTGGCTGTGGGAGTCCCAGGAACAGGGCCTGGGTCCTTGGTCGGTGGACAGGAAATTTATGTTGAAAAGTAATTAAGGATGAGTTAGATCCTAAGCCTCATTAAGGAAGGAAAATAAACAAAAACCAAAATAAGACAAAATATTTGTATTAAACTGTGAGAACAGAGTTCAGGAGGAGAAGACTTTCAATGGAACCAGAGTATGGTGGTTTTGCTGGCAAAAAGTTTTTGTGCGAAGAACTAAGAGGCAAGAGGCAGTGAAGGACGGCTATGTCCCAACAGAGTCAGAAGTCCTGGCTAGAGACGCAACTGGGAAACACTGAGTCAGAGGGAGGATTAGACAAGGAAGGGGTACCAGGAAATCTCCAAACATGGAGTGTGCAAGGCTGTGGGACTACAGGAAGCTCTGACAGCTGTGGGTTAGGCCAAGATTTCCTAGTTAGAACATGAAAACTGCAAACTATCTATAGTTAATCTGTTGGACTTTATCAAAATTAAAAGATGCTGTTCTTGAAAAAGGATCCTTGAAAAAGCCAAAATGGCAAAGCCAGTGATTAGAAAAAATACTTGCAACATATGTATGATTGTGGTCTTGTGTCCAGAATAAGGAAAGAATTCTCACAATTTAGTAGTAAGAAGATGGAAATCCAACTTTTTAAAAATGGGCAAAATATTTCAACAGGAAGAAAGAAGAGGGAAAACAGAAGAATTTTCAAAATTAAATTACAAAGAAATTTCTCAGTTCCACAGGATATATGCTTCCATAGTGATGTGGTCCCAAAAATGACCATAAAAGGCCCTCAGCAATGTGCCCAACAGGGGGATTTCAGAAAAACAGGGGTGAAGAGATGTGCAGGCAATCTTCTATAGAGGAAAAAGAAAAAAACAAATTTGGAAGAATCACATTTCCTGATTTCAAAACTTTCTACAAAACTACAATCATTAATCAGCTGCCCTGGTGCACACCAGCAACTTGGAAGGCTGAGGCAGGAGGATGGCAAGTTTGAGGCAAGTGTTGGGAACTTAGTGAGACCCTGTCTCAAAATAAAGAATAAAAAGGGCTGGGATGTAGCTCAGCAGTAGAGTACCTCTGGGTTCAATCCCCAGTACCAGGTGGGCGAAAGAAAAACTACAGTAATCAAAATATTATGTATTATGACAAATGTAGAGATCAGTGGAAGAGAGTAGAAAGTCCTGGAATAAATGCTCATTTTTAGGTGACTGATTTTTATGAGGGTCCCAACACAATTCAATGGAGAAAGAATACTCTTTCTGACGATTGATGCAAAAACAACCAGATAGCCACATACAAAAGAATGTCATTGGATCCCTACCTCACCTCATATAAAAATTAAAATGCACCCAGGACCAAAGTGGAAATATAAAACTAGAAGGAAACACAGGATAAGTCTTTGTGACCTTGATTAGGCCAGGGTTTCTTCATTATGACAGCAAAAGTTTAAGTGACAAAAGAAAATCCAAACTGAATTTTTGGATTCATCTACAAAGTGAAAAGAATCTATGGAATGGGAGGAAATCTGAGCAAATTATGTATCATATAAAATTTACACAACTCAACAGTAATGACAACCAGATTTTAAAAAATGGGCAAAGGATATGAATAGACATTTCTCCAAAGATAGGCAGATGGTCAAGAGGCACATGAAAACAGACTCAATATTATTATTGATTAGGAAGATGTAAATCAAAAACCACAGATACCATTTTGTACCACGAGGATGGCTAAAATAAGATAGCTAACATCTGAGGGCAACAACGTAAGAAAGTGGAACCCTCAGAAGTTGCTAATAGAATTACAAAATGACACAGTTTCTCTGGAAAACAACTTGGCAGTCCCTCAGAATGTTAAACAGAGTCACAGGCCAGCAATTCCATTCCTATGCATAAACCCCAGGGAAATGAAAATATGTTCACACAAAAACTTGTACATGAATGTTCATATCAGTATTATTCATAATAACAAAAAAGCTGAAAACAACCTGAATGCTTGCTTGCTTGCTTATTTATTTATTTATTTATTTATTTATTTATTTATTGGTACTGGGGATTGAACCCAGGGGCACTCGACCACTGAGCCACATCCCCAGCCCTATTTTGTATTTTATTTAGAGACAAGGTCTCACTGAGTTGCTTAAGGCCTCGCCAAGTTGCTGAGGCTGGCTTTGAACTCTCGATCCTCCTGCCTCAGCCTCCCAAGTGCTGGGATGGTTCCAAATGCTTATTTACTGATGAACATATAAATGAACGTGGTCCATCAATACAATGAAGCATTACTCAACTATAAAGGAATGAAGTACTGATACAGGCTACAGCATTGATGAACATGAAACAGCATGCTAGGTCTAAGAAACCAGTCACAAAGAATCCATTTATATCAAGTCTCCAGAAGGTAAATTTATACAGACAGAAAGTAGATTAGGGTTTCTGTTGTCAGGGGAGTGGGGGATGGGAAGTGACAAAAATATTCTAAAATTGGACGGTAGTGATAGTCGTGCAACGCTGAGAACAGATTAAAATGATAACATTGTGCACTTTGAATGGATAAATTTCATGACATGTGAATGATATCTCAATAATGGTGTTATTAAAAAATTTCTGCAGAGGGAAAACAAAACAGATAATCAGGGAGCAGGACAGAATTCAACTTTTCAATAGCAACCCTGGAGGTTACATGACAATGAAATAATCCTTTCAAAAATCAGGTAAAAATGACCGATAATTTAGAATCCTCTAAATCCAGCCAAATATAGGTGAGGTGAGAACAGACACATTTTCAGAAACTGATGTTTTCAAAAATTAATTCTCTCATAAACCGTTTTAGAAACCTATTGGAGGATACACTCCATCCATATGAAGAAAGAGGCAGACCTGAGGGCCAACACAGGAGAGGGAGACGGGAGACCCAAGATAATGAGGAGGACAGTCTCAGGTCAGTGGCCAGGCAGGAGGTCCAGGGACACACCATTAGGAAATGGAAAGGAAAGGGCTTCAGAAGGAACGACTCCAAAGGTGGGGGATGGGGGAAGCAATCAAATTCATAAAACAATGATTGTGACTGACTTTTTGTAAGGAGTTTTACATCTTTTTGGGTTAAGTTTTGGATTGCCTTTTTAGTAGGTTCATAAACAAAACAAAACAAAAGGCATTGTTACCTCTAAAAAAAAAGCTATACAAGGAAATAAATGTATTTGTATTAGATGATGTGACTAACCAACAAACAATAGTTATTTGGCCATAAAATATTAGGTGAACTATAGATTTTACCAAAAAGTATGAAATTACCTCTATGGGAAGATGGGGAAATGGGTGGTCTAAATGCTGATGGCCCAGTGAGGAAGTCAATAGAAAATATTATCAATTAAAAAAAACAAAACAAGAAATAGTCTCATAGGCCTATTACTCAGATATATGGAGAGAAATATAAGAAGAAACAGCTTAACAAGTTCAAAGTCATTTCCCATCTGGGGATTCAGGGCAGAGTGGGTGGTGTAGCTCCTTTTGTTTTATGTTAAATGTCATAGAGAACTATTTTTCTGTCAAAAATATTTAATATGATATACTAATAAAATACATAGGATAAAACTCCTCAATGTCTAGCAAATTAAGGACTAGAAGCAAATACAGCAAAATGTCCCTGGTGGTTTTGTTTGGATTACATTTTGAGGCTATGGGAAGGTGAGGGCAGGGGTGGAGTTGAAGGAGCATTTTCTAAATTTCCTACAGCCCATACATGTTCCTTTTATTATGGAAAGAGACACACGAACAGTTTCACAAAGTTGCATGGACCCGCTGACTGTCTTGGTTTACATAGGTTTGAGGATGACTGTCCCTTCCATGATGATGACCAGGAAACTTCCTTTCAGGTTGACTATTAATAATGAAAAAGCAAGAGATCAGAGAGCCACTCAGGACAATGTGGAGTGTGATTCCAATACTTTTTCTGTCTGAAATGATACCACTGAGCCTCCATCCTTTAAAGTGTAGTTTGGAGATCTGCCAAAGAGTAGCTCTAACTTCTCACAATTGCATGATCTTTTAGTCTTTCAGAGCTCGTCTATAGCCATTATCTTATTTGACAATAATTGTTTGATTTTCAACAATAACACCAGGATGGGACAGGATGGAGATTATGAGTCAAGTTGAACATGGTGGGGCGGGGTATGTCTGTAATTCCAGTGACTCGGGAGGCTGAGGCAGGAGGATTGCAAGTTAGAGACCAGGCTCAGCTTAGAGAGACCTGTCTCAAAATAAAAATTAAGGGGCTGGGGTTTTGGCTCAGTGGTACAGGTCTTGCCTAGCATGTGTGAGGCACTAGGTTAGATTCTCAGCACCACATATAAATAAATGAATAAAATAAAGGTCTATCAACTTCTAAAAAATTTTTTTAAATAAAAAGAATTAAAATTAAAAGGGCTGTGGATATGACTCAGTGGTTAAGCGCCCCTGAATTTGATCCCAAGTACTGAAAACAACAACAACAACAACAAAAAGATTGTTAGTTTGATTTTTACAAGCTGAGGCTCAGAGATGAAGTAACAATAGGGCCCAGGTCTAGGAGCAGGACTGACATCTAGACCAGTCTCTCATAGGCTTCTGATGCTCGCAAGAAAGTAGCTGTCACAATCAAATGTGAATAAATTTTCCTCCCAATAATCATTGTGTAAGCAAACAAACAAAAAAATAATTCAAAAGGTTACCAAGTGGGAAGTAAGAGTTACAGAGAGTAACAGAAATTATTACTGTTAATAGCTTTGCAGATATAAATATAAATGTATATCTTTCAGTTTTGAACAAATATACAAAACTGTATGTAGTATAAATAGGGTCATTTTAAATGCTGTTCTTGTTTGTTTTCCCCAGAGGGCTGCAGATTGACAGCAGGACCTGGTGCATGCTAGGCAAGTGCTCTACCACTGAGCTCATCCCTAGCCCTGTTTAACTTAGCAATATAGTGTGCACAGCTTTCCACAGCGGGACATCTTTTTTAGTGACTGCATAGTAGTCAATGATACAGCTATATTTTAATTTATTTATCAGGCTGCATGTTGAAAGACATTTGTTTCCCATATTCTGTTATAATAAACAATGCGATGATAAATAACCGTGTACCTATGTCTCTGTACATTTGGCTTATTTCCTGGGACACAGTCCCAGAAAAACAACTACTGAACCAATGGGTGTAACATTAAAAATGTGAATACATATTAATGGATATGGAGAATAAAAAATTCCCCAAATAATGAGGCCTGAGAAAAGGAAAAGGGAGTAAAAATGAAGGCCATGCATTGACAGCTTTCATCTCCCAAGGCAAATGTTTTCCAGGTGCTGAATTGCAGACAGAGAGGAAATGTTTTATCATCCTCAAAAGAAACAGACTCTAGGAGGCATTAATCCCCTCCCAGTAAATCCTCTACAGGCGCTGTCCGCGGACCTTGACCACAAAGGCCCACATTCCTGACTGTCCAAGCAAACTCACATGTGCTCACTAGACCACCCCTCAAAATAACCCATGCAGACCCAGTCCCTTTCTTTGTTCAGTGACTCATCTTCCACCAGGAGAATGGGCCCAGGGCACCATTTCACCCACCTGAATAAAGAACTAAGATGACTCATGAGGTTTGCGTCCTGAGGGATCTTTTCGTGCTGACACCTACGCGCAGGTTGACCTTGTAAACGCCCATTAAATGCAGACAGGCCACCAAATACCAGAGAAAGGCTGTTTCCCCGCTCCTGCCTGCAACCGCTCTGCTCTCCCTATTGGTGAACGCCACATCTCATCCTGGTACAATTTACATCGTCCGACCACGCATCCTTCTGGTCCTCTTTTCATATCTCTTTTAGCCTTTATATATATATATTTTTTTTTTTTTCTTTCCCTTTTTCTTTTTTTTCTTTTTTTTAAGGAGTGAACATGTTCCTTTGGACTTTTGAGAACTGAATGAGTTTCTAATGGTTTCTGAATAACAGCTTTTGACAGATTCATCTGGGTGAGAGGCGGGGCCAGGGAAGAGCCTGCAGCCCGAGAGGACCAGCGCGGTCTGCCCGCATGCCATAGCCACTGCTGGAAGCACCCGAGCCTCAGCGCAAGGGGTGGAGAGGCGGGCCTCCCTACCTCCACGAAGGCGAACTTCTCCTCGCTGGTGTAGTTGTAGCGCGTGGCTCTCTCGTACTCCTCCGCGGTACCCGGGCAGTCCTTGTTGCAGAACTTGTCGGTGGGGTGAACCAGCTTCCAGGAGTACTGGAGAGAGAAGGGACAACCCCGACGTCCATCCTCAGCTGGATGGGTAACAAACGTGACTTTTGGGGTCTCGGGAGATTATTCAGCCACCAAGAGTTAAGATACTGATTTATGCTCCGAGGATGAGCCTTGGAAATGTGTGAAGTCAAGTGGGACACAAAAGCCCAGGTGCTTTATGAGTCTATTTGTAGGAAATATTCAGAATAGGGAAAGGTGCAAAGACAGAGAGGGGGTTGCTTAGGGCTGGAGGGATTGGAGAGGGTGATGATACAGGATTTCTTTTTAAAGTGATGGAGATGTTCTCAATTTGACACTGGTTAGACAACTCTCTGAATGTAGTAAAAACCAATGAAATCACACTCTAAGTGGGCAAGTGGTATGGTGTGTGTGAATTATGTACTTCTCCATGAAGTCATCAGCAAAGGGGAGAGGCAGGACAGACAGCTTCTAAGTGAACGGCGGCCCCATGAAGCCCTGTGCCCCAGGACACCTACCACTTCCATGACGTGGGCACTCCACTTGGATAGCAGCTGCAGGCCCCGCAGAGCCAGGTCGAAAAGCTCCCGGTACTCCTCATCCGACTTCTGGCTGTCCAGTCCCGAACCTGTCACCACCTGGGGGACATCCACCACCACTCACTGTCACATGCCTGGCACTCTTGTATGCTTCTTACTGATTCCCCCCAAGAACACACAAGGAAGTGACAGGTGAATTGGGCTCAGACAGGTGCCTTGCTGAAGGCCACATGCCTGTAGATGCCTGGAGTCCCAATGCAAAAGGCACAATGCCAGAGCCCCACTTGCAACCACCTGGGGGTCACGGCGGCTCAGGCTTTCAGACTGTTTTTGGCTGCATTTCAAGTAGGAAGGGCAGACTACAGTGAATCAAGCACATATCCTTACACAGAGATCTTAAATATGGATATGTAAGCAAGCAGCACTAATTTCCACACTACAATCTGACTCTTAATACATGGGACTCTAATTTTCTATTCTTTTGCATACAGAATGCTCATCACAAGTCACTTAATTAAAATCTACTTATAGCCCTCAAATTTGGTATTAATTTCTCAGTCATGAGCAGAGGTGTGCAAATTCCCAGCTGAAGGTGGACAAGCTGACTCTGTTCCCATTCAGCTCTCACACCGGAAGCAAGTGTCCCTTTTCAGTCTACTTAGTGCCACATTTTTGTGCTTTGTTGGTGATTTCACAAGTTAAAATGGCCCTAGGCATAGGACTGATGTGCTGTGACAATGTCCCTACATGCACAAATGTATAAGATGTCTTATGGAAAAACTCCATGTGTTAGATAAGCTTTGTTTGGACATAAGTCACAGCACTGTGGGCCTCAGGTAGCCAGTGAATCAACACTGTATAACATGTAAGGTGTCTTGAAACAGAAACACGTCTAAAACTTCATCAGCAGATGAAAACACTGTGCCCAGAGGCTCATAGGAACCCAACTCTACATTTTTCCTTGGATCAATTGCTCAGTGTTTGCTAATTCAGGGTTCACGGTCACTTTAAAGAACATGGCTACTGCAAACAATGAAAACTGACTTGGTACACACAGTTAGAGAGATGCTCACTTGGCCCTCTGTGTGCAGGGTCCTGCATCCAATGGATTTATACAATAGTGAATGGAAAAAGATTCAGAAAAAATGCATCTTTACCAAACATGTACATACTTTTTCTTGTTGTATAATACTGTATAGCAATTATGCACATAGCATTTACATTGACTTGGGTATTACAAGTAATCTAGAGATAATTTAAAATATGTAAGAGGATGCATGTAGGTTAAATTAAAATACTACACTATTATATACAAGGACTTCAGTACTGTTGGAATTTCATATTAGCAGAGGTCCTAGAATAAATCACCTATGGATATGTTTAAAAAAATGCCTCAGGCCAGACATATCCTTAGAGTGCCTAAAATCTGACTAGAAATGAAGGAGTCTAGCCCTTGGATAAATGATTTTTTTGTGACTCACTTCAGTTGATTGGCACATTTGGTAAGAAAGCTCAAACTTGTTCAGTGGGCCATTAGTTGAATGACCACACCGCCTGCATTTGTCAGACTAATCCCATTCCAAATAGATTACTCCATGACCAAAAGGTATTTCCTAAGTTTGGGTTTGGAAAAAGAAAAAGAAAAAAAAAAAAAAAAAAAAAGATCCTTATGGCTGCTGGCCACACGGTGGAACCAGAGAGCAAACACAGACCAGCCCAGTGGTCCAAGATGATGGTGCCTGAATGGGACCTGTTTACCCAACAGCACACGCATTTATTAGGTGGCTGTCCACGGGGAGAGACCCAGCACACAGGCATTGAAATATGGATCACAGTTAGTTCTAGGATGGTAGGTTTTACAGGATTGATTTCCCTTCTTTCTGCTTATCTGTTTTTTTTTTTCCTGATTTTGGTACATTGCTCATGTTTCCATGAAAAGTCAATGAAATGTCACTATTGGAATGACAGATTTTTTATAGCCCTTTTCTGTCCCTAATTGAATATATGATTTTTTTTTTGCAATGATCATTCCTTAGTGTGTGACTTCTAAAATGTTTAGATGGTGTTAGGTGCATAAGTATTCAGAACTCCTTCTCTTGCGCTTGAGGGTAGGGATGACTTGGGTCCTGTATGGGGAGAATTAACAGTCACTGGGCCCCTCCTCTGCCAGCACAGCACACATTCCAGGCACCACATCATCTCATTTTCTCAGTGAATCTTTTAGGATAGATACTATTGTTACTCCCATTTTTTTAAATAATTTTTTAAAAATTTTTAATTGATACATAGTAACTACGTATAATTACAGGGTGCAGTGTGACATTTCAGCACATGTATATGTCTGATGATCAGATGAGGGCAACTGGCATTATCTAGCTCATCAGACATTTATCATGTCTTGCTGGGAACCTTCAAAATCCTCTCTACTAGCTGCTCTGGAATAGCTGTTGTCAACCCCAGTTATCCAACTATGCTATAGAATGCTAGAAGTTATTCCTCCTGTCCAAACATCTTCTCTCCATTATTCCCTCCTGCACTCCCTTCCCAGGCTTTAATGTTTAATTGTGCAGATGAGGAAACTGAGGCAGAGAGATGTTGAATAACTTGCAAAGGGCAGAGATGGAACCAAAATTAACCCTGGTTCTGTCTAGCTCTAACTATGCATGTTCTGGGCAACTCTGCCTTCCTCTCCCAGATGTGTGTTCCAGCCACTCTCCAGTGTCCCGCGTGTTCCTGCTCTTTCCCAGCTGCCCCTCACTCCTCCTGGCCCCAGGCCCGCACACCTCCACCCAGCAGCCAGCGCTCACCTCGCTGTTGCTGTAGCGAGCAAGCTCCGAGATGAAGCGGATGTGGTCATCCCGGATCTGAACCATCTGCTCACAGATGTTGTACTGGGGGCTGATGCTGCTCTGTGTGCATGTCCACCTGGGTAGAAAACCACAGGGTCAGAGCAGGGTCAGCACCAGGCTCCTGGGTGGGACACGCTCCTTCCACTCCCGAGTTGCTCCTGGTCCTCAGCCAACATGGCTACTCCCTGGGTGAACCAGAAAGAGGTGTCCTGAGCCTGCTAAGTGTGGTGTTGTGGAGGCCACAGGCTTCGAGGAACAGTCCTCCTCCGCTTCCTCCTGCGGCCAGCCTCCTCCAAGACCCAATCACAGGCCTTTCCAGATATCAGGTCCACAGTACTTACCAGTTCCACAAGGGGTGGGGCTTGGAAGGCAAGGTGGAAAATTCCCCCAAACCTGTCCCCCGACTCTAAGAGCACCAGTGCAGTGGTAGTGGCTGGCTCTAGAGGGGCCTTTGAACTGGACTGGGGCAACTCGAATGGGCTTGTACCTCCTCTCCAGGGTGGGCCAGCAACATGCACACACCCACTGTGAGAGAGGCCGGGGGGCTGGCGTCCTCCTCCTGCCCCATCTCTTTCTTCCTTCCCTGTCCTTTCTTCTTTCTCTCTACCCTTCCAGAATGATGTCATTAGGAAAGCCACATTGCATGGGTGGTTGTGCACCCTGTAATCCCAGCAGCTCAGGAGGCTGAGGCAGGAGGATGGCAGGTTCAAGGCCAGCCTCAGCAACTTAGTGAGGCCCTAAGCAATGCAGTGAGACCCTGTTCCAAAATAAAATACAAAAAGGCCTGAGGATGTGGCTCAGTGGGAAAGCACCCCTGGGTTTGATCCCTGGTACCAAAAAATAGAAAAAAAGAAAAGAAAAGCGTCCTGCACTGGGGAGGAAATGAACACATGGAAGTCCTCAGTGCCCTTCTTGTCTTCCGCTGTCCCGGGCTGGTAACCCAGCACACAGACCGAGCATGAGCACCACACAGGGTAGAGGAACATTTTGGAGAGAAGTTAATATTTTAAAAGGAGCCCTGAAGCAATTCTCCCAGGGGTGCTTAGAAGAGTGACAGCATTCCTCACGCTTACACTTTGCCATTCTTTATTTTGAGCTACTTGGAGGGACAGAGACACCATCACTCAAGCCTCTGACTCCCTGCCCTGATCATACATCAGCCTCCAGCAACCAGGCAGGAAACAGGCAGAAGGTGAACACGTCACCCTGACCCTGTGCTCTTCCCCCAGGGGCAGCCCCCAGGATGGAGGCCCTGGACTAGCGCTCCCTGGGAGCTCAGCTGCAGGGGCTCCAGTGGATGGAGTTCAAGGATGCTCCACGACTATCTTTTTAAGGTACCGAATTCTCACTGGTGACCAAAGGATGGCCAGTTCTCCTCCACTTGGAAATGCCATGTCCACTCAGCCCTGGGTGAAATGCACTCAGAAGCAACCTCCATAACAGCCTGAGATCAGAGCAGGTGGAAGAAGTTGAAGCCAGATGTCCTCCAAGTCCCGTGAGCCACTCATACCCCAGACCTCAGCACAGATTCCCTGGAATCATGGGTTATAAAATGACCCCAGGGGAAGCGTCGGCTCACTTCACATTGGAACCCTCCAGCCAACTTCACCATGTACTCACTGCATGGTCACAGAACTTGAGCAGGGATCGGGGAGATGAAGATTGTCACCATCTCTCTCCAGCTGGCCACCGAGAGCCGGCTGCTCCTCCCCACTTCTCAGGGAAGGAGGAGGACTCCTGCTGTCCCTCTGAGGGGACGCCATGGGCTGCCACTATGCAGGATGAGGGACGTGGTTGTGCTCTGAGCCTTTTTGTACCTGGCAGCAAAGGGCGGATACGAAAGGGCTCCGAGCACCCGCCCTCTGCTGCTCCCTCCGGTGGCACCAGCGATCTCAGGGTCCACCTGCCCAGGGCTCTGGGGAGGGAGGAGGGACTGAAGTGGTCCCTCGGCCCCCTGCCCAGGCCGGGCGTCCTCGCAGGAGCCTAGAGACATTACGGCAGGCACTCACTTGGACTTGTTCTCTTCATAGTGAGCACTGGTCTTAATGTATCTGGCCAGCTCTATCTGCATGTCGCCGAACAGGGGCACCACCTGCAGCTGCTGCAAAGGAAGCAAATACAGCGCATGAGACATGGCAGGAGGTGGGGCAGCTGCCTCCCCACAGGGGGTGGCGAGCCTCAGTGTGCGCCTGGGGGCTGGCCCCTTGTTTCTGCTTCTGATGATGCTACTGTGTGAACCTAGAACCAAAAGGAACCTCAGCTGGCATATGGGTCCTCCCCGGCCTCCAACCAGTTGTGTTCTAGGCAACTGAGCCCAGAGAGGCAAAGTGACTTGTCTAAGGTAATACAGCCAGTACAATGGATGAAGGCTGAGGACCAGACAGCTAGCCTTACAGTGAGGGTCCTTTCTGTTCTAATGTTTCCCTACTGCTCCAGAAGGTAAGCAACTCCCAGCCAAAGGCCAGGGCAAATGGAAGGGCCCCTGGCATCTACTGTCTGCCCTCCAAGCACTAGATACTGGGCCAAACACTCTAGAAGCATTATTTCAATCCATACAGAAATCGTGTGAAGCAGGGCATGGAGGCACATGCCCATAATCCCAGCAGCTAGGGAGGCTCAGGCAGGAGGATGGCAAGTTCAAGGCCAGCCTCGGCAACTATTCTTTTCTTCTAATGTTGCTTTTTTATTTTAAAAAAAATCTTTACTTCTAGTTATACATTCTATATGTAGAATTACTTTGGCAGAATATACATACATAAAGTATAACTTATTCTATTAGGTTCCCACTCCTGTGGTCATACATGATGTGGAGTTACCCTAGTTGTGTATACAAATACAAGACTAGGAAAGTTGTGACCAATTAATTCTGTCTTTCCTATTCCCCTTCCCTCTCCCTTCACTTCATTACCCTTTGTCTAGTCCAATCTATTTCTATTATTCCCCTCCCTAACCTCCCTTCTTTTGTGAGAAGAGAAAACATTTGGCCTTTGATTTTTTGGGGACTTGCCTATTTCATTTGGCGTGATATTCTCCAACTCCATCCATTTACCAGCAAATGCCATATTTCATTCTTCTTCATTAGCCTCAGCAACTTAGTGAGGCCCTAAGTGACTTGGTGAGACCCTGTCTCTAAATAAAATACAAAAAAGGGCTGGAGATGTGGCTCAGTGGTTAAGCGCCCCTGGGTTCAATCCCTGGTACCAAAAAGAAACAAACAAACAAAAAACTATGTGAAGTCAATCCTGCTATGTTCATTTCACTGACAAAGAAACTGACAGGCACTTAGCCATGTCTCATAAACTTAAGAGAGCCAGGATTATGACCCAGGACTCTGACTCATCTACACAACCCCACTGAACCCTCCATGTAGACATCCTTAGCATTCACAGTCCTCAGATGGGAATTCTCGGTTCCAGGGAGATTGAGTGACTTTCCCAAAACCATTCAGCTGTGAAGCAGGAGAGCTGGACTTCAGCCCAGGCCTGTCTGTGGAGAGGGAGTCCTCTTCCATCACACCTGTCTCATTCAACTGATTCAAGGCAGATTTTGCAAGGGTCTCCCAAGATGAGCCCTGTTTTCATGGAAAGCTGGTCTAGAGAAAAGTAAGTTTCAGACTTGAAAGGAAGCCAATTCAAGCTGCAAAATAAGACTCCTCTTGAACTCAAAGAGGAGATGGGACTCAGGCCCCGCTGGGGGCCCTCCATGCAACACCTGCATGGGATCTTACCAGTTACAGGAAACTGGGCATTCCCATGTCTGAGCTGAGAGCAGCTTCAAGCCTGCAGGACCCAACGTCAGAAAAACTGACGACATGAATTAAAAAAAAAAAAAAAAAAAACAAACCCAAAACCTCAAAGGCTTGACTTAACTGCTTAGCTGCAAGTTTTTGTTTTGAAGGATTTGGAGACAAAAGATCAAATCTTGGAGGCACTAGAAAGGACTAAGTGCATGATAGAGGCTGATGAGGCTTCTGTGTAACAGGTAGGAGGCCCAGGGGCCTCCAGTGGGCCAGGGGAAAGGCTGTGAGTTTGCAAATGGGAATCCACTTAAAATCTAGTCTTTAGCCCTCCTACTTCACTGAGTGCTGGTTTATTTTGAAAATTAAAGGAGGCACCTCTTTCTTTAGATGACTTCTGGAAAGGGTAAAAAGAAAATGTAAAAAGAATCCTGGTCCCCCAGTCAAATCCCAGCTGAACTGAGTTTGAGAACCACACCTGATTTTCCTGGGGCAGCCTTCTCTAGTACAAACTCCTTTACCAGGGGCAGCTGGAAGCCCTGTCATCCTATTCTCCTCCTGCTGGGGTCTTCAGAGTTACTGCTTAATTAACAGCTCCCTCTGTTTTCTGGTCAATTTCACTCCTTTCCCCAAAGTGATCGTGGTGCTGGTATAACCCTGGCCCCTGCCCAGCCCCAGCTCCAGTGGCTGACCTTAAAGAACTTATCAATTTTGCTAAGGTTGATTCTCTTCTTGGCATCCAGTTTGTATATATTACTGACATTTCCATCCATCAGGTAGAGGCCAAAGCCCATAACCTAGAATGAGAAAGGGCAGAGTGCAGAAGTTCTTCACATGCACTGGAATCGTTTTAAAAAAATGTTCGTCTAATGTGTACACACACACATACATAGAGATACACATTCACCATGAAAAGCTCTTACACCTTCAATTAAAGACAGGAAACAGGGAAATAATTTCAACTATAAATTTGGTATAATATAGCAGCCACTTCTTAAGCATTGAATATATGGGCCAGACTGTGCTTAGGGCTTTAACAAATACTGCTATTGATCATAATTCTTAATTCTGACAGCAATCTTGTGAGTCAGGTTCTAGGTAACAGCCTTTTTCTGTGGTTGGGGAATCAGAGACACAGAGGGGTCACACAGCTTGCCAAAGTCACAAAGATGAGCTGTAGAGAGAGGATCTCAACCAGGATCTGTTGACAACATGTGCACTTTTAGGTCCTTCTTGAGAGTAACGGGCCTGATGCATAATACCTGGGGTGCAGCACTTAACATTGACAAATGGTGAACGTAAAAGTGTCCACCTTTCCCCCCAAATAAATAACAATATAAACAAAGTCACCTGAGGAGACACTGGCGACTTTATTTGTAAAACAAATCTCTGCCAGGCAAGCCCCATAAGTCGGTCAACATTCTTATTTCAACCCTCAAAGCTGGCTTGTTTTGCTTCTGTGTTGAATGATCAGCTGAAGGGGTGTGGCCAGATGAGGGGTAAGGGACAGTCACTTCTCACTGTGCCTCTATTTCTCATCCATCCAACACCCAAGAGAGTCCACGGGAAGACTGTTCAGGTAAGGAGGTAAGGTGGCTTCCCTCTAGGGAGCATCCTATGCTGCAGGATGAGCGCCAGACTTTTCCTATTAAGGATGCATGGCGCCCCCTGGTGGCACCTGAGTTCATTAATACAAACTGCAGAAACATGAAATAGCTCAACAGTGTTGGAGGCCAGATTGTAGATGGTGAATTCAGAGAGAAGTAGCCTGGGAAGTTAGAATGTGGTGGAATTAAAGAGTGGTGAGAGGAAAAGGAGTGCTGGCGAATTTGAAGGCAGCATGTGACACTGCTTGGTGGACTAGAGTGTAGTAATCTAGCTCATGTTGGCAGCAAGCCTGGGCAGAGCTGGGTACCGCCTAGGCATGGTTTGAAGTTGGCTTGTGCCCCCTGATCTCATGTAGGATTCTAATAACAGTAAGGTTATTAAGAGGATGAAAACTGAACACCTTTGATGGTGTTCAGATGTGGGTCCTTTGGAAAGTGATTAAATTAGATTAGCATATTATGATGTAGGACCCATGATTGAATCCTGGTGACTTCACAAGAAGGGGAGAGAGACCACACAGAGATACATAAATTTTCCTGCCATGATGTGATATTGCCAAGGAGGACCTTCGCCAGAGCCTGTACCATGCTGCTTGGACTTCCAGCCCCACAAACCATGAGCTAAGTAAATCTTTTTTTTTTCCTGTAGTTTACATCAGGTATTTTGACATAGCAATGTAATAAACCCTACAAACTCAATCAAGGTGCTGGAAATGTAAAGGCAGGAACACTAACCCAGGGTAGGGTTTCTCAAAATGCCAAAAGGGGCATGAGAGAGAGAGAGAAGAGAAATAAAAGCTTCGGAAGATGAGGTTTGAGGGAGGAAAGAATCAAAAGGGGGGTTCTGTGGTGCATGTGAAGAATTGGAGAAAGGTGTTCCTGTCAGTGCTGTAGCTGTTGGAGAGAAATTAGAAACAATCTAAGCAGACAATGATGCAATCAGGGCTACAGCCAGTAAGGCTCGTCTATGTGACCTGAGTCAATCAATGGCTGTGAAGTAGTCCAAACACATTTAGGGACACCTGAGAAAAATTCTACATGCTTCTGTATGTGGCATATTTTTTAAATATTCAAGCATAGAAAAAATTAGAAGAATATACATTAAAATTCTGAAGCTGTTATCCCCAGGTGAAAAGACTATGGAGAGATTTAAATTTTTGAATGCTTTTCTGTGTATTCTAGATTTTCTTCATTAACAATTTAAAAGTAAAACTTGTGAACTGTTGAAATAATTGGAACCATTTGACAAAATAAAGCAAAAGTCCAAAGATTCTGTTTTCCCTTTCATTCAGCAATTTCTCTTCTAGATTATTAAGCTTGACCAAAAGAGGTGCATAAAAGCTGTGCTACGAGGATTTTAATACAGTTTAGCAAACAAATATCCCACCCCAGGGGATGTGTTAAATAACAACATCCTCACAGAATGGAATACTCGGCAGCCATTAAAAATCACATTGCAGAAATGTCCTTAATGACATCTTAAGGATGCATAGGACATATTAAAGGTGAATATCATTATGTGCAGTAAGATCTAGATCACTGTTTAAGTAAGAAATATAAATATTATTCTATGAAAATTATTTCAGATAAGGAGCAGATGAGAGGGCAAGCTATGGCTGCAGTTTGTGGTGGGGTTTACCTTGAGGAGCATGTGCTTCTCACTGGGGGTCAGGTACATCTTGTTCTCGTAGTAATCCACGCAGATGTTCACGATGTCGGCCAGCAGCTCCTCATAGCCAGGGATCACTTCCAGTTGCTGGTGGAGACACTAAAACAGCACACCACCCTCAGGTTAAACAGCGAACATCCCCTCCTGCATCCTCACCTGCGGTGCTCAGAAGACCCTCGGCTTGGACAGCAGTCACTGAACACATGACCCCACCAATGGCCCAGGGGGAAAGGAGCCTCAAGCCAGCCAGCCTGGTGCCTGAATCGCTTCATCAGTGCCACCAAAATGGTTGGTTAGGCAGAGCTCGTGTGTACCTCCCATGCAGGGAGCTCACTCACCTCGGAGGCCTCTGTGTTAGTCCCTGGCAATCGCATGGTACAAAGCACTTTCTTAGGCAGAGCTGAAGCTGCTCAGCTTTACAACAGGCTAATTTCAGCTCAGCATGGACTTATCTGTGCTGTTTCATCAGACAATGGCAGGGAAGACCCACCCAGGGGAGGCCAGCTGGGCCAGTAGGTATCCTGGCAGGGGACAGCAGGACAGAAACACCTCCTGCAGAGAAGGATCTGAGGTCCCCATCCCTGTCCTTTCTCCAAAGGCACAAACTGAGTCCCTGTGGGCCACCAGAAAGGCACTGCTGGAGCTCTGTACAGGCAGCAGGGGCTCAGTCTCCTGGGGCCTCAGATACTGGGCAGTGAACAGAGAAGGAAGGCCCAGCCAACTCTGAGCCTCTGCCCAGGGACCTTGGGAGATGCAGGGCCACCCAACACTAACCTGGGTCCTGCCACCATTCTTGCTGGCACCTGTGGAGGCTAAACTGACAGAGGGTGGGACAAGTCAGGCTATGCTGGGGACAATGGGAGAGTGACATGACAGCTAAATGGACATGTCCTGCAAAGCAGTGACCAGAGCCTGGCCTCCTTCCTCCTTTCCTGACTTTACATGTGTTGTGGTTTGAATATGAGGCATCCCCCCCAAAGCTCGTGTATTAGTCAATGCAGGAGTGCTCAGAGGTGAAATGATTGATTAATCCATCTGATGGTTAACAATCTGAAAGGACTACTCGGTGGTAAATGTAGGCAGGTAGGATGTGGCTGGACTATATCCGTCCCTGACTCCTCACTCTGTCTCTCTCTGCTTCCCAGCTGCCAGGAGCTGAGCAACTTTCCTTGACCATATCCTTCCACCTTGATGTTCTGCCTCCCCTCACGACCAGAGCAATGGAGTCTGCCAACCAGGACTCAACCACTGAACCTGTGAGCCCAAAATAAATTTTTCCTCCTTGAAGTTGTTACCAGGTATTTTGGTCACAGAGACAGAAACCTGCCCAACCCAGCCTGCTAAGGGTTTTTCTTAGCATCATATATTTCTCACAATCGTCTGGTGAGATAAATTCTCCTAATATATTCGAAATGACAGACCTATTTTATAGATGAGAAAACTGAGGCCTAGACTCTGCCCAAGGTGTTGCACTGGGTGCTGGTCCTGCTCTCTGGTCCTCTACACTGGCTGAAGGCTTTCAGAAGGCAAGACCTGGAGAGGATGGGAGGGCCATCTGTGGTTGGGAAGGAGGTTGAAGGTTGCAGTGTTTTTTCACTCTTGGGATGGGCAGTGGAGACAGAAGATATAGACAGCTCATTTGCTTGGGCTTGTGGTTCACACTGCCTCTAGGCCTGTCTCCCCGAGATGCTAGGCAAGACCAACAAGGCGCACCCCCCCACCTGGGTGATCCTGTTGTGGTTGGCCAGGAACATGGAGAGGTTCTGCGATTCCTGAATGGACTGGGGGTCCGCCATTTTCCTCAGGAACTGTGCCGCCCTGAAAGGCAGATGGCAGGTGAGACAGAAGAGCATTAGGGCGCCATGAGACTAATGCATGTCACATGGGCTCCCATTTCCACCCTACCCAGAGTGACACTGTCCCCTGAGGTAAACAAGCCCTGAGTGTCACAGGTGACTCTGAGCTTAAGAGAGAGTGCATTCTGGAGTGCTTTCCATGGGGTCTGTGACAGGGTACTCAGGACAGGGCACCTGAAATTCAAAGGCAGGGACACACTGAAAATCTCAGAAAGTTTACAGGGAGCCAGCTCTCCATCAATGCAAGAAGGAGTGAAAGGAGCATCCCAGGGCCCTGGCCCGCTGCACAGTGAGTCTTGGAGACTCATAAGCAATATGCTCAGCTTTCCTTATGGGAAAACCTCAATGCTTTTCAAGCAAAGCATTGCAGGGAAAACAAGTCTATTTAACTTTATAGGATTATACGATGAAGGCAGGATAGGTGTAGGGCACACAGGAATCTGTGGAAGCAGAGTACCCCTGCCTCACTCAGGATACCACTGGTCCATGCAGGATGTTGGTCGTGGCCATGATGGCAGTGGTGACCCATAACTGGCGAGGAGTTTGGGGAGGATGTTATTCTGTGAGCTATCTGTGGAATCTTTGTGAAGTCAACATTTCTGGGTCAGCTTTGACATGGGCTCTGCCTGCTGGGCACCCTGGGTTGCATGGTACACAGAGGAATCAACTTGTGAGAATCAGCCTGCTCTCTCCAGGTACTCTGAGCCCAGGAAAGTGTGGTTCTAGGGGAAGGTCCCTGCTCATCAGTGACATAGAAAATCCTTTCCACCAGAGGTATCCAGACATTCTGGAGTTCATACAGGGGATTTTTGTTTTTAACTGCGCTTCCCTCCTCCTGGGTGGCTATGTCCTGATATCTAGGAATGACCCCACCCCACTTTTAGACTTGTTCCTTTCTTCTAAGCTGATATGAACCCCCAGTTCCAAGAGTGAGCGGTGTCCAATCAGAGCACCTCCACTTCACCAGTGACTGATGGAAGGATGGGCGCATAATCCAAGCTTGAGTGACATCAATCTTCCCTGGGACTTGTGCAAAAGCATTGGGAAGGAGGAGAATCCTAACTGTTGCTAGAAGTTGGGGTTGCTATCTGGCTGGTGGGAAGCTGCTGCCAGGCTGCTGGAGACCACCATAGGGCAGAACCTGCCTGAGAAGGAAGCTGTTAGAGAGGGAGGTCCAGTGGAGGTAGGGAGACCCAGGCTAACATCATCATTTGGGCACCTGGATGTCTGGGTTCCATGAGCCAATTCATTTCTGTCTTCTCCATGGCTTTCTAAGTCTTGCAGAAAATGACTAATGTTGCTATTAGAGTCTTGATCTGGAATGTCCCTCATAGGCTCATGCACGGAAGGCTTGGTCTCCACCGCAGCAGTGCACAGAGGGGCTTTGGGGAAGTGACTGAAACACAAGGGCTCTGATCTCATCAGTGGATTAATTCATTGATGGGTTTATAACTGAATAAGCTATTGAGAAGGGGTAGAAACTAGGGGGTGGGGTCAAGATGGAGGAAGTAGGTCACTGAGGCTTGCCTTGGAAGGGTACTCTTGTCCCTGATCCCTTCCTCACTGCCCCCAGCTGCTTCCTGGCCACCATGAGGTAAGCAATGTGACTCTACCATGGACATCCCACCTTGATGTTCTGCCTCACCATAGGCTTAGAAACCATGGAGTCAGGTGACCATGGACGGAAAACTGAAACCATATGCCAAAGAAGTCTTTTCTCTTTTAAGTTGTCTATGTCAGGTATTTTGTCACAGCTACAAAAAGTTAACACAGTAACCATTTTAAAATTATCTTACTGGTGTACACCAGTCCATAATGCATGGGGCGATAAAATGCTACCGCTCCACGGATGGGAAAATGAGGATCTGACTCCATCTTGAGGTATGAAGCCCTGTAAAGGTCAGGCTCTCCCAAGACTCAGCTCCATACCCTAGTCTTCAAGCCACACTGACACAGGCCCAGTCCTGCTGTGTCTTGGGGAATGGCTAGTTTGGTACCAGAGAAGGAGACTGTGAAAAGGGCCCAGGCCTCTCCCTCCAGCCGCCCAGCTGCCTGGGAAGAGGCCCCGCGGGAGAGGGTGCTACCTCTTGTAGGCAGAGTGGTCGTTCTTGACACTGCACTTCATGTTCTTTAATTCATCCAAGACGGCGAACATGTTGATGAACTTGCCCAGGGTCAGCAGGTAGGCCTCCGACACAAAGTCCTTCCTGCGCTCCGCGTGACACAGCCGCTTCACCTCGCTGCAGAACCGCTCAATGGCCTTGCGCTGGAGGCAGAGAGGCAGGGGTAAGGAGAGGCGGCCCGGGGTTGGGGGCAGTGGTACCAGGTGCAGAGCCTGATGTCCAGAAGATGGGGGATCTTCTCAGGTCTGCTGGTGCACACCCACCAGGCCAGCTCACCTGGAAGTACATGAACTTCATGAGCTTGGTGACCTCCGGCTCCAGCACCTCCACGGTCTTCTCATAGATCTCCACTCGGTTGGGCTGCTCATTGCACTTCACCTGTGTGGGCAGAGGAGGGGTTCAGCATCCTGGCTTGCCCACACGGTCCTGGTCTACATCTGGGGTCTTATTATAAGGCCACTCTTCACTCTCACAGGCACCTCTGTTTGGATGGTAACTGACATGGTCACTCCAGTGAGAGGAGACTGTGGTGGCCCCAGTCTGACTGGTCTGGTGGGTGGCGTCAGTGCTCCCCAGGGAATGGCTGCAGAAAAAACACCAGATGGTCCCAAGACCAGCGCCCTGCTCCCTTTCATGCTGTTCTGTGCCATGACTAGGAGGAGCTGTAATACACAACCACAGGTCTCCTGCCTTTGGCCTTTTCCCCAGCCCTGTCCTAAGGGGGCCTGGTCAGATTCTAAGCAAAGAGCAGTGTTCTGTCCCTTGCTCCAGATGAACCTCCCCTAGCCATCCCCAGGCCAACATCAGCCAACATCAGATGTGCCACTAAAAACCCATTTCCCTGCCCAGTGGTTTTCAACCAGTGTGCACATCAGAATCACAAGGCAGGGCTGGGGATACAGCTCAGTTGGTAGAGTGCTTGCCTTGCAAGCCCAAGACCCTGGGTTCAATCCCCAGCACTGCAAAAAAAAAAAAAAAAGAATCACAAGGCAGACACTCTCACAACACACTCGCCAAGACTACTATCAGATTGAGTGAATCTGAAGACTGAGGAGAGGTGGCTTGAGGATGCTCTTTACAGCTGGTCAGAAATTCTCAAAATCGTAGCAAGCGCTAAACGCCCATCCGTGGATGACTAAATGGATACGATAATTCGATCACGCAATGCAGTAACTCTTAGATGGAATGAGATAGAGTCACATGAATTGCCATGACAGGACGGTCACCACAAGCCGACAGGTGAAAAGTGTCACAGGACAGTAAAGATAGTTTGATCCCATTTTTGTTAAGCAAAATGAAACTCTTGTGTGTTCATATAAAATAGAAGCTGAAAGGCTAAAAAAAACTGTTAACAGTAACTGTACCTGAGGACCAGGATCAGAAGGGGGAGCAATAGTTTGTTTACTTTATACACCTGTGGTTTGTCGTGATGATTAGCTATAGTATATGTCATATATGTTGTGTCATTAGCTATATGACAATGACAATAATGGTAAAAAATGTATATGTGTCTGCTTTAACATGAAAAAAAGTCAGTGATAATTTTTTAAAAGCAGAAGGCAGAATAATATTAAAAGAAACACCACTATTCTAAATGATAAATGTACAAAATAATATTCATGCCAGGAAGATAATCCAGAAGACGACGTAGCAAAGCGTTCCCAGTGATAAACCTACGGAGGAAGGTGGGTTTGGGTGGTGGGGCCGGGGGTTCTTTTATTTTACTTTACATCCTTCTGCAATGGTTTAGATGGGAGAAAATCAGCACATACAGTTTTTGAAATAAGATACTGTGCATACTGTGTACTGGGCAAACATTTATTTAAGTCCCCAGTCATCGGTCTCATGGGAAGATTTCTGAATGACTTCCGGATTCTTCCTTGGATGAGAGGAGGAGCCCTGCCACCTGGAGAAGTTCAGCAATCATTTGTGAGTCGGGTAAGAAGGAATAAGAACCCTGCAGAGGGGCAAGACACACACACACACAGGCAAGGGCAGTCTCACCTGGGGAATGGCCCGGGAACAGCTGCGCCAGGTGTACAGCATGACCGCATACTCCTGTCCTTCCTCCAGCATTTCATTCTGAAATGGAAAAACACCCTCGGCAGTGAGAAATGACATCCAAGCCTCAGGCTTCTTCATGGTCTCATACCACGGTGCTCTGTGGACCAGCAGCATCAGCACCCTTAGCAGGGGGCACACTAGAAATGCAGACTCTCAGGCCCTCCCTGGGTCTAAGGAATAAGTAGCTGCATCTCAACGAAAGGCCCAGATGACTCATGTGCACCGTAAGAGTAAGAAGAACTGACCCAAATCATCCTCAACAGAAGCCCTTGGGCTCTATGACCAGGCCACAGTTTTCAACAGATGGAGGGCCACCTTGGAAAGGAGGAAGAGATCTGCAGTTCCCACAGAAAAAGCTGTCCCAGATATAGTTAGTGAGAAAATAAGCCCAAGCAAAACTGCATGTAAATAGGTCAAAAAGCAAAACAGTAGTGATTATAAATATATACTGAATGTCAAAAAAAAATTTGGTGGCATATGCGCTACGCTCAGAATTACAAGCTCTCCCTGGGTTGGAATACTTTGTTACTTTATGTATCTACTAGACTCTGTAATAGTACTATGATATGCGGTAGGTAAAATCTAACAGCACACTACAACATACAATATACTACAATAACACAGAGTCATCAGGTTCACACTTTGGATAAGTGTCCGCATTACTATTTCATAAGTGTGAGCATAATTAACATCAATGTGATAGAAACAAGCAACAACATTGAAATGAGCCTGAAAAACAGAGATGACTCATCCCCTGGACTGTGACTCTGTGGAAAGAGCCTTCAACTCAAGGGCTCACATCCTACCTTCATCACCCTCAGCCCTTTAGTCTACAAATCACTAAAATTCCCCATTTAGTCATCTGTTAGAGTGACGATGAGATGATGATGGTGATGATGTCATAGAATTCTGAGAATTTGGGAACCATCTCTCTAGGTGATGTGTAAAGGAAGTTAGGACAACAGTCTAAACACCTAAAAAGGTGCCACAAAATATTAACAATAGAGTTACCATATATATATATATGGATGTATATACACCCAAGAGAACTGAAAGTGTGTCCACTCAGAAATTTCTGAGGATTTAGGATTTATGGGTAACATAAATGTTAACAGCAGCATTATTCATAATAACTCAAAAGGAGAAATAAAGCCAGGCATGGTGGCACATGCTTGTAATCCCAGCTACTCGAGAGGCTGAGGCAGGAGGATCACAGGTTTGAGGCCTGCCTCAGTGATTTAGCAAGACCCTAAGCAATGTAGCAATACCCTGTCTCAAAATAAAAAATAAACAGGGTTGGAGATGTAGCTCAGTGGCAAAGGGTTAAAGGTTAAAACCAAAAAAAAAAAAAAAAAAAAAAAAAAAAAATAACAAAAAAGTGTAAATAACCCAAATGTCCATCAACTAAGGAATGGACAAGCAAAAGTGTTATATCCACATAATGGAACATTATTCACCTATAAAAAGTAATTAAGTATTTACACAGGCTACCACATGGATGAACTTTGAAAACATTACACTAAGTGAAAGAAGCCAGATACAAAAGGCCACTTATTATATGATGTACTTAGATGAAATATCTATCCAGAATATGCAAACCCATAGAGACAGAAAGGGCATTAATTGTAATTGTAATAGTAATTGCCAGGGGACAAAGGGAGAGAGGAAGTGAGAGTGACTGCTAACAGGTTTTGGGTATTCTTTTGGGTGATAGAAATTAGGTGGGATGTGGTTTCATAACACTGTAAATAGGCTTAAAAAGAGCACTGAATTATATACTTTAAATGGTTTTATGTCTTGAAAAGTGTACCCCAAAATACAATAGTTGCACTAAGCCATGTCTCATTGTGAATACCTACATCGATTCAAAAAATGTACTTTTATTGATTTAATTTTAAATCTACATATCCATTTCATAATATCTTATTAGGATAAGATCAGATGTAATTTGGAGTTTATTACTTTCTGTGGTTCTATTCTAAACAGCAAATGTCTTTGACAACTCAGTTTCAATTCCTAATGCAGAAAACGTTTAACATCAGTAACATGTTGTCCTTGAGATCAGAAAGAACCAAGATCAAGCCGTGGGTGTCCTACTGTCATCTGCTTCAAACACATGTCAGAAAGGGGAAGTGACAGTAATATAAAGAACGCCTGTCTATTTTTAGCACCAAACTGCCCATAACAGGTGTCCTGTGAACTCATTCATTTAATGAAAGTTTTACTGAGCACTCGTGGGTTCCGGGCTCCATGCTGGAACAGGGCAGAGGAGAAGATGGGCAGGGACTCTACCCTGTGGAGAGTTCAGCTGACTCTCAGCTGGATTTGTTGCACGACTGGCCTCGAACAAAGAGGCCAGGATGGTATGGCAGAAAGAGTTCTGGGTGGAGCCTTGGGAGACTTGAGTTCTGGCCCTGCCTCCTCTTGGACCCATCTTTCAACATGTAAAGGTCACACTTTCCTTATTTAGACACAAGCCAAGCTTCTCAGAGCTGGAGAAAGGAAGTCAACAGACTGCTCCCTGGAGCCTATAGAAACAAATGTGGCCTGGCCCTGGGGGCACCTTGATGGAAAACGCAGGAAGACCCACTGGACCTCTAAAGGACTTGTCAGCAAAGAAATCTGTGTTGTTTTAAGCCACAAAGAATATGATAGCTTGTTACAGCAGCAATGGAACACTCATCCAGGGACCCTCTGAGCCAGCCTGCTCCTTAGGCTTCCCTATCAGTGTCTCTGACCTGACTTTTCCGGGATACCTCAGTGTGGTTTCTATTCCTTCCACCCCAGCAGATTGCTAGGCCAAGTGGAGCTGAGCTCTGGTGTCTCTCATGGGTACGTCCTCCTTGCCACCTCAATGCCATCACCCTAGTTGTTAATGCCTCCAGGGTTGGGAATTTGATGATCTCAGTGATTTTTCTGATCCACTCACTCTTCCTCAACCCATTCCACACGTAACAAGTGAAAGAATTCTGCTCAACTCTCTCCCATGGATGAAAACCTTCCACTGTCTTTGGATTTTTACTGAATGAATTAAAGCCCTGTGTAACAGGCTGAGTTGTGTGCTTCGCCCTCCCTCCACACAATTCATCTGTTGAAGCCCTAAACCCAGTACCTCAGAATGACTCTACTTGGAAATGGGGTGATTTTTTAAGGGGGTACTAAGGATTGAACTCAGGGGCACTGAACCACTGAGTCACATCCCCAGCCCTGTTTTGTATTTTATTTGGAGATAGGGCCTCACTGAGTTGCTTAGCACCTCCCTTTTGTTGAGGCTGGCTTTGAACTTGCAATCCTCCTGCCTCAGCCTCCTGAGCCACGTGAGCCACCACGCCTGGTGAGATGGGGGTGATTCAATTTAAATGAGGTCATCTCTGAGGACCCTAATCCACTTTGACTGGTGTCCTTATAAGAAAAGGGAATTTGGATTCACAGAGAGACATGCCATGTGTGCACCCAGAAGACTAGGTGAGGAAAGAGCCAGAAGCAGTTGCAGGCAAACCAAAGAGGCCTCAGGAGAAACCAACCTTGCCCATACCTTGAGCATGGACTTCCAGCCTCCAGGACTGTGAGAAAATACATACCCATTCTTTAAGCGGCCCGGTCTACTGCATTTTGTTATGACAGCCCTAGCCAAAGAACATACCCTGCACCTGCCGACCCCATCTCAATTTCCATCAATATCACAATTTGCCCATGTGGACCTCACAGTCCACATGTGAGTCATCCCTGCAAATTCTACGCCTTTGTTCCTGCTGATTGTCACAGCTGGTAGGCCCACTCCTCTCAAACTGATGAGGTTCCACGTGAGCCAGTGGAGTAAAGTACCGAGAGATCAGGACCAGGAGTCAGTCCTGGATTTCAGATTCCATCCCACAACTTCCTAGTGGCAGAACCACAAGTAACTTGCTTATTAACCCCTCCAGGCCTCTGTTTTCTCATCCCTAGGATGGGTATAATGGTTCCTTTGCAAGTCACAGGGCTGTTTTGAGGCCTCAATGCATCACATGTAAGAATGCCTTACATACAGATTATAGGGTCATCCCCTCCTACCAGGTCCCTCTTGAAAGTCACTTCCTTCATCCAACTTTCTCTAACCCTCTAAGTTCATTCAAATACAGGAACTTTAAACTTTTACCATGACATTTACCCTTTGTGAATTTTCACTTGTCTACAAAGAGTAGCCCAGAGCAGGGAGTGTTGCTGACAGACAGCTGAGTATAGGTCTTTCCTTTGTCAACTATGGGCTTGAGTTTTCCCCATTTGTAAAGTGGGTATTTTATTATTTTATTATTTTTATTTTTAGGTACTGGGATTGAATCCAGGGGCACTTTACCACTGAGCTACATCCTCAGTCCTTTGTTTTTTTGTTTCGAGACAGGGTCTTGCCAAGTTGCTGAGACTGGCCTTGAACTTGCAATTCTCCTGCCTCCATCTCCCGTCACTGGGATTACAGACAGGCGTGTGCCTTTGCACCCAGCATAAAGTGGGTATTATTACAGAACTACCTCATTGAGGATTAAATGAGACAATAAACTTAAAATAGTGTTCAGTGAATGGCAAGCTTCAGTATTGACTAGGCTCCCTGAGAACCGGGCCTGGCCCCTGTTTGTTCCTGGGCACCTCTCCAGCACTGACCCTGTGCTCTGTAGGTACAGATGCAAAATACTCACAGAACAAAGGGGTAGGTTTTCTAAGTCAAGGTTAGAGACACAACTAACATAGTGAGAAGGTCCATCAGGCCATAGGCAGCGCTCAAGGATAAGGACTCTGGAATTCTTCAAAGGCCAATGCTGCCTGAGAGTAAAATCAACAAAAGCCCAAGAGGAAGGGATAATCCTCCCACTTCTTAGGATCAGACCCTAAGAAAGCTTGTAAAGTGATCTAGGCCACTGACTTCCTTGGGTCAATAACTGTGTTGTTATTCCAAAGTCAAAATCACTGTGTCTCTTTTTTGAAGAATCTTTTGCTTTGCTGAGAGACAAAATTCCACATACTCAGTGACCAATAAAATATAAGACAAGGCAGAATCTGATCACATGTTAACACAAAAAGCTACAGAAGCTCACGGAAGTGAGCAGTGGAGACGGGATGGGCCTACAGTGAGAGGAATTTGCAAAGCCTGAAGCTAAAGGGGAGCAGTACACCAGGGCACTGGGAGGGGTGGGGCAGGGCTCCACAAGGGCTTGCAGAGCTGGGGTCTGCCTGAGGCAGGGGCAGCTGAGCACATGTCCCTGTGTGAGAAGCCGCCCACAGCCCCTCCTGCTCCAGCAGGGACCATGTCTGCACACGTGGATTCTGGAGACTTACCATGCTGGAGTGGACCGTTGCCTGCTCAATGTACCTTGCAATGCCCGTGACAAATGCATTCCGGTCCTCGAAGTTCGTGTCAAAGTTGGCCTGTGGAATTAAAGGAAAGGCATATTTGGTTGTTGGGAAATGGGTCCAAAGTGGCCAGTGTCCAGGGAGCAAATTGCTGGCAAAAAACTCCACGGGTCTCTGTGGAAACCTACTGCCATTTCACCTCGAATCTTGCCCTCCCCCAAAACACTTGCCTGCATAATCATACCAGCAGGGCCAGGCTGAGGACAGCGCCCATCTGCTTCCCAGGGTGATCAGAGTCACTCACCAGAGACTGAAAAGTAAGTGCAGAAACTACACAAGTCCAAGTTGCTGCTAAAAGTTAAGTATATATTGCTTTGATCCCGCACCTGAGGGTGCAAATCTGTATGTATAAGGACAACGATTACAGCATTTTTGTGTGAGTAAAAAAGCTGCAAACCAACCACATGCCCATCAACAATGAATGGCTAAATAAATAATAGCATATACTGTACATGTCATGGACTTAGAAGGACCGTGAGGTGGTTGACATAATGTGACTCAACCACCTTTTATTGTGATAGAAAAAATATCCATAATAAATTTTAAGAAAAAGCCAAGTCATAGAATAATATAAATGATATTATTTCCTTTTGATAAAAAGAAAAAAACACATATTTTTAAAATATACATATTAATTTATGTACGTATATTTGATAAAAAGGTATATATAAGGAGAGGAGGGGGTATAGTTACAGGGAAATTGTAAAACTTTCCTGTATTGTTTATAATAAAAAACTTACATAAAATTTAATACAGGTTAGAAGATACAAATAAATCATATTTATGAATTAAATCTTCAAACATGTTAATAGATCTAACTATTGAATAAAACTAAAAATATATATTTATATTTAGCCACATTTAGCTATCTAAGAACTAACAAAAGGTCAAATACAGCAAAAAATCTCAAATGAATACATTCCTTCTTCCCTGGCCCACAGGCTATTGCAGGGCTGACGACAGCTGCAAAGTGCGTCCTCCCTACCAGCCCCCAGGGGATCATGGTTCTGTGCCATCCAGGGTGGCTTATCACAAGATCTCCACTAAGGCAAAAGCAAATGCCTCTGACCCACTTCCCCGAGCCAACATCAGCTGCATGGAGTCCTTGCATCCTTTTCACATATGTGAAGGAGAAGTAATTACCCAGGCAGGCTCTAGGGCTTTCTGAATTGCAATATTTAATTCATGAGGTCAGAGCTTACAAAACATGGTTGGTGCAGCCCCAAGAACAGCCAGGAAGGTACCTGGGATCAGAGCAGATCAGCCAGACCTCCCTGGGGGACGGAAGTCATCCTGGTGTACATTTGTTAGCTCATCTGTTCCTCACAAGTGCATGAGGGACTGCATTAGCTCAGGACCTTTCACCTCCTAGATGCTCTTCCTTCAAGGCAAAGACTCCTAGGGGACTCCAGAGCTCTAGAGCTCCCAGCATGCCCTTTCCTTTACCTGGTACATGATGGAGGAGGGCGGAGGCTCGATGCATGGCTGCTGGTCAGGGAGGGGCAGCTCTTCCAGCAGATCCACGTTGGACAGGGCATCTTCCAGGGTGACGTGGGTGGTCATGGCTGCGGTTTCTATGTTTTGTGCTGAGGGAGGGGAAGAGAAGGACAAGGGAAAATTCATTTCAGGGGTCTCCAAACATTTCTTTCAGTCCTTACCCTGTCCAAGTTCCTTCCAGAGAATAAAAGGGATTAAGATGCATTGAGGCCACTTCCACTTGCCCCCAACCTGTGCCTCTTACGTTTCAGAATTTCTTTACAGTTTCCAAAGTGTCCATTATCTGCCTGAGCCTCACCACAACCCTCTTTGACCAACACATGAGGTTGTATTCTGTCCACGTAATTGATGAAGAAATAGGGCTCAGAGAAGTTTATGTGATGCCCACATGATCCTGTGACCAAGGGCACAGGCCCTCAACTAATGCTGGACACCCGGTCAGGGATCCCAGTTATCTACCACTGTTCTTCATAAAGATATTGATCAGTTCCACTCTTAATTATTGCACAACATAAATATCCAAGATTGCAACAGTCAAGATAATCCCCTGGAGACCGGAGCCTAGATTTTATAGGCTAATTGAGCTGGGACTAAAAGAATTTGACTCATGCGAATCAACACTGCTTACAAAGACAGAAGACCCTCCATGTATTCCATAACCTGGGTATCTTTTATGAGCCACACCAAACCAATCAGCTCTAAAATGGATAATTTTGTGTCTTGCACCCTAGCAGAGTAGAACTGACTCAATAATTTTGCCAGGCAGTGAAGCTGAAAAAGAATGAACAGGGCAATTAACCAACTCAAGCTAATTGCTATTTTAAGGTTTCAGAAGCCAGCAAATACTTGTTTTTTTTTTTCCCCCCAAACATATATGAAACACTGATTAAAAACTGATAAGGCATGATTTAGGACATAAATCAGGTTCCACAAATTTCCTCCCAAAATGATATCCTAGAAGATATTACCATGCAATGAAATTAGAAATCAATGATGCAAATTATAGCAAAGGAATTCATACCCTTGAAACCTTGTAAAGCACACAAAGGTTATTCAGAGCTACAGAGGAATTCAAACAGAAATGATGACGTATTTAGAACTGAAAGAGAACACTGAGCAATGTCTTAAAGGCACTTAGCAGAAGAGAGTGAAATTCAACAAACTTAAATTTCCACTCAAATATCAAAAGCAAGCAAAAATCAACCCATAGAAATGAGAATGGTGTGACTGTCACAAAAGCAGAAATAAATGAAGCCAAAGATAACCAAACTGAATTTTATAGAAAGATTAATAAGGAAAATAACCCTTGAACACACGTGAGGAAGAAATTCACTGTGCCAGTCCAGAACCCCTGGCTCCCATCCCAATCGCAGGGAGGGGTGACTCAGGCTTAAGGGCTAGAATTTCTCCTGTGAATGTCAGTGACTGTGCCCTGCTTGTTAGGAAAGGTGGTGTCCAGACATCAGGGAACAAAAGCACCATCAAGGCGAGAACTGGGTCCAAGGGTTGTGAGGGTTGAGAGAGCTGCAGATACCCAAGGTCACACTGTGCTCTCAACTCATTTCCTTCAGGCCCAAGATCAGAGGGCAGAAGCCGAGCAGCTAATGACCATGCTCACTTCACTGAGTTCTCAGACATACCTCCCGGCTTGTACGATGGCAACTGGGAGACTGCGTCCCATGAGGACACACCTTCCCCTCTGCCCTCTAGGGTGATTGCAGGCCCTCTCCACACCTATGCTTATTCCTCTTATCTACCCCCAGAATACCAAGTGTGGCCTTCAGTTCAATGGCAACACCACTGCCAGCTCATAAAAAGGACTCTGTTCTTTCTTACATTAAGTCCATTTGAAGGAGGTGATAGTGATTTTATAGGGCATAATGAGCTACAGCCTCCAAAGTCCTAATAGTTCTCTTCCTTTAGTCAGATAATTATTATTTACATTTCTTTAGCCCTTACTTTATCAGACACTGTGCCTAGCATCTGACTGTTTTCATCTTGTATCAATCCTATAAAAGTAGGTACCATGTCTGTTCTGTTTTTGCTTTACAGATGAGCAAACAGAAGCTCAGAACTTAAGTAATTTCACAAGGTCAAGTGCTGGTAGAAAGGACCCAGGTTTGCCCAGATATAGCCTCTGGGTGTCCCCGTTGGTAAACACCCCCCTCCCAAGGGCTCAAACTCCCACCGGGTGACTGTGCCTAAAGAAAATGAGATTGAGCTCAATCCAAGTCCATACGAGGTGTTTGCAAACACTCCCCATTAGTGATTCTTGGCCTTGCTTGTGTCAAAGAATCACATGCACAGCTTCTCAATAAAAACATGCTTAAGCCCTATCAATAAGACCAGGAAGACTATATGTTTAGAAAGTATCCTACTACATTTGCAGTAAGAGAAATCCAGATTAAAATCACACGGAGGTACCACTTCTCACTGTCATGACTCACAAAAATGGAAAAGCTTGACCATATGTGCCGTCAGTAAGGCTGTGGAGAAACAGCTCCCTCGGACATTGCTGGTGGGGATGAAAGGGTCCCGTGGAAGGAAATCTAGCTTTATCTAACAAACTTCCATGGTCCATTACCCTTTGACCCGCCATCCTACTTCTAGGAATCTAGTCCAAAGACATGTTAATAAAAGTCCTCAAAGACACAGATGCACAAGGCCATTTGTGACAACACCACTTGTAACAGAAAGAACTGGGCACTGCGAATATCCATCCACGGGGGATTGTCCCAATAAACCACGGTGTCCTCCAGAGTGGAGTACCAGGCCTCAGTGAGGAGTGAGAACTCTAGGTACAACCATGGCCTCCTCTCCAGGAAGGGGTCAGGTACAGCACGCTCTCAGGAGATGGATGCACAAAAGTGTACACACACACACACACACACATTTTATTTTAAAAAACAATGGAAAGATAAGTCATATACTTCAAAAAAATTAGTTGAAGCTGGAAAGAAAAAAAAAAGAAGAAACAGGCTCAAGGAGGCAGGGAAACAAGCTAGAGCTCTTTGAATGTACCTCGTTTTGTAGATTTGACTTTGAAACCATGAAAATATTTTACATCAGTATAAAGTCTGAATTTAAAATGCAACACCAGAAACAAAATAAAATGAAGCCAATGAACATATGTGTATCTTAGTTGTTGAAATAACCACAAAGGAAGAACTAGTCCAAGTGATTTTATAAGTCAGTAATTTGAGGTTAGATCTCAACCTCACACCCTAAGAACAAAAGGTGACGCAAAAATAAGAAATCTTATGCTGTTCTCAGTCACGTATTGGCATATGTTGTGATGAGAGTGTTTGGAGGCACTGTGGGGTCGATGAAGTGAGCAATCAGGAAATGTTCTAGTTCTGTCATTCCTGGTGTTGCTGAGAACTGACACTCCTGACGTGGCAGAACAGACACGGATGCAAGACTGAAGAAAGAAGGAAAAATCCAACACAGGTTGCCCAACTTACAGTGGCTTGACTCGATAGCTCAACTTTGCAGCAGGCGGAAAGCAAGACGCATTCAGTTGAAACTCTTTTATGAATTTTGATCTTTTCCTGGGCTAGTGACATGTGGTACGACACTCTCACGAGATCACGCATCAGTAGCAAGCCGCTATTTAGTCAGACACACAGTCACGAAGGTGAACAGCCAATATTTCGCAGTGAGCTCTCCTGCTAACCTGTGATAGTCAGCAGGCTCAGGTATTGAATGCATTTTACACTTTGGATATTTTCCACTTACAGTATGCGTGTATATATATGTGTGTGTGTTTGCACATGTGTATCTGATTAGATGTATATCTCTGTGTTTCTGTCCACTGGAAAGACCTAGAAACAATGACCATCCCATGAGCACCCTAAGTGTCCAGATCGTGGTCTGTAAATACCATTTCCTACTAAAGTAATAGGTATTCCTTGAGTCCAAGTCTGGCCCGCCCAAAAATAAAATGTATAAGAAGGGCTAGGACATTTTGTCATATCAGGAAGCAAGGAAGCTATCTATCCAAGATCGCTGGAGTTAGGTCAGAGACCCAGGAGCCAACTTAAAGCAGCTTCCACTGGCTGGAAAGATGGCACCAAGTGAGCATCCATCAGCATACCTGCAATGCTCTAGCATAAAAGCACCTGTGTTCAAATCCCTGAGATCACAAAAACAATTAATTAAAACTTGGCTTTTTATTAATTGGTTACTGTTGCAGGATGCCTGTGAATGAACTATGTTGAAAATTGGTAAATAACAAGAAGTCCACAGCTGACCTACCTTTCCTGAACAAATTAAATCCCTTGATAATCCAATGGAAGAAGAGAGGGATGTTTCTCTCCGTAGAAGTGTCCTTTTTTCTCTCTCTCTCTTGGAAAAATTGACAACCTATTTTCCTCTATTTTCCAACCTCAAAAGAACAAATGGATCTAGGTGCTAGACCCCAACAGCTGCTAAAATCACTGAATGAAATACGATCAGACATTAGGTGCCTCCTGATGGAAAACATGCTATCACCTGTGAAGACCTCAGACCCAATAGGAAACACCTGAATCTCATCACGTCTCTGATCCCAGTTCACAGGACAGCAGACCAACATGTGATACCACATCCAGGGGACATAACCAGCACAGTGCTGCACAAACCATCAGTGCTTTCAACTAACAAGTTGAAAGCTATGGACCATAAGAGATTTCACCCACTGTCACAGTGTACTTTTGGATCCTCATGGGATTCTATTAAAAAAAAAAAAAACCATAAAAATTATTTATGAAGAAATTAGAAAATGAATACTGGATGCAAATTTTATATTAAGAGTGTTTTTTAGATGTGATAAGGATGTCAAGGTTGTGTTTTAAAAGATTCTTTATCTTATAGAGATGTCTGCTAAAATATGGATGTTAAGGTTTAGATGAGGTGTACTCTCAAAGCTCAAGTATGAGACAATGCAAGAAAGTTCAGGGTTATGAAAACCTTCATCTAATCAGTACAATAATCCCCAGATAGGGATTAACTGGGTGGTAACTATAGCAGGTAGGATGTGGCTGGAGGAGGTGGGTCACTGTGGGCGTGCCTTTGGGGTTTATATTTTCTCCCTGGTGAGCAGAGCTCTCTCTGCTTCCTGGTGCGATGATCTGAGAGCCACTTTCCTCTGCCATGCCCTTCCACCATGATGTTCTGCCTCACCTTGGCCAAGAGCAATGGACTGAAAGCCCTGAAACCCTGAGCTCTAAATAAAGTTTTCCTCCTCTAAAATTGTTCTTGTCAGGTCTTTTGGCCACAATGGCAAAGAAGCTGACTAAAACAATGATAAAAGGATACAAGGGTTTGCTCCCCCAAATTACCAGATAGAGGAGAGTACTAGATGAAACAAAATTAGCCATGAATTAATAACCTGATGTTGTGTGATGCATCCATAGGTATGATATTTTTCTCTCATTTTATGTATGTTTGAAACTTTTCATAAAAGCCCTCAGCTCAGAGCATTAAACTCCCAGTTATGATCCAAATCCCCTTTTTTCTGCCTCCCTGACCCTGAATCCCACTGTCCTGATCTTTCCCTCTTCCATTTTCCTATAAATTGGGTTTCTTCTGTGCTTCTCAAACTTCAAAATTCCCACAGAATAACCCTGTGGTTTTCCCCTTTAACACAATAGGACCCAGCACTTCCTGTGGAGAGAATCAATAAGTGAACAACCTACGGAGTCAATAAATTAAGAGCCCTTGTTTACATAACACAATCTCTCTTTTCTCCTTGCAAATACAGCTTCTCTAATGAATTTGGGTTTGTAGATCATTCATTGCCTCAGGGAGCGGGAAATCAGACATTTTTAGCTCCAGAGTTGGAAGTCACTGCCAAAACCACTTCAATCAGAAAGGAGAAACGTTTTGGAAATTTGAACAGGGATATACACGAAACAAGCACTGCTTTTCTGGCCAGAGGGACTGATCTGTTACACAATCTTCCAAATAAGAAGAGTGCTTTATGCTCAGTCTACCAACACGTGGCCATTTGGTCATTTGGGGAGAGAATTTAACGAAATATTTTAAAATTAACAGTGGTCTGGGAACATCATTTACCAAACCCAGCTGCAATCTCTGTGTGGGGCTTTCATGGCCGATTTAAGTTGAAGGGTTTCAAGTCAGAAGCCTGGTTTCACCAAGATAAATAATAACACTGGGCTCACAGGTAACTTGCTTCTGAGAGGCTAGCTTTAGGGCTTTCCCAAGCTGAGATGACTGACCATCCAGAGGAAGAGGGCTGAGTCTTATACACAGGATGGGTGGTAGGAAAACCTGACTTGTGCAAAGCAGATTTGGACATCCACAACTGAAACCCTGCTATGCTGCAAGCATTAGATTTGCATTGTTATTTTCCTTATCACTTTCTGGAAGGAAAATAGAAATCTGAGCTATTTTTACTGGAACACTATTAGTAGAGGGGGTAAGATTGAGTTCTGGGTTTGATTCTTCGTCTACTACTTACTAGCTATACAGCCATAAGCATATTATTTAATCTCTCTGAGTTTCCATTTCCTTATCTGTTAAAGGGTGATTGTTTATAATAATGTCTTTTCTCAGTCATTTATTCTGAGGATCATATACCTGTATGGCATTCGGACTACTTACCACAGTTGCCCACACCAGAAAGACCATACAGAATGTGATGTCAAAAGACATAAGTACAACGAATTTAGTTATAGATCTAATTGGCTTTGATCTGCGATTCAGGAATCAGAGCAGCCTCTATTCTCCAAAATAGAACGAGAGCTTCCACTGCACAAGGGCAGAACAGAGGGTTTTGGAAGATGGGAACAAGAAAACAGAAGGACAGAAAACCTGATTGGGTAAGATCAGGTTACTTTTTGTAAGAGTTAAAACAGAAGGGACTTTCTTATTATCCTGACTCAGGTGCACTGGAATTTCCAGTTCTCAGGAAAAAAAAAACTGACCTGTTTTGGGATCTGTCTACTTCCTGCAAGTTTCAGTTTGATTATATGGCATTAGGCATGAGTTACTCCATTTTGGTCAGATCTGGTCAGGTCTGCCGGGGCATAGTGTGGGAGCTGAGCCCAGGAGCAAGGCCACCCATAATTTTAACGTTAGCTAATTCAAGGCTTGTTTTCAACAGAGTGGAGCAGAAGAGATTGTTACTATTGCATCTATAGATTGTTCACACTGATTTCCTCCATCTCAGCTGTTTTGTAAATTCTCAAAGGCAGAGGTTAGTTCTGCTGTTTTTCTCTGGAGGAGTCTGTTACTGAGAGGCAAATGTTTTCATTCAAGGTCACACGGTCAGCTAATGGCAATGGTAGGGTAGAAATGGGATATCTTGACTTCTTTGCTCTTTTTTCTAGAACACACCTGCTTTTGTACCTTTTAGAAAAATGCCAACCACACTCCCCTCCTCCCCCGCAAGTTTGGCTGCCTTTGCCTTCCTCAAGAAGAATGAGACTCTGCCAAGCTAGAAAGAGGAGGCACCTGTCATCTTTGGGATTCATGAAGATACATGAAGAGAATAGGAACTACTTTCTGTCTGTATAACTCTCCAGTTAGAGGCTACACACATACATACTGTACACATGTATACACATGCATGTACCCATATACATATACAGCTACACATACAAAGAAATTGTGTAAACATGTAAGTAAAAAGGAGGCTTAGGTTGTCCCCATTTAAAAAAACAAAACTGGGGACAGCATTCAACTGAGCAAGGAAAAACCCAAAGAAGGAATTTGGATCATAGCCCACTCTTCCATCATGGGTATAAGCTGGTGTGTTTGGGACCGTGTGGGAACAGAAATTTGTCATGACAGGACATTGCTCTGCAGGTCACAGTGTTCAGTTGGGACTCTTTCACATACCAGAGCCAGCTTCCTCACAGAAACCAACAGGAACAAAATCATTTGTGCTCTTCTAATAAGAATTGCATTTGGAATGGCAATGATCAAAAATATGAATAATAATAAATGCTAAAAGGATGTGGGGGGAAATATACACTCATACATTGCTGGTGGGACTGCAAATTAGCACACCAATTTGGAAAGCAGTGTGGAAATGCCTCAAAAAACTAGGAATGGAACCACCCCATGACCCAGCTATCCTATTCCTTGGTATTTATCCAAAAGAACTAAAATTGGCATTCTCCAGTGATACAGCCACATTGATGTCTATAACAGCACAATTCACATTAGCCAAGTTATGGAATCTACCCAGATGCCCATCAATAGATGAATGGATCAAGAAAATGTGGTATATGTACACAATGAAGTTTTCTTCAGCCATAAAGAAGAATGAAATAATGGCATTTGCCAGTAAACAGATGGAGATGAAGAAAACCATGCTAAGTGAAATAAACCAGACTCAGAAAATCAAGGGTCGTATGTTTTCTCTCATATGTGGAAGCCGGAGCAAGACAAGGGAAAGAAGGGGGAGAGGGAGGGGATATCATAAAGATAAAGAGAACATCAGTAAGAAGAACAGGAGGGAGGGAAGAAGGAAAAGGGAAAGAAATATGGAATGACTAACAGAATCATGGTATATACACGTGTAAATGTTTATGTATATACATAAAGGAGTATCTCCTTTATGTATATGTAGAAAGTATAAATTAAAAATAACTAAAATAGTGAAAGGAGATCAGTAGAGGACAGAGAAGAGGGGAAGAAAAGGGAGGGGAATGGGAATTGAAGTCAAACTCCTTGTATGTATAACTATGACAAAAGGAATCCGGATACTATGAATAATTATAATGCCCTAATAAAAATATTGAACTGTTAAAAAAAATTTAAATGACAGTATTAAAAAAAAAACTTCCAGAGTATACCAAAATGGACCATCCAGCTTATTTTGAACAGGCTGATTCACTTACCCAGAGATCAGACCTCGTAGCTTTAAAACCCACAGTGGCCTCTTGGAGCCGTTTCTAGGGTTACCTGTGCCAATCTGTAATCTAAAGCCTCAGGCTAACAGCTGCCCAGATGCTGAGAGCGGAAATCCTAGCAATGGAGCACAGACAGACAGACAGAGCTAAACAGGTTGCTCTCGTAGGAGTCTGGGACATGACAGCAGTAGCAAGAAATGCCACCAGTGTCATGCTGCATAACAGAACCCCAAACAAATGCTTCATGTAATGCCAGAATGATCCCAGAGCTGAAAGACCCAAGGAAAGAACTACCTTTTTTCTTTTCTTTTTTTTTTTTTAGCAGTACTGGGGATTGAGTCCAGGGACACTACCGCTATGCTACATCCCCAGCTCTCTTATTAAAGTTTATGTTGACACAGGGTTTGGCTAAATTGCCCAAACTAGACTCAAATTTATAATCCCCCTGCCTCAGGTTCTTGTATAGCTGGGATTACAGGTGTGCACTCCGTGCCTGGCAAACAATTACTTTCTTTTTTTTTTTTGGTACTGGGGATTGAACTCCAGGACACTTGACCACTGAGCCACATCCCCAGTCCTATTTTGTATTTAATTTAAAGACAGGGTCTGAGTTGCTTAGCACCTCACTTTTGCTGAGGCTGGTTTTGAACTTGAGATCCTCCTGCCTCAACCTCCTGAGCCGCTGGGATTACAGGTGTGTGCCACTGCACCAGCTTAACTACTTCTCTAAGAACCATGCTGATTTTCCAAAGCCCTATCTGAAGCCCTGTTCCGTACTCATTCTCCTTTGGTCACCGTCAGATCCTGTGGGTTCCTTCCTTCATACCATCTACAATACTTTATTAAGTGATCTACCATATTTTCACTTCTGTCATGAAGTTTAAGCTTCCTGAGGACAGGCATGTGTCTAATTCACACCATTTCTATGCTGAGCATTATGTGCAATTCGATGAAGATTTGATCTATAGGTGGGAAAAAAAAAATCTCACGACCCCTTCATGAGAAAATCACTCAAAAACTAGTAATAGCCCAGGTATGGTGGCACATACCTATAATCCAAGATGCACAGGAGGCTAAGTCAGTAGGACAGCAAGCTTGATGCCAGCCTCAGCAACTTAGTGAGTCCCTGCCTTAAAATAAAAAATAAAAAAGGCTGGGAATGTAGCTCAATGGTAAAACACCTCTTGGTTCATTCCCCAGCCGTCCTGCCTTCCAAACAAAAAAACTAATAAAAAAAAAAAAAAAAAAAGAGTAATAGAGGGGAACTCCCTCAACCTGATAAAGATCAGCTACAAAAAACCCTTAGCTAATTCACACTTGAACTGAATGTTTCCACCTCAGATGAGGAACAAGACAAAGAATTTTGCTCTCTTCATCCCTAGTCAACATTTTATTCGAGATCGTAGATAGAATATCAGACTAGAAAATTTAAATAGAAGATATCCAGTTGAAAGGCAGCTGTGCTGCTATCTCTACTTACAGCTAACATGATTCTGTACGTGAATTTTTTTTTAATCTGCTACAAATCCATTATAATGAACAAAAAAGTTCAACAAGGTTGTGGGATAATACATTAGTACATAAAATCAATTTTTACCTTAATATACTAAGCAATGAATAATCTGAAAATGAAATTAGGAACACAATTCTACCTATAAGAGCATCAAAACAGGAGCAAATTTAGCAAATAAGTGTAAGATGCATACTCTAAAATCTATAAAACATTTAAAAAATTCAAAGAATGCACAGATAAATGAAAAGGTATCCCATGTTTATAGATTAGAAGACTAAGTATCAAGGTGGCAATGCTCCCCAAATTGATCTACAACTCCAACACAATCCCTATCAAAAACTCAGCTGGCTTCTGAGCCAATTACTGATGAACTGATCCTAAAATTCACATGGAAATTCAAGGGACCCACCCAGGACCACTAAACCATCTTGAAAAAGAACAACAAAATTGGAGCACTCCACTTCCTGATTTCAAAACTTACTACAAAATGGTGTGGTGTGGTGTTGGCGTAAGTATAGACACATAGATCAGTGAAAAAAAAGAGATGAGATGATGCTCATTTGTTTTTTTTGGGGGGGGTGGGGTGGGGAGTACCAGGGATTGAACTCAGGGACACTCGACCACTGAGTCACATCCCCAGCCCTATTTTGTATTTTATTTAGAGACAGAGTCTCACTGAGTTGCTTAGCACCTCACTTTTGCTGAAGCTGGCTTTGAACTCTCGATCCTCCTGCCTCAGCCTCCCAAGCTGCTGGGATTATAGGCATGGGGCACAGCGCTTGGCTTGACTGGTTTTTGACAAGCAAGATAAAAATATGCATCGATGGAGAAAGACTGCCTCCCCTAACCCCTCCGCCAACCCCAACAATCAGTGCTGGGATAACTGGATATTCACAAGCAAAAGAATGAAGTTGAGACTCTACCTCATACAACAAATTCTCTCGTAATGGATGAAAGACTTAAATGTGAGAGTTAAAACTGTCAAGCTCTTAGGAGAAAACATAGGTGTAAATCTTTGTGACCTTGAATTATGTGGTGACATCAAAACCACAAGGAACAAAAGAAAATATAAATTAGACATCCTCAACCTGGAAAACTTTTATGCTTCAAAGGATACTCTTATAAAAAGTGAGAGACAACTAAAATGAAAGAAAAGATTTGAAAATCATATATTTGCTAAGTATACAGAATATATAAAGAATTCTTAAAACTCAATAATAAAAAAGGCAAGCCAATTTTTTATATGGGTAAAGGATTGCAAGAGGCTCCAAAGAAGCTAATACAAATAGCCAGTAAGCACAGCCAGTAAGTTTAATGTCCTTAGTGACTAGGGAAATGCAAATCACAATGCTACCACCCACTTCCATTAGAATGCTGTAATAAAAAGGATGGAGAAGCTGGCGCCAATACTGCTGGTGGGAAAGTGAAAAGCCGCAGCAACTTGGAAACTCAGACTAGCAGATCCTCAAATTTTCAGACACTGAGTTACCATATGACCAAGCAATTCCACTCCTGGGTATCTTTCCACGAGGAACAAAACTAAATGTTCATGCAAAATCTTGAACACAAACGTTCGTCCCAGCATTGTTCGTAATAGACAAAAAGCAGAAATACAACCCACATGTTTATCAACCAATAGAACGTGGCACAACCATACAACGTAATACTATTCAACCACAAAAAGAACTTCATTACAGATACTGCTGCCGCCCTGAATAGACACATGAACCTCAAAAGCATTATGCTGAGTGAAAGAAGCCAGCCACCCAAGGCTCTGGGCCGCGTGAGTCCATTTGCAGCACGTGTGCAGAATAGGTAAGTCTAAGGAGACCTACAGCAGATCAGTGGTTGCCTAGGGCTGGGGTGTGGGTTGCCTGAGAGGAGCGTTGATGCTCAAGGGCATGAGGTTTCTCTCTGGGGTGCTGAAAATGTTCTAAAATTGTCTGTGATTATGGTTACACAACTCTCTGAATACACTTAAAAATCACTGAACTGTGTAGTTCAAATGGGTGAGTCGTAAAGAATGCCAGCTACGTCTTAATAAAGAGGTTCGCAAAAATGTTAGTATTTTCATGATCACCTCTGGAAAACCGTGGGTACAACATAAGCAGGAGGACTCCAAAGACAGCTGGAGATGGACCAGGGACTTGGGGAGTTTGGGGGCGCTGATGCTGCTCCCACAAGCAGAGGCTGTGGTGGGCAAAAGTCAACAGGACCCAGGGCAGTGGGAGGGGAAAGCAGAGGCGGACACGCCCACACTGCCCACCCCGCCCCCAGTCCGTCCTGGGCTCCTCCCACCCCTTCTGCCTACCCTCAGGTCCCACCAGCTCCACCCTGGAGGAAGCACTTCTTGGATGGCAAAACTCTTGAGTGCCAGGTGGGCGGAGTGATGAGCTTTGAGGTTTAGAACAAACAAGAAAAGAGGGCAGGACGGCTCTCTACTGAGCTCTCTTCCTACTGAGGAAAAAATGGAGACCCAGAGAAGGCAGGGATCTGTGCAGGATGACTTGGCCAGTTGGAGGCTAACACTACCAAGCCCTGGGAAGAAGGAACTCAGCCCAGTAACCAACATGTCAGACCTTAACAGAAAAAGAGGAACATTTTTAAAAGAGAAAAAGAAAGGAAGAATTAATTCTAATCTAGACAATTAATTCAAATTTAATCTAAAACAAAAAGCTATATAAGAAAAGAAATACAGGGCTGGGGATGTAGCTCAGTGATAGAGTGTTTGCCTAGCATGCAAGGCCCTGGGTTCAATCCCCAGTAGAAGGAAGAAAAAAACCCCCCAAAACAAAAAGAACATTATTTGTTCCTCTTATTATCATCATTTGTACATTTTAATAATACAGAGGCTTTAAACATGATTTAGGTTAAAATAGAGCTTTAAATATACTAGGAGGAGGAGGATAGCATCATCTTCATTCAACACAGCAGGAAGTAAATGGACAATGTGCACAGTAGATAAATCAAGAAATAGCAGTGTGAGCTTATGCTTTAGAGATGTGGAGGCAATGACTGGAAGGAATGGTGGGTTCTGAGTTAAAAGCAGCCTCCCCTAGGGGAAGATGAGCACTGGATGTTTGGTTTTCATTATGAGTCTTTCAATACTGTTTGACTTTTTTAAGCATGTGCATGTACTACTTTGATCAAAATTTTAAAATTGACTTTAAAAGACAACCACCCAAGGCCTCCTTGTTAGCAGTTAGACATCCGGCCAGCATACAGCACTGACAGACAGGACAGTCTGCTGTTTAAGTGCCCCCTGCTTGTCTTATGGGAGAAGAGGCCTGTCATCTGCAGCTTCTTTCTACTTGGGGGACCTGAGGTCAGGGCCGAGAAGTCCAAGTCAGCCTGAATGTCGGCTTCTGCTGAAGGCCCCTACTTTTCTTGCTTTTTGCAAGGTAGCAGCGAAAAAGATCTCAGAGGGGAGAGAGGGCTTGTCATTAATGTGCCATTTTTCTCAGCTGCTTCCTGTGTTGTCAGGGTTGAGGAAGCCTTTCCGTTGATAACCAAACCAGGCAGATACCAACAACTCAGGGCAACGGCTCTGAGAACTCTCAGGTGGGGCGGTCACGCCACCAAATTACAGCTTGCAGATTGGCTCCCACTGGGGAGCGCCTAGGGCGGCCACCATATGAGGAACACCAAAGTGACTATCTGGGGAGGGGAGCTGCCTGTCAGAGGCACCTGCTAAAACTCAGGAAGGGAAGCTGCTGCATCTGCTGTGGAAACCAAGAGTGAGACTTCAGGTTTGCAGAACATGCAGACCTCAGCTCATCATTGCAAAGCTGCAACTCAAACATAGCTCAGTCTGAAGACTGATGTAGCCCCCGGAGTCACATTTTCACTCACTCTTAAAGGACAAATTTCCCTGTCTGTAAAATCTGGAGGTTAGCCTAGGTGGTCCTCAGTCATGATGTGGAAATCTTTGTTGTAAAGGTCGTTGTGTGTGACTTGCACTGTCTCAGTGCTGATGTTTGCAAACCAGGTACTTTTATTTCATGTGAGGAGAGGGTTTTTAAGTCCCCATAGCATCATTGCTTGCACTTTCCTCTCTCCTGTTGAGTGGGAGAAAATGTGGGAAAGCTAGGGGGGTGGCTGCAAGGCATAAGGTATTAAGCCTATCGAACTGTCCATCATGTTTACTTTAAAAAAAAGAAAAAACAAAAAAACCATTGAAGAATCACTGGACTTGAGCCTTTGGGTCCTTCCAATTCTATAGGAAATGGCCCTGGCTATAATTGGGACAGTCTACCCAAAGAGCTTCCTTAAAGAAGCTTGGATGGATCATCTACTGTGGCTAACCTGTACAGGGAGCCATAAACCTGGCCATGGACATCCTGGCTTTGTGCCTTTGCTCAAGCTATCACCACTTCCTTGTGGTCTGTACTCTCTCCTCCTCAAACGCTGTCCATTCATCAAGGCTCAGGTCAAGGGGAGCCTCTCCCACAGAGGCCTAGCCAGTCAAGTTCCACAATAGCCTTTGTTTTTCTCATTTCCCACAGTGCTCACAAAATAGAGTTCACAATTTCCTACTGCATGACAAACTATTTCATATTCTGCTAAGTCTTTGGATCACCAAGAATGCCAGGGATGGCCCTCTTTCCTGGATCTTACCAACAGCAACTAGCACAGAGACAGACACAAACCGGTAAGACATTCCTTGCTTAATGAACACTTCCTGAGTGGTTTGTTGAATGTATGAGCCAAAATTTAATGCAAAGCAAAATTCCTATCTTCTGCTTAAAAAATTATTTTTTTAATTTAAAACATCATGGTCTTCCAAAGCACCATATCTATATCAGCCTCATTAACACTAAGAATCTCAGAAAACTTCTTTAAAAAAAATTCTTCTATCATGTGGTCTCCAAATCTAACCATAGGAAGGAGATCCTCATTCTCTTTCCTATATGAAGGTATAACCAATTTGGAGGTTGAGATTTGAAATCTTGTCTCATTATTCCTACCTTGCCAAAACTGGTCTTTTCTTTTGGTACTAGGGATTGAACTCAGGGGCACTTAACCACTAAGCCACAATCTTTTTTTGTATTTTATTTAGAGACAGGGTCTCACTGAGTTGCTTAGGGCCTCACTAAATTGCTGAGTCTGGCTTTGAACTCATGATCCTCAGTCCCAGGAGCTGAGGCAAGTGCTATTGCACCTGACAAAACTGGTCTTAAAACATCACATTTTAAAAACACAAATTGAAAACTGTTCTCAGGTGTCCCTACACTTAACACTGAGTTATTGAGCATCTTCTGTGAGGGTCAGCCCTGCAGCCTGCCTTTGATCTCAGCTGGGCCGTCAGTGAAGCCATACAATCCCCTCATTCATCCTCAGTTGATTTCTTATTCCACCCACACAGGCAGCTGTCGCAAACTTGGGATGTGTCCTGAAGTTTCCTGACCAGTCTGCTACCTTTACTTTCTGCACAGACTCTTACCTCTTGCCTCACTTTAACACAAGTTTGACAATGATGTGGATAAACTACATATTCCTCTTCCACCTAAAACTTAAAGTCTGAGAATCACTGGTCCAGGATGACCTGACAAACACCCTGTCAAGGCCTATTGACAAAGTCAGCATTGCGTTCCTCTCTCACTGAAATGCTTCTGCTGCTCAACTTGAACCATCCCTGTGAGAAATTCTGCCTGAACTCAAGTTCTGCCTTCTCAAAACAATTTCTTCAAATATTTGCACCTAATTCATTTTCTCCTTTGTTGCTAGGGCCTGAGAATAAGGGCTAAGTGGCCGTTCTTTGAGCACATCACATGCAGCCATCAGAATAATGGCCATGGCTAGAAGGCCATTATGGAAACTAGGCATCCTGGGAGGTGTCCCACACCCACTGACCGAGTCTGAAGTACTTTTATATAGATGAGGCCATCCAGAGACCTTACAGAATCTGAATCACAATGTGCCTTTCAGTTTCCCATTGGCTCCATGGTAGAGAGAGGCCACAGACTCGCCTTAAATTAGCACACAACATATAATTAATAAATTGTTCCTTTAGGAATGGAGGGCATCCATCCAAAAGAGTCACACATTCAGGAGCCTCCTTCTCTTCTGATTTCCACAGCCACTTCTCCTCAGATTGGGCTTTGCAGACATTATCTCATTTGAGGGCTCGTCTGGTGACAGGCAGGCAACAAGCTAGCCAGATTGCTTTTCACTGCTTGATTTTTAAAGTCAGAAAGGTAGCGACTGGAATTCAGGGCACACAGAAAGTCAGGAATAAGTCCTGTGTCCTAAGTCCCCTGGGCTGCTCTGACTCTCCCAGAAGCAAGGCACAGCAAAGCCAAGCATGCCCTTGACATTTCTGGTTGGTTGCAACATGCAGAATACACAGAGAGCAAGAGGTCTTGCCTGAACTCTGGGTGTTGAAATGTGAGAATTACCTCTGGGCTTCCGTTCACTGCCTCCCTCCCCCTTCTCCTTCCCACTCAAGTTCCACCCACCTTCCTTAGGCTTCCTTAGAGCACTTCCTACTGAAGCCCTTGCTGACAGCGCATCTGATCCCTGATCCTTTGGCAGGTACTGAAACTGATCACAGAGTCCAACTCCCCTAAAAAAGCAAAATCCAGGAGAGCTCTGAAGGTAGAAGGGTTAGTTAGAGCTGTGCACTGGAGCCAAACTCTTAATGATTATGTAAATAATACATTACAGCAATAAAGGTATAAATAGAATGGGTTCTTCTGTGCTAAGCACTCTGTTCAGCCCTCATTTAACAAGAGCATCCAAAGATGTACAAGTCCCTCCCCCAGCACAGCTGGCCTCTCATTCACTGCCTGGAAGGCAGCAGCATGCACCACCCCCTCCCACCTCCTCTGCCTAATGCAGGGCCATCCTCCAAACTCTAGACATGGCCCTGCTCCTCAAGGCAAGACCAAAGGCTTTGCACAAAGGCTCCAATGAGGTGACTGATGTCTGCTTTCGTCAACTACAAGTGAATAATTAATTCTTGCCTGTAAAGAAATAGACTTATTGTTATGGTGGCCACATGGAGGCTACAAAAGGCCATTTTGTGACGCTCTTGGTGGAACCCTGGGGCTAACAGTGGCCAAAGAGAAGCCTCTTTGAGTGTGTAGGCTGCTCCTCAAACGTGAAGTCTGGAGCATGCTCTGTTTTCCAGGAGCGCTGTTCCCAATGTTAATTAGCTTGTTGTCTATTCATCACCTAATTCTCTTTCTGGTCAATGACAGCAGTCGAACACTGAGAGGGCACCATTTATCAGAGGGGACATGTAGTATTCTCCTGGGACCCTTCACTAGTTTTTAAATTCCTTCTCTGGACCTGCCTCTATTTTGACTTGAGCAAAACTCTCCAAGCTGACTAGATTGTACACCCTATTCAAATTTGGCCTAAGCCCCAAAGCAAGTTTTTCCTTTTTCATTTTTCAACGTGAACTGAACAAGGCAGCCTTGGGTGCCTACAGAACCGGTCAGAACTGGCCAGGAAATATAATAAAGAAGCTTAGTGAGCAAAGAGCTAATGCCCCCAGCCAGAGGCTCAGTGAGCAGAACTACCCAGAGGCATAGGCTTTGTAGTAACAACACACGCAGCTTCTGGCCTCATAACTACCCTGGCAGATGGTAGCTAGTGCCAGCAAGGAACTCGCTATATCCAAGTTTCACATCCCACAGTGGACACTGGGTGCCCAACAAAAGTCTGGTGACAATAACCCTTGACCAGTTACACACACACACACACACACACACACACACTTCTACAGTGTACTTGCCCTCAGGGCCAAAGCTGCCCTTGCTGAATACAGAGCTGACAGCTAATCATTTCGCAAAGCTGCCCACCTCCAGAAAAAAACACACCTACCCAGCTACTTATTCCCACTGTTACCTCAAATCTGAAATAACACCATAAGAAATATCAAATATTTTATTTTCTTTTTGCTCAAATGACTTTGAGAGCACCTGCTCTGCATCAAATGGGAAATCCTTTTATATTTAGCTCTTCAAGATAACCACAACCTGGTTACTTTCTCAAAAATAAGTTTCCACACTGGAGAAAGCAGAGGGAAGCACAGGGAACCCTGTGTGGAAGTGGAGGTGGGAGGCCTTGGGGAGGGACGTCAAGAAGAGTCTGATGATGGGAAAGCAACCTTCAAGGCCTGCACAATCCTGCCCAGGGATAGGGACCTAGCTGTTTGCCCTCCAAGATCTGAGGTCCCCTGGGGTGTTGGCATGAATTGCAACAGGGCTTGTGCCTTAGTAAGGTCAGCGTCCCACTGCCCTAAAGGTGACACAGACAGGAAGTGGAAAAAGGGCCCCCATCCTCCTAGGCCTGCACCCTAGGAGCCAGCAGAAGGTCCCTGCCCTATTCTTGACCCGGGGTGGGGGTGGGGGCAGCTCATCAGCTCGGGTGATTTGATTGTTTCCACATGGGGAAACTGGGCAAGTGAAGTTCAAAGTCAGATTCCCTGGGCTGGGGAGGCACCTTAACAAAGAATGTCCGTCCTAGCCAGCTTCTCTGTTTAGAGAACCATACTTCTATGGGACCATGCTATCTGCTCCCACTCCCTAAAAGAGGGCACCTCCTACTCCCTCTGCACATACTTTTTTTTTTTCTTCCTGCGCCGGGCGGGGGGCGATAGGGCGGTTCTTTAAAGTACAAACCACAACAGACAGGCAGGCAGCTTTCTGGGTCTACAGAACTCAACAAAACTAACCTTTTTCCCCACGAGTGTGCCCACTGATCCCCTTTCCCCCATCTTCTCCCAGGTCCCAGCCAACTGAGAGCGATTAGTATAGGCCAGAAGGCTTCAGGCAAGTAAGACGTGCTTCCTCGCTCATCAAAGCCCTCCACCCTCAAACATTGGCGCTGCGCCCCTCGCCCCACCCATCTCACGTTCACCGCAGGGAGCTGTATGCCCAAGGCAGCTGCCAGGCAGGCTCAGGCGGCTCTGGCTGGCCCTGGGGGAGGTGATGGTGGCTGCGGTAGCAGAAGCAGGGGTGGGTGCTCCGCAGTACCTGAGCGCGAGAATGTCACCGCCGCCAGGCTAGCGGTCGCTGCAGGTGCCTCCGGTTCCCGAGATTAGCACCGCCTCCTCTCCGGCGAGCCACTCGGGTCCAGGCCGCGCACCTGCTGCTGCTGCTGCTGCGGCCGCCGCCGCGCCTAGCTCAGCGCTGTGTCGGCGTCTCCAGGCACAGGGATCGCGAAGCTGGGCCCACTGTGGACCCGAGGGGGAAGGGGTCTCGCAAGGCCTGCAGCCGGGCCTCCGGGGACCCCAGGCCGCCCTACCCTGGGCGCGACGCCGAGCGCCTGGGGCGGGCTGGGAGAAGAGGCGCCAGCCCCTACGCATCCTCACGGCTGCATCCCAGTTCTCAGCAGCATTCCGGCCCCTGCATGGGCCCCGAGGCCTGCGAGTGCCACTTACCTGGATCTGCAGCACGTCCAGGGGAGGGGCCGGAGGCTACCGCAGGCCCCGCGCCGGGGCGCAGGATGCTCTGCCTGGCTCCGCTCCGCCGCCGCGCTCGGCCCCGCCTTCAGCCCCGCCTCCGCGCCTGTTTCAGCTCCTCCCTCACTCGCGGTGCTCGGCCCCTTTGCCGCCGCGGCTGTCACACAAAGAGCCGGAAATGGTTGCGGCGAGGGGCGCCCGGCGCACCCCGACCCGCACCTTGGTCTTGGAAGACCGCTCTGGATCCAGGCCTCCAGCCCCCAAACAACTTGCCGCTCTGCTCTGGGGGTGAAGGGAGAACTTGCCTTCTGCCCCCATAATCCCTGTTCCCATGGAACCACAACAGCAGCCCGGGGAGGACAGAAGCTTCGGGTTCCTTTGGGATCTCATCGGTGCCACAATATTTCTAAAGGTTCACTTATCTATCTGATCTTCGTTGATTACCTATTTTGTTCCATGCACGGTCTTTGAACCTGGGTATGTACTGATGTGCAAAAGATACATCCTGCTGCTTTCTACCAGTGTCGGTTAAGGTAGCAAACGTCCAGTTAAGGCTGGAGAAGCCCTGTCAGGTGAAATGATAGAAGAAACAGCCAGGGTTGGGGTAGGGACCTTCCACTAATGGAGCCTTCTGCCCAGTGCTGCTCCTTTGCTCAAGAGAATGTCTCTCTTCCTTTCAGATCCTTGGAGCAGAATCCTGAAGCTGCCATCTTCACAGCAGAGCCCTGCCTCTACTTCATCTAGGAAAAAATTGCTTTGCAAAAAGATGACAGCCACTTCAGGAAAAAACAGGGCTCTGAAGGAACTGAAAGGGCAGGCACCATTCTCCTCAAGACTTTTCTGTCATTAAGGGCTCTTCAGAGGAACTAAGTCAGGCAGAACCCAATCCTAACGCTGGGGCATGTAAGCAAGGCATTTCTCCATCCTGATCCAGAGATGCTGCCATCCCCACAACACAGGGAATCATAGTTACCCGAGGTGACTGATTTAAAAACATTTGAGGCATTGTAAAAGGTATATAGATATAGGGGATATAGTCTTGTTACAAGAGAACCTTTCTGAAATGTTTTCTAGAGCCCGCAAATTAATCACCCAGCTGTTCCTACAAAGGACTATTTATAGAGGAGTCACTTAATTCAAGTCTCAGGAAAGGACTTGTGTGAAGTCTCTGCCTTGGCTGCTCTCACATCATTTCCCAAGTGCTCAGGATTCTTTTGTGGTTTGATGTTACATCATTCATCCAATTTAAATTGCTATTTTAGAAATGATGACTTATGTATATATATACATACATATTATTCCTTTCCCTCATGCTGTGTGAGAAAACTTGTGGGGGTGTTTGTGGAGGATGGCTTTAAAAACAGAATTCAAGTTTCTGGGTTTTTTTTTTTTTCATTTTTAATTTTCACTGTGATCCTTGGAATTTCTGGTGTCAGGGATTTCAAATACTTAATGAGAATTCCAATACATTAGATTTTAATTCTAAAGGGCATATTATTTTGGATGTTTCCATTTTCTGGAAGATATTTTTCTGCCTGCTGTTCCATCTTATCTTTTCATCTTTCGGGAAGAAGCTGTTTAAAACATCACAAAAAAAAAAAGAGCCAGATTCGGTTGTGCATGCCTGTAATCCCAGTGGCCTGGGAGGCTGAGGCAGGAGGATCATGAGTTCAAAGCCAGCCTCAGCAACTTAATGAAATCCCTTCTCTAAATAAAAATATAAAAAAGGGCTTGAGATGTGACTCAGTGGTTAGGCACCCCTGGATTCAATCCCTGGTACAAAATACATGAAATAAAATTACGAAATACGATTATTATGTATGTATTTGTTTAGATCTTAGGAAAAAAATTTCCTTGACCCCTGAGTTCTATTTACTTATAAGGGGAAGGAATAGGACCTTTTGAAGCCACCCTGTTGAAAATTCAGAGGTTGCCTTTTGCTCCTAGTTTTGCAACTAACAGAAAAATGATCTTAGGCAAGTGGCTTCATCTCTCTGTTTCCTCATGTATATAATGAAGTGGTTGGTGGTACTTCAGTATTCCCTGAATGTGAAAATTTACATGATGCTCTTAAAACAGAGGGCATTTCCCTCTCAGGCTTAAAGCACTTCACTAGCTCCCTACTTCCCTCAGGGTGAAGTCCAAACTCACTGCTGTGGCCTCCCAGGGTCTTCCTGATCCAGCATCTCTCTGTTAGGCTCTTCCCATGTGAACACACTTGCTGTGCTTCAGCTAAAAGGAACCTCTTTTAGTTCCCCAACTTGCTCGGGTTTGACCTTTGTACAAGACAAGTGTCTTGCTGAGAACACTTTGTTCTCCCTTTTCCTCCCCCTCCACCCTTTCTCCTGGTTTTCCTGCCTAACTTTGCTCCTCCTTCTGGTGTCCCCCTAGCTGTTATGTTACTTCCTCCAACATCCCTGTGTCTGGGTCAGCTCCAATGGCCCCTGAGTTTCCTCTAGAATACCACTTATGTTGCTGTTTTTGATTGTTGATACCCTTGCCTTCGTCCTGCTGGTCAACCATCACATCTAAGAGTGTGGGGCAAGTCTTGCCCCCTGCTGCATCCTCAGAGTCTGGAATGGAGACTGGAGCATAACCTCAGTTCAATAAAAATGTGTTGAATGAACAATGGAAGGTGAAATCTTTACACTTTTCCTCTGAAATTTGTAGCTCTCTGCCCATTGCCTTCAGATTTCCTTTGCATCTACCCCAGGCTGCACCATCAGCATGAGAGGATTGTGGCTATCAAAAGAGAATCTTTTCTCCACTTGGAAAGCTGTGGCCCACACATTGTGGCTGCATGTGTGGCAGGATTGCCTTATTTTTAGATAAGTATCAAATCACTTAGGATATCTAGGTTTTAATTTAAAAGTCATCAACAGACCCTCCTTCATGGAGTATCTGGAAGAAGCATGAGAATTGATTCTAGAGAGAGAAAACATAAATAACGTTTACCAAGTGTATTATCTTTTTTAATTTTTGCAATTATTCTATAAGAAAAATATAGTTATTAGTCTCCTCTTATAATTATGGAAACTAAGGCAGATAAAATAATTTGACCAAGGAATAGAATCAAATCCATGTTGTTTACCACAATTACATACCTCATTTCCCTCCTTCCAATTCATGCATTTATTAACATGCTTATTTTAATTCCAAAAACATACTTAATGTAAGTTGTGGGAATATATTATATTAAAATTAAAAATCAGAATTTAATAACAATTAAGAAGGAAAATGTATAAATAGGAGATGGAAAGAAAAATGTACAAAAGACCAAAAAAAAAAAAAAAAAAAACCCTCTATGACTTAGCTTGTTAGAAAGTATATGTTCTAAACATTTACACAGTTAGCAGGAAAAACTTGATAGCCAGTTTCACAACTTACATTAACCATGAGATAACACCTGACCACTTGCTCCAAACTGCCTCATTTTATAGATGAAGGAACTGAGGTTCAGAAAGTTACCCACAGCCACTATTCCCAGAACCCATGAAACTAGGTTGCCTAACTCTTTCTTTGAGCATAAAACAATTAATTAAATCCTACAGTTTAACCTGACATTCATTGAATCTTTATTTAGAGCAGCCTCTAAGCTAAGCACTATATATGAAGGAACTCAATTCATCCACAGAATTCTGGGTGACTCTGTTATGTTCTAGACAACAATTTAAGGACTTTTGTGGTTCACACCTGGCAGCTCTATCTGGGGCCATTTGAAAATGCATACCTTCCATTTTCTCTCATTTTGCTCTTTTCCCAACACTTCAAAAGACCAGTCTCCCTTGAAGGTCAGATGGTTTACACACAGCTTGATGGCCCCGAATACTTCCTCTTTATTTAAACAAACATATTTACAACAATCCCATAGGAACAGATAAAAGAGGGTGGGCAATAGTCCCAACCAGAAAGAAATGCAACAGTGTAGCCAAGGTGGATTTAGGTTGCAACAATGTAACTGAGGCCCAGTCATGCAGTGCTGCTATTCTCAGAGGCTGGAATAAGTGGCTATATAATCAGTTCTACCCAATGATTGGGAGTATTGGAATTTTGGGACAAATAGCTCTGACTTCAAGCCCCTATTCTTCCACTCTATTTGTAGGATTGTGAATGATTTCCATTAAGCCCTATCCTCTTCATCTGTAAAATTGAGATGAAAATAATCATACCTACCCTTTAGGTCCTTGGGAAGAATAAATGAAATAACAAATGTAATATACTAAGCAGAATTGTGAGCATAATAAATACTCATAAATGGAATTGCCTTATAAAATAATAATTATTATTGATAATAATAATAATAATATCAAATGTGGTTTGAATTTGGCTGTGAACCATAGGGAGAAAGCAAGACTTGGATTAAGCGTTGAGTTCTAATCTCACTTGTGTTAAGTAGCTCGGCAGTCACAGACATGTCAGTGAACCTCTCTGCGTATCACTTTCCTCCTTTGTCAAGTAGGACCCCCATTCCTAATGCCATTCCCAACTTGCTGTAAAAATCAAACATAGTCTGAGTTGAAAAAGTGCTTTTAAGAATGACATGAATGTTTGTGTTGCTTGTTTCAGCCTATGGGAACTTCTATGCAAAATCAGTCTTTGGGAAAATGCAAAGGGACTATAAATTTCATAGCAACTCAAGATGGTGTAGAGGGGTGAAGTCTCAACCTAGAGATTGAGGATTCTAATCTACTTGGTTCTTCAATAAACTCTGCTATACTTGTAGTTGGCATGTGTTGGTTTTGATCTCAGGGCTCTTGGTCTAAACATAAAAACAGTGAAGGGAAAGAAATAGGAACAAGATGTGTTTTTATGCACTCTGGTTTCTGCATGTGAAATGTCCCTCCAGGCTCTTGCCTCCTTGGAATTGCATTAAACACACAGCTCAGACCTGAGTTCCTCTGTGAAGCCCTCCCTGCTTCCTCTGTGCTCTGACAGATCACCATATCTCCATCAGATAACTGGTAACAGTCCTTTACAATGACAGTTTCTTCTTGCTATTCAGTAGTTATGTACTATAAAGTTACCATGAACACTCAACTAGCGAATACTGAGCTGTTGTGGGAGTCGTGCAATATTAAATTCCCTACAAACCTCTGTTAACATTTTGTCAACCAATCAATACTTGATCTTGTTTTAGTGCCTGATTCGGTTTAAAAAAAAACCTTATTTAATATCTGATGTTGATTCATTAACATTGTACTATTGGTCAAAAGCACTATAATTCATGCTTGAACAAAGTTTCTTTAAAGAAATATATATATATATATATACATATATATATATATATATTTTTTTTTTTTTTTGGCCTGTAAGACATCACAGTGTTTTTGCAAACATGAAAAATAGACATAATTTTAGCACTACAGTTTGGGGTCATGTCGTGCGGGGCAGGCCTCATCCCTGAGATGTTGCCTTGAGCTTCCTGGTCCTTTACTAAAGTACTCAGCATTCTCTGGGGGACACCTTCCACATTCAAATGACATTTGAACACATTCCTTGTTTCTCTTGGACCTAGGGATTATGAATATTTGACTCATTCTCTTTGGACTGCTATGATAAACCATGGACTGGGTAGTTTATCAGCAATATAAATTTATTTCTCACAGTTATAGAGGCTGGGAAGTTCATGATCAAGACTTGGAACACTAGGCGTCGTGTGAGGAAGGCTCACCCCAGCCCATAGTTATTGCCTGTTGCTGTGGCCTCACGTGGCAGAAGGGTATAAAGAAACAGAGTCCTTCCAGTCCTTTAGTAGTCGCATTAATGTCATTCATGAGAGTGGAGGCCCCATGACCTAATTGCCTTGGAAAGACCCAGCCTCTTCACACCATTGCACTGGGGATTAAGTTCCAGCATGAACCATTTAAGCTGTAATACCACTTGCTCAGCTGCTACCTCCCTCTATGTTACTTCCTAAGTGCTTCTAAACCGGAGTCATGTGTTTTAAAGAGTCATTTTGTAAATGAGTCATCCTTGCATTATCCTAATTTGAATGTGATGTATTTGGTCCTAACAGGTAAGATGTCTTATTCACTTTTTTAGATCCTGCTCCTAACACAGAACCATAGTAGGTGAATAGCAACTTTTTATGAAATAATCTCTGAAACTTCTTCTGACAGTGTGTATATGATTCTGTTCCCCTACTAGCCAACAATACATTATGCCGTGGGGAGAATCATGAAGTCTTCATAGACAGAGTCACACGTGTGCACACTCAAACACACCCTACTTCACGTACACAGTGCTGGCATCAAGAGGAGACTCCAGGGAGTGGGCTTTAGCACCGTGAATTTCCAGCAAATTAAAATGCATGCTAACATAAAAAACCTGTGCTTACTGTGCAAATACAGCTTCTACTCCCAACCTTCTTTGAGAGGGTAACTGGGGAATCCATAGCTCCTTCTGCATATGTGCTCTCTCCTTTCTCCCCACCCCCCAAACACTCCCCATCTTGTCAAATGACATATGTTCTCTCTCTTCTTCAGAATAGTGGAATGGTCAGGGAGAATAAGGGTCTGCAGGAAAAAAAATCTGAGAAGTATATCTGTTCATCCAACCTACCTTAGAACATTTTCATGTGGATTATTGTCCATGGGAGTCAGCCCAGAGGCGAGTCCTACGAACCACCAAATGGAAGCCACAGGCTTTCTTGCCCCTGCCTACTGGTCCACTGGAGCATGATCTGATGCTGCGATGGACACAGGCATTCAATGAGCTGGAACATACAGACAGATCGACACACCAGGGCTGTAACAATCCAGCTTTTATTTCACTGAAATTTTAAGAGCAAGGGGAACAGCTATTTATTACTGTCCAGCAGTGACTGAAGAATTCTGAATTATAATTTCCACATGGCACCCACACAGCAGATGACAGTGAGTGAATATGAACAATAATCTGGTACTGTGAACAAGAAGAAAATCATCTCCAAGCTGATTTTTCTTCCACCAGTTTTTTCCTTTAACAAGTTTACTCATCACACTGCAGCCAGGAGGTATTTTTTAAAAACAAATTTGATCTTCCCTTCCTGCTTAATGATATTTCTACCTACACTGTAAAAGTCTGCCTTCTTGGGCTTTTAAAATATGTCTAGATTATATTCTCAGTTTCAATTTACCCACCCTTTCAGAGTGTGCACACACACATACACACACATTTATATACCGGTAACATCAAACTGATAGGAGCTTTCCAAATATTCTATGTCTTTACCTGGAAATTATTTCTATTATTTCTGCTCACTTACTTACCAAAACAAAGTCACAATTTATCTCCTAAGCTGAGTTGGGCATTTTATTCTCTATGACAATGCCGTTCCAACTTTAATGTACATATGATCACTTGTATCTTGTTAAAATGCAATTATTGCTGGGCATGGTGGCACACAATTGTAATCCCAGCCACTCAGGAGGCTGAAGCATAAGGATCACAAGTTTGACACCAGCCTTAGCAACCTAGACAGGCCCCAAGAAATTTAGGGAGACTCTGAGTCAAAATTAGAAAACAAAAAGGGCTGGGGATGTGGGTAAATGATAAAGTGCCCCTTGGTTAAATCCCCCGTACCAAATATACATAAGTAAATGAATGAATAAACAAACAAATAAATAAATATAGTAAAAATGCAGATTATTGTTCAGTAAGTGAGAATGAAACCTGAGAATTTTCTTTTCTCATAAACTGGTAATCCTATTGCTGCTGGTCCAGGGACCACATTTTGAGTAGCAAGGCTCTACAAAGTTTTCCCTGATGTTATCCCTCTCCTGATTGATGATTCTATTGTTTTCTAATTTTTTTCTGGCTTCTTCTCTTCTTTGACCATATTTCCATTGCTGCTCGAATTGCTGTACTATAATTTTATTTTGTCTATGTATATCTGCTGTCTGCCTTCCCTACCAGAGTTGGAGTTTCTTGAAAGTAAAGACTGTCAAAATTCTTTGTTTCTATGAGGATGCATACTGTGCTGAGTGCGTGACACATTGGGAGCACTGGAGATTCATGTGCTTAGGGAATGTTGTGGAATGATACACTTGTTTGGGGAAGATGAAACCAGGTAACCATTTTTACTTATGGAAAACTTTGGGAGTTTATCATTTGGACAAACGTGGAACTTAAGCCGTGAACAATACATTTATTAAAATATAGTTTTACTTGCCATATGCAACTTTGTGTGCTCTACAAAAAGATATTTGTAAGAGATACTTGTAACATTTTAATTTTTAACATTAGCAGTTACTGTACACTAATAAATAGTCATCTGATTTAAGTATAAATACATAGTCTAAAAAGATACATAGACTCAAAATCTACCAAATGCAACTGGAACCAAAGATCTTGTATAAGGGACTTCTCTGTGAATGCAGGGCACCATTTTCCGTATTCGAGAGGGAAAATCCTCAGGCAAGAAGCCCACGTTGCAATGCAGGACACTGGGAGGTGAGCGATGTACACGTGTTCAGTTAAAGCCCCAAGACTCTGAGCTTAAAAAAGATAATACCATACAGAGGAAAATTTTCTAAGCCAAACCACAGAGATCAGTCAATTCTGATGTTTTTCTTTGGGGCTGACTATCCTAGAAATCATCTCTAATTAAGGGTTCCAAAGAGAATGCACAAAACGCTAAAAAGTAAACAGGGACGATTGTGGATAAGTTGAGTAAGATCATCTTCTGAATGATAGAATTTTATCTTGGGGCTCTGTTTCACAATAATTATGGTTAAAAGTTATGCATCTAAATCAAGCCAGCCAAAACACTGCAATTCGGAAGAGCTGATTACAACACTATCTGATAATTTCTCTAAGAACTTTAGCTGAACATTGTAGAAAAATCAAGTTTGTTTTATATCAGGGAGTACTCCTCCCCACAAAGTGTCTGAGAAGACTATAGCTCAAAGTTAAAGTGATAATTAAGGAAAGTATTTATCCTTCTGCAGTAGGATCTGCTTTGAAGCTCATCTATAAATGACTTCATGCAATGTGACTTGGGTGGCTGGGGAGAATTAAAGGGTTAATTAACTGAGTAACTCCCAAGTCAAAAACTATGATCAAGATGAGGAAAGAGAAGATCCTATTCTAAGTTGGAGCTCTATATGGTGTACCGAGTGGTCTCCGCATAAGTAGCATTCCTCATAGGTGCTATATTGATTTCTTTATGGGCAGTCTACGAGTTTCCTCTGTTTTATTGATCTCCTTTGCAAACCCTTTCACTCTCAGTAGGAGGCAGTGTTGAATAGGAAAAAAGATTCTGCAATGGAGTCAGCCTTTGGCTAGTATTGCCCCTCTATATTTCCCAATTCTGTCACCTTAGGCAAATTTCCTGGCTTTTTAAAGATTCAGTTCCATTATCTGTAAAATGGGGAAAATAATATTATCTTATTAAACTGATGTGAACTCTGGGTGCATTAAGATTCTGCAGGAAGGGCTTGTAGCTCAGTGTATATCTACTTTGCCATACAAGTGCTCAGTTAACAGTTGGACATCCTTGTGCATCTTGGAAGCACCAAAGTGCTTGACTCAGTTTCCATATAAATAGTTTGACCAAGAACAAAGTTCTTATTTCTCTCCTAGAATTCTGGGAGCCTTGAAGTCTCAATCTTAGAACTGCTAACCCCCAGGGCCTATACAAGCTTCAATTTCTCTGCAAGACCCCACTGGCCAACACAATGCTGCCCCCTGTTGATGCAGACAGGACTGTACAGAGAGGGGGCTGATTCCCAGTGGCTGGAAAGATGAGGATTCAGAAATAATCATTTCCTGAGCACTCTGCGTACAAGAAGAGGCATAGTCACCTGCATGATTGATACAAAATGGGAGCATTTGTGTGGTAATGCCTTTTGTTGTTTTTTTTTTTTTTCGACCTATCAGATGCCCTCTTATTCCTGACCAGACATTAGATATTCCATGGTCCAACTATGGGATCTGAGATCTGAATGGCTTATCCCAATCCATTCAAGCTCCTTCAGGCAGTGAGGAGGCGTTGTGCTCTGCAAAACCTCATAAAGCTGCTTCTCAGGACATCCGGCCTCTGGTGTGAGCAGCTGCTCCAGCTCATCTACTGCAGGAAACTGTGGCTGACAGCATCACAGAAACAGTATGGTTCCTGGCCTTAACCAACTCACTAGTTTTCTTAGAAAAAGAGTCAAGCTTCTTATTCCCTTGGCCCTATATACTGGTAATACTGTGTTGTTGAGTCAAATGAAAGTCTCTTGAACCATAAACTTAGATCCATGCTTAATATTAAAAATAAGGACCTGGGCTTTGCTTCTCCACCTTCTCTCCCTATTGCTAAGATGTGCAAGAAGTGCTCCCTGAAAGCTGTCAGATTGAGGTCTGTGTATTCAGGTGACAAGTGACCTGAGAGGGCACAGTGACATTGCTGCTGTGCTGGCCTGCTCTGAGCTTGGTGGCTGACCCCCTGCCTGTGGCCTGGCTGCCAGCCTCTGTCAGGAGGCTGTCTTCATCACAGGGGCCTGTGCTACAGGCCAGGCTGCCTCTGGGGAGTCCAGGCTGGTGGCAGTTTTTAATGCTCTATGGAAGGAGGACATTCTGCCCTCAGTCAGATGCAGCTCATGGCCTGGCAGTGAGTCTCTACTAAAGTCCTGATTCTGCGATTTCAGCCAATTGACCAAAGAGTCTGGAGAAGGGTGGCCGGTCTTCTGGTCTCTGAAAAGGAAGAAAAAGAAGTCTGTGAGTTTCTTCTACGTATGTGTCATAGATAAATCCAAAGCAACCCAGCAGAATTCAATAACCATATCCTGTGCTAATTTTTAAATGTAGTGTATTGGTAGCATTATTCTCTCGCTGTTAATAGCAGGTATTCTGAAATCAGATGACCTAGCTTTAAATCTCAGCTTTACCATTCATTAACTGGGTGATAGTGGGCAGGCTCCTAAAGCTCTTTGAATCTCAATTTTGACATCTGTAAAAGGAGATGATAATAAAATCTGCCTCATAAAATTGTTTTGAGAATATAATAAATACTACATTAAAATGCATCATAAAATTAAAACTAAATCTCACCAAAAAAGGAATATTTAGGCATATATCACACAATATATACAAGATATATATGAGGAAAAAGGTAATATTCTAATAAAAGAAATCAAAGAAGATCTAACTAAATGGAGACAGATTTTATGCGCATGGATAGGAAGACTAGGGTGTTAAAGATATCAATTCTTCCCAACTTGATTAAACACAACTAAAAAAAAAAAATCTCAGTAAGTTATTTTGTGGGTATTGAATAGCCTCTAAAGTTTATATGGACAGGCAAAAGACTCACACAGACAACAACAATGACAAAGAACAAAGTTGGAAACACTACTTCACCTGACACTACTTGACTTTAGGACTTACTATAAAACTACAATAATCAGGCCAGGGTGGGGTACTGGTGAAAGAATGTACAAATAGATCAGTGCAACAAACTGGAGATACATCTCTGATCTTTGAACAAAATAGTGCTGGAAAAATTTGACATCTTTACACAAAGTGATTCTAGAACAGATCCTAATCCCTTTCACAAAAATTTGCTCAAATGCATGATAGATAGCTGTGTAAAGTACACAGCTATAAACTTCTGTGAGATAACAGGAGAAAATCTGGGAAATTTCAATTGCAAAGACCTTTTAGACACAACATCAAAAGCATAGCTTGTGACAAAAAATTATATTGAATTTTGTTAAAGTTAACAATGTTTGCTCTATGAAAAACAGATATTATGTTAACTTTAATGCACTAATAAATATTTTAAAAGAATCAGAAAATGAAAAAACAAACTATAGGTTGAGAGACAATATTTGTAAAACATGTATTTGATAAAGGACTTTTACTGAAAATATCAAAAAACTCAACAATAAGAAAGCAACCTGATTGAAAAAAGGGCAAAAGATCTGAATAGACATTTCACTAGGAAGACACACAGATGGCCAATAAGCATACAAAAAGATGTTCAACATCACGTGTCATTAGGGAATGCAACTTAAAGCAACAATGAGTAACCATTGTACATAAGAACAGTGAAATCTGGCACGACTAATACCAATGGATAAGGATAAAGAACACCAGGAACTCTCATACTGGTGGAATGTATTACTGGTGGTGCAGCTGGCTTGGGAGACAGTCTGGTAGTTTCTTACAAAGCTAAACATGGTCTTGCCATATGATCCAGTAGTCACACTACTAGGCATTTATCCAACAGAAAATTTATGTCCATGAAGATCCACATAATAGGATCCATCTACATGTAAATGTTTATAGCAGCTTTATTCATAATTTCTGAAAACTGAAAACAATCAAGATTTCCTTTAGTAGGTAAATGTACAAACAAACCATGGTATATCCATACAATGGAATATTATTCTGCAATAAAAAGAAATGACATACCAAACAAGAAAAGACATGAAGCAACATCAAATACATATTACTAGGTGAAAAAAGTCAGACTGAAAAGGCTACATACTTTATAATTCCAATTATATGACCTTCTGGAAAAGGCAAAACTTTGGGGACAGTAAAAATATCAGTAGTTGCCAGTGGTTTGGGATGGGAGAAGAATGAATAGAAGGAGCACAGATGGTTTTTAGGGTGGTAAAACAATTCTGTATGATACTTTAGTGCATACATGACACTATGCATTTTTCAAAATTCATCAACTCTACGGTACCAAAAGTGACCTTAATGTAAATTATGGACTCTAGGTAATATCAGTGTATTGACAGAGGTTCACTAATTGTTACAGTCATGCAAAATGTTAATAACCAGAGAGTAAGGAGAGCAGATAGGAATTCTTTGCACTCATTGCTCAATTTTTCTGTAAATCTAAATTTTCCATAATATAAGTTCTATTAATTTAAAAATATAAAAATGGTAAAAGAAAAAATAAATTCTAAATGAAGATTGGCTATTAATATTATAATATTTAATCCTTATGGAGAACATAAGATTTGTGTCCTGTTTTATGTCATTATCATTTGTTTGTTTTTGATTATAAAAAGCTCTAAGAAGTTGTGGATCAAGCATTATTTAATGATCTTATAAGAAAAACAAGGTTCAGAGAATTGTCCAAGATTAATGGTAAAGAAATGGGGACACTGTGACAAAATTCATGTATGTGTATGTATATGTATATGTATTCGCATTCCATCTTTTTGTCCTTTAGTGATCTGAGTTTTTATTGACTCTCCACTTCAGCTACTCTCTGCTTTGGCTGAAGTTCACAATTTTGTAACTCACCAAAAGACAACTAAGATTCACATTGATGTGGCTCAAGGCAGAGCCCATGAACTAACAATGGGGTCAGTGAGCCATCCGGGAGGGCACGAAATGACTCCAAATTCAGAATTACTGAATGAATAATAAGAATTTAAATTAAACCCTTTTAATATTTTCATAGTAAAAGTGAACTTCTCTTCCCTTATTTATATAACTAACTTTCTGTTCTTTTCATGGTTTTATAAAGATAAAGAATTTTTCTGCTCAAAAAATTGAGGAGGGTATTGATATAGCCCCACTCCATCATCTTTGAAACCATACTAATGGCTTGTGACATTATGTAGCAAATTTAATAATTCTTAAGATTGGTATTGACTTTGTCAGGAATGGGAATCTATCCAGTTAATTGACAGAAAATAAAAAATACTGGTTAGGATGCGGAAAAAAGGGAATTCAAACTCTGTTGGTAGGAATGTGAATTAATAAGGTCATTAGGCAGAACAGTACAGAGATTCCTCAAAACACTAAAAACAGAACTACCATGTGATACACTTTTCAGCACATCAAAGAGACACCTGCACGCTCACATTTATTGCAGCACCATTCACAGTAGTCAAGATATGGAATCAACCTAGGTGTCGATTGGTGGTTCAATGGATAAACAAAATGTGCTATATATACACAATGGAATATTGTGTATGGAATAATGAAGCACAGAACTCTGTGATTTGCAGCAATATGGATGGAACTGGAGGACGCTATGTTAAGTGAAATGTCAGACACCAAAAGACAAATGCCGTATGTTCTCTCATATACATAGAAGATTAAAAAGTCAAACTGAGGGGCTGGGGTTGTGGTTCAGCAGTAGAGCACTCGCCTAGCAAGTGTGAGGCACTGGGTTCAATCCTCAACATCACATATAAATAAATAAAACTATTGTGTCCATCTACAACTAAAAAAAAATATAAAATAAAAAGTTAATCTGCGTGTAGAATAGAGATTGCTAGAGGTTGGGAAGGGTGGGAGGAAAGAGAGTGGGGGAGGCTGGATAATGAATACCAAAACATAGTTAAATAAAAGGAATATTGTTCTTGTGTTCCATAGCACAGTGGGCTGACTATAGTTCACTATAATCTATTACATATCTTATTAAAAGGTAGAAGATCTTAACACTCCAAACATAAAGTAATGATAAGGAGATGGAAATGTTAATTACCCTGATTTGATTTGCACACACTGTATTTATGTATTGAAATATCACACTGTATCCCATAAATCTGTACAATTACTATATGTCAATCAAAAATTATTTCTAAAAGGTTTAAGGAGGTGGAAATGGTAACTACCTGGATTTAATCATGACACATTTGTATACATGTATCAAATTGTCAACTATACTCCAAAATATGTACCATTAAAATAATAATTAAAAACAATGTAAAAACCCTTAAAGTTACTTTCCTGTTAATCTGTTGGTCACCCTGCTGCCTCATCCTTCTAAAGGGCACCATCCTCTGTGGAACAGGGCAGGCCCTGGCATAGTGTATTACGCAGGGAAACCACTTCATCTACTGACCTCTTTCCAGCAAAGATTCATGATCTGGTAAATGTGGGAGGAGGCCAGCCGGGGCTTGTATAACCGAAATCCAGTACTGATATCTTCCACTACCTCTGAGTTGCTTCGGTTTTCATATGGGATTCTGCCTTCACTGAAGACTTCCCACATCAGAACACCTACAAGCAACAAGAAGCACAGCACAGTTAAGAATAAAGTCCACAAGGGCAAACAAATAAACGAAAAAGAAATCTATCCCTAGAAATCAGAATTCTTGGCATTGACGTTCAAGTCTGTCCCTCCAGACCCCCAGAAGTGCTAAGCAAGCCTGCTTGGGCCCATCAGTTATTGATTGATTTGTTTGTTTATTTTCCTATTTTTAAAGAACTGAACTTTCCCAACCTTCCTAAAGGCAAAGGATTCTCAGGCTCAACTCTTTATTTTATCTAACTCAAAAACCACAATTAAAAGTTACAGGGGAGGAAAACTCCAATGTGTACACGTGACACAAATGGAGTGGGAGAGACATGACACCATAGGGACTGGTGAGGACTGGAAAACTGGAGATCAAAAGTTCTATCATAACAAAGCAGCTATGGTTTGACTCCAGCCAAAGTGTAAATACCACATGGTAAGGAGAGCTCAGGATTGACAAATTTGATGATCTTTAAAATCAAATCAGAAATTGGACTTCAAAAGGTGAACTAAATATGACTCTTAAATGCAGATTCAGCATCTTTAAACCAAAAATCCAAATGCACCAAAATAAAAACTGTTGTGTATTGATATAAAACCACAATGGAAAATTCCATACCATGAAACTTTTGTTTCATGTACAAATCATTAAAAAAAATGATAGCTGGGTGCAATAACATAGACCTGTTAATCCCAGACTGAGGCAGGAGGATTACAAGTTCAAAGACAGTAAGACCCTCAGTAACTTAACAAGGCCTTGTCTCAAATTTAAAAAATGAAAATGACTGGGGATGTAGCTCAGTGGAAGTGTCCCTGAGTACAATCCCCAGTACCACACAAAAAGAAACACACACACACATATATACATCATATATATAATAAAATTACCTTCAGGCTAAGTGTATAAAATGCATATGAAACAAATGAATTTGTGTTTAGATTTGGATCTTATCATCAAGAAATCTCATTGTGTACATGCAAATAATCCTAAATCCGAAATTTGAAACACTTTTGGTCCCAAGTTTTAGTACTATATAAACCAGGAAAAACACATCATGGGGTTATCCATCTTTGACCTCTGATTTAATCCTGGTGCCCTTCTGCCCTCTGTAGAAAGTCCACACCCACCTAGAGCTTTACCTTGTACTAATATATGCACAGGCCAGAACTGGAGAGAGCTTGAACATCACCTCACCCAGTGTTTTAAGATGTAGTCCAGAACCTTAAGGCAGAAATTCCCAAAGTGTGAGCCCCCAAACACCTGAATAAGAATCATCTCAGAAGCTTGTTAAAATGACAGATCCCTGGGATCCAGCCCAGACCTCCTGGCTCAAAGAATTTCAGGGGGCTCCTCAGAGGTGCCTGAGGAGTTGGAGATTCTGAGCCTGATCATAAAAAAGACTGTTCAGGACCCCATGTTGCCAGGGTTTCTCATGAGATTTCTTTAGTATAGAGCTGCTGCTAAGGCAGAACTTGGAAACTGTTGCTTAATGCAAACCTTCTAATGTGTAGATGAGGAAACTGAGTGATGCTCAAAGATGTTACTCAACTTGCTCTAAATAGCACGGCTAATTAGGGCAAAATGTATTTAATGATAAAGTGCAATGGCTGAGGCAGGCAGGAAGCTCAGCCCGTCCAGGTCTCTGCTGCTCAGGCTTGCCACCCCAGTTTTCTCACACTTTTCTTCACTGAACTGTTTATACTCTGTACCCATCCATCAAGCTCATTTCTGAACACTCTTCAGATAACACATCTCAGGGAGGGGAACATTTCAGCCTAACCCTCTAATTAGAAAATGTAGCAGAAAATTCCCAGGAGACACCCTGTGGATGAATAAGCCCCATTCAGAGTCAGAAGGTGAAGGTGCCAGTGTGGTCATTGCTTCAAATGTCTCTTTGTGCGGCCCCAGCTTGGCACAGTGTGATCAGTTTTGTCACCTACAGAGAAAAGGCTACATATTAGCCTTAACCTTCCTAATTATGTGCTCTGGGCAGAGGACAGTCATCCAAGAGTGATGTTAGAACAACTTCTTCCAAGTTCATTCTATAACTTTCAACCTACTTAACAAAGTGGCAGCTAAAACTGCGGAATAGCAACTTGCTTTAATGCAGAAATTAAAAGGACTAATAATTAACAAACTACTTAACTCTCGGAAATAGACATTCTATAATGCTAAAGATTTTAAAACTGGTTCTTTCCTAAGATATTTAATTAACCCGCACCCCCCTTGTTTCCATGATTAGTAAATTCTTAGCAAACCCTTGGTACAGAATGGCAAGACCACTCTGAGCAGTTCCGAGTGAAAGGATAATTCTTATTGTAATCAAAATCAAAGAGAGCATCTGGTATATTTCTGTGCACATCTTTAGTATGGCATAAACCTTGACTTAGGTTGACATGACAAATTCAGGAAGAATATTAGGATTTCCCACCACATTGACTTCATTCATTCATTCATGCCCATTTACACTCTTTAGAAATTCAAATTTCTTACTATGGCCTGCCAACTTCATTGTGTTTTGTTCTCCCAAAGAAATCAGTACTCCCCTCTGTTTTGGGACATATCAAGCTTTTGCATTTGCTGGGCTTTCTGTCAGAGACACTGCTCTCTGACTCTTGGAATTGTGACTGTTTTCTCTCATTATGCAATTCTTTGCTCAAGCGTCAGCCCTCAGAAAGACCTTCCTCAGAGCACACTAGCTAATGCAGATCTATCCCATTACTGTTTCATTTTTTTTTAAGATTAATCACATTATGTTATAGCGTGTACAAAAAATGCCATAATGAATTCCATTATTAAGTATAATTAAAATGTACCAATTTTTAAAAAAGGCTTTTGCTTACAAAGGGGTGGTGGGGGAAGAGGACCAATTCCCTCAAGCCAGTCATTTTGAAGGTATGGGTTAGGGGCCTCGAGGTGTCCCTAAAACCCTTCCAGAGATCCACAAGGTCATACGACTTTCACAATAGCACTAATCTTGCCTTTATACTCTGGCTCATGAACATACAGGAATAAAAAGTTTTAGATTAGTCATTTCAATCAATTCCAAGAAACCATTTGTCAAGTTTAGCATAGTATCAAGAAAGAATGTCCACAAGTAAATGACAAGGCTACTAAAAATGCTCCTCCTTTTTCCAACTATGTATCTGTGTGAAGTCACATATTTTTTCTATAGTCAAACCAAAACAATATTTCATGACAGTTTGAACAGATGAGAAATAATAATCCAGGAGTCTTTTATTAAACCAGACATGGTATGGAGTTACAAAACTATAAGGCAGGGCACTCTTCTCACTCATTTCTTTATTACTGAGAAAATACAGTTTTAATACAAATAATTCATGTTAGCATACCACAGATTTATTATTGTTATTCTTTAATGAGTATTTTTAAAGTTCTCCATTTCAATTTCTGATCTAGTAAATTTTGGGGGGGGTGTGGGGGTGAGTACTGGAGATTGAACTCTGGGGCACTTAACCACTAAGCCACATTCCCAACCCTTTTTTCTATTTTTATTTAGAGACAGGGTCTCACTGAGTTGCTTAGCGCCTTGCTTTTGCTGAGGCTGGCTTTGAACTCTGAATCCTTCCTCCTCAGTCCCTAGACACTGGGATTACAGGTGTGTGCCACTGCATCTGGCCTGATCTAGTTAATTTTTTTTTATTTAATTTTTTGATCATTGAACACAAATGGAGTACAGCAATTGTTTTTCTGGTTGTACACAAAGTAGAGTCACCCCATCTGTGCATTCATACATGTACACAGGGCAATGATGTCTGTCACACATACTGTTATTATTATTCTTACCCCCCAACCTCAACCCCACCCCTCCCTTCCCTCTATGCTCTCTATCCTTTCTCCATTCTTGCCATCATTCCACCCCACATTATGCATCATTATTCACTTATCAGAGAGACCATTTGGCCTTTGGATTTTTGGGATTGGCTAATCTCACTTAGCATAATAGTCTCCAACATCATCCATTTACCTACAAATACCATAATTTTATTCTTTATGGCTGAGTAATATTCCATTGTGTATATATACCACAGTTTCTTTATCCATTCATCTATTGAAGGACATCTGGGTTGGTTCCACAATCTAGCTATTGTAAATTGAGCAGCTATGAACATTGATGTGGCTGCATCACTGTAGTAATCTGATTTTAAGTCCTTTGGGTATAGGCCAAGGAGTGGGATAGCTGGGTCAAATGGTGGATCCATTCCAAGTTTTCTAAGGAACCTCCACACTGCTTTCCAGAGTGGCTGCACCAACTTGCACTCCCACCAGCAATGTATGAGTGTACCCTTTTCCCCACATCCTTGCCAACACCTGTTGTTGCCTGTATTCTTAATAAGAGACATTCTAATTGGGGTAAGATGAAATCTTAAGGTGGTTTTGATTTGCATTTCTCTTATAACCAGGGATGTTGAATATTTTTCATAAATCTGTTGATTGCTTGTAGATCTTCCTCTGTAAAGTGTCTGTTCATTACTGTTTCATTTTATTCAGACCACTTATTAACCCTTATTTTGCTAAATCTTTTGTCTGTTAACTTATTTATGTGATTGTTATGTCTCCTCTCCTCCCTAAAATTTGGCTCCAAAAAGAAAGTTCTGTCTATTGCAGCCTCTGCATCAAGATTAGCCCCTGGTTACACAGTAGATGCTCAATAAATTGTTGAATGAATAAAATACTTTTTGAGGTTAAAGGTGGGAGAATAATGTTGAATAAAACATGGTCCCTGTCTTCGAGGAATTTATATTCTAATTTCCTGACTCTTCTGGCTTTGATTTCATAGTAGCTGCCACCAGACTCCTGTTTTTCACTTTTGTTTTTATCTCTCTGCCATTTCAAAGATCTCTAGGGACAAATATAATAATAAGGGACCTTTTGTACATTTCTGGGCTGTTCTTACATAGGACTTCAGGGGGATGCTCTCCACATACAGGGATCCGGGTAGGGAGAGTTGTCTACATCTGACTAAGGAAATAGCTGGTCCCCCACAGTCCCAGATCACATGGGGATGGGACCTGGATGACACTCACCAAATGACCACACATCTGACTTGCTGCTATAGCGACTGAAAGAAAACACTTCTGGGGATGCCCACTTCACTGGGAACTTGGTGCCTGTGGAACTGGTGTATTGATCATCAAGGACGAACCTGGGGAGAGGACAGAATGGAGAGATCAGAATGTTCAGAGGCCTCAGTCCCACTGCTGACACTTTGCAGGTACCGGCATCCCTGTGTTACCTTGTCATCCCAAAGTCCGACACCTTGATGACTTGGTTTTCTCCCACCAAACAATTTCGGGCAGCCTGGAAAGGAGATGGGCAAAAAAAAAAAGGAGATGGGCAAAAAAAAGAGAAAGGAAAACTGTTGGTGGCTAAGCAGTAATCCAGGAGTCTTCTATTGTCAGTCTTTGCCTCTCTGTGTGATGTTGTCTAAGGGCACGAGGAGCTTCACTAATGTTAATTAAGCTTCTTAAGCACCTGCTGGAAGTTTGCTAGGAAGTTGAACTTTTATCAGGATGAGCAGGCTTATCTTTATTCCTGCATCCTAAGAAATCTATCGTGTTGTCTAACCAAAGAGAGGCTCAACCTGATGTGAAACCGATGTGAAAAAAAATGTTGACACCAGGGATGATATGAAGAAACTGTCTCTCATGGGATTAGTATAAGAATACTTTGAAGTTGTTTATCATCTTAAAGTTATTCCTCCATAGGGAGAAACAGAAGGCCGCATTGGAAGAGCTGTTGGAGATAGAAGACTCTAGTGAGTCTCAACTTTGAAAGTTTCTTTCCAGTTACATGGAGAAACACGTGAATATTCCTGAGCCCCAACAACCAGAGATTCTGAGGGTGACTTAGGGTTATTGTGATGTTACTCTGGTAGATTCATGGATAATACTCTAAGAAAAACTGCTTGTCCATTTTCCCTCATTTACCAGAAGGAAACTGAGGCACAGAGGCTAAGAAGGAGTGGCCGTTAGCTCCATTTTGGAAGCATGCAAAATGAAACTCAGAGAGCACAGATATGATCTCGTGAAACACTTTCCTACAGGACCCATGGCTGAGAGAGGAAGGGCGGTGGTCTGTGACCTGTCACTATTAGTGCATTCTAAGTCTTGCTAGCTCTACATTTTGGTGGGATGTGCCCTTCACCATGCATGCTCGTACCAAATCTCTGTGGATGACACACGCCTTTTCCAGGTAGGCCATGCCCTCACACACGTCCAGGCACATGCCAAGCAGGGTTCCTGCTGCAAAGAGTCCCCGCTGGCTGCGCAGGTAATCCGACAGACAGCCATGCTCCATGAACTCAAACACGAGGCAGATGGGGGCCTGCTCCAGGCACACTCCATACAGCTGGACCAGTTTGGGGTGAGAGAGTTTCCTGGAGAAAAAGGCAAGGGGTAAGATACTAAAAATTCAGTCTCCTTAATGTGTCAAATGTTTTGTGACACCAACATAGCTGAATTGTCACTTTGTCCAACTTTTGGTTTTGCAAACAGAATCCACACCCTTCCCCCAAACAGAAACATGTTATTGGAGCCAAGACCTGAAGGATGGTGTGGAGTCAGTGGGTATGTACGGAGATGAACAGAGGCCAGCGTGGCTGGTGCCTCTAGATCAGAGGGGAGATGGGTAGGGGATGAGAATTGGGAGGTGGGAAGGGTCAGACCATGGCAGGCCTGGGAGACCCATTTTATTCACTGTGCAATAGCAAGTCATTGCCACAGTTTAAGCCCAGAGGTGGCATGAAATGGTGTTAGAGGGGTTTTGAAGAATACAGCACAGGGCACCCTCCTCAGGGTGTCTGCATACCCTTGTTTTACCACTCACATCATGACTTCAGCCTCCTCTATGAAGTCCTCTTCTGACATCGCCCCTTCCTGAATGGTTTTGATAGCCACCTTGTCCTTGTTGAGCCAGTAGCCAAGATGCACCAACCCAAACTGTCCACTGCCAATCTCCTGCACAAAAGTAAGCTCTGAGGGATGGATCACCCATTTCCCTGGAAGAGAGAGAGAGAGAGAGAGAGAGAGAGAGAGAGAGAGAAAGAGAGAAAGATTGATTTTTAGAGAAAATGATAAGGACTAGGGCTATCAGAAAACAACATAGATCCATCTAGAATTTCAGCCTATGTTAAATATAACTCAAAGATGGCACATGGCATAAATCCTAGACTTAGAGCTATTATAGCTAATTATCTTTTTCCCCAAATAGTAACATAGAATGCGCATTTAAAACCATTAAAAATGTATATGAAGCAGTAACATGGAAAGAAGAATGACAATACTCAAGATATAAAAGGAAATATATAAAAGGATTATTGCGAAGTCCCAACCACTTCCTAAAATGTTTTTTACATAGAGCAAATTTCATTTGAATTTATCACTCATTCATCCGTTCACCCACCAAAAGCCTCTGCTACATGCACAGCACGCTGCTGGGTTTAGCTGGTATGGCTGCGAAAGGGGGGATTCAGAGGGGAGTTCTTCAGAGGCACAAGATGGCATGGTGTCTGCACATGGCAGGCTATCAATATATGATCAGTAAACAAACAAAGGATCGGAGCCTCAGTTTTCCCACCAACATAATGAGTGGGCTGATCAGACAATCTCTGAGATCCCAACCAGCATGGGCACTTTAGGATTCTACAGTTATGAGAAAAACATTGTTTTCATAAAGAGGATAGAGATGCATTATCTTGTATCAATGCTTTGTCTACTACCAGAGAGAGCCAGATCTCTATCTCTTGGAGGCAGAGACTCAACAGCAAATAGCATGGACTATCTACTGTGTGCCAGACATGCTGCTGGTTAGGAATGAAGAGTCCACAGCACAGTTTATCACAGGAGCCTGAGCTCTTGTGTCAGAGTCACCCACAGCACTTTCTAAAACGCAGACCCCAGGTCCCCACTCTCAGGGAGCATGTTTCTATAAGTGTTGCATAGGGTCCATGAATTCAAAAATTTGAATAAGTGTTCCAGAAGATTTTGCTGCACATTGAAGTCTGAGAACCACCAATCTAGGAGATGCAAAATGAAGACTAGACCAACTTCTTCATCAAGTAACACACAATTTGGACCAAGCGATACATACTCAAATGTCTTCAGGTTGCAGGCACATAATCCCAAGTAGGTGAACAAGACAAGTCGGGATCATTGTAGGGTCTGCTACTTTAGAGATGCATACCCAGCTGCAGGTATTAAAGGTGTTTTTGTTTGTTTGGTTTTTGGCGTTGTGATCAACTCCAGAGCTTTGTGTGTGCTCTCTACCACTGATCTATACTCTCAGTTCTCAATTTTTAATACTGCATGCTGCCAGATTACAGATCTTGCAAAATATCCAACAAGCTAGATAATAGGAAAGTTGTAGAATCTGTAGATACAGTGCTAAGGCATTGCCATCTAATATTTTACATGGCATTTAGAGTGCTCTGTATAAAGTAGGTGCTCAACAAACACTTCATTGATGGCTTCATTAAAACCAAAGGACATTGATTTGGTCTAGATGAATGTGCTGGCCTACATCATTCCTCCCACACACACTGTGAATGTTCAAATGTTCACTAGTACCGCCATCTCCACATACACAATATAGCTTTTTGAATGGTCACTTGAAGTCTGGGGTACAGGTAGGTTCAGGGGAAGCCCACTTAGAATTTTCCCCAGCCCTTTCAAGCTGTAGCTCTGATGGTGCTACTCACCATATCTCAGCCCTGCTGTGACAGGGGCTTTCTGCCTCCAGGAACAAACTGGATACCGGAGTCGTGTGACCAGACCTGGGTTGATTGAAAAGCCAAAGGCAATGGTTAGAGCTTTGCTATAGCAACTGTCTAAGTTATCAGCAGAAAAAATCCGTTGTAAGAGCTACTTTTATTCTAGAAAACAAACCCCAAAGTCCAGTTGCTGATATCACATTTTGAGATGATTCATAAGCACAAGGTGTAGGGATGGGGGTGAATTCATGATTTCCATAGCAGAGTTTGCTAATGAAATGTGTGAGATAACCAAATACTCAGCATCCTTTTCTATTTCTGATTGTGTACTCAGTTATCATTTATGTCCAGCTCATCTGGCATGAAGGAACCCAGAAGTGCTTTCTACTTCTGTCCAAATTCTCAGAGAGGGTTCCCCTGGCTCTGCCCTCGAGCACTTACCTCCTCCATTGTGTTGGTGATAGTTGATGAGGAGGGGGATGGAATCAAACACGTACTTCTCAGCCACGTAGTACCGCTTGGGGTTGTCATTTGTTTCTTTGATGTGATAATGCTTTATAGAGGGGTTGTTCTCACTTTAAACAAATGAAACACAGAAGCATTGTTGAGACGCCAAGTGTCCACTGGCATCAGCTTCTTATTATCTTTGTTTCCTATACTCTCACAAGGATGGCAGACACACGGTCTTTTGACTTGTGTATAGTCTTGACAGGTTGGTCATGGTGCCCCCAGTGGGTGTGTTAGGAAGTACTCTGAGGCTGTATCTGGGTCCAGTTGGCAACAGGGCTGGATGGACTGGTTATGTCTCTTCCACAGCCTCAAAACTGAGGACTGGCGCTAGAGGTGCTACACATGTGCCTCTCAGCAACATGCCCCTAGCTGACTGTCAGCAGTGTCTGTTGATGAAGCCTCTTTGGCCCCTTCACTTTAATTTGACTTTGAGCAGAAGAGTTAACAAGAGTAGGCCTACCATCCTTAGAGAGTCCTGCTTGCAGAGTTAGCCCTTGGCTGGTGTTTGGGAATTCAGGAGGGCTCTCACCATTCTCTAACTGCTGAGAGTGTGTACCAACAGTGTGGCTTATGCAGAACGTAAGCTCTCCTTTGGAAGTCTGGAAATTTGGTATATGTGAGGCACAGGGTGCCTACTTCAATTTCCTCCAATAAAAATCC
>JAJEJO010003551.1:604920-654347 GCA_020662805.1 Glaucomys volans
CCCCCCCGCCAAGAAGATCATGGAAGCCGTGTTTGGTTTCCTCTGGACTGATCCTGTGTGCCTCTCCCTTTGCTGACTTTGCCTTCTATCCCTTTGCTATATTAACTATATTGTCCAGCAGCACCTGCAGGCGTCTTCCTAGTGAATCAATGAACTCAACACAAACTTTACCTCTCATTCCTTCTTCAGAATCCCTCATGGAGTTTCAGGCCACTCTTCTCATTGCCCCCAGCGAAGGCAGATATATGACCCCCTGTGATGTTCCTTGTGTTCTTTCTTATCCCAGGGTAGTGCCCTTCCTCCTTGTTATCTGTCTGAACCCTGACTTTGCTCCCCATCTTGCTCATGTCCTCTGACTAGTAGACATCCCTGAGAACACCTTGAAGATTATTTTTCTCTTAATATGTACCGCATGTTGGTTATTGCCAATGAGAACCCAATATTCTAACTAGAAGAGGATTTGAGACCTAGATAGGCTCATACACATCAGTTTACAAAGAAGGAGACTGGCACGGGGGTGGGGTGGGGGCAGATAAGCAGTGAGGGTTGTGCAGTCAACTTGCCTGGAGCTGAAGGCGGAGGGGCCATCAGTTCCTCGAGCCTTGATTTCTTCTGTGTGACGTGAGTTTGGCAATGCCTGGTTTCCCAGGATTGGAAAGGTCTATAAAGTTCCTGGCACATAATAAGGCCTCAATAAATGGTGGAGGGTTTTATTAACAGAGCCAGAACTGGAATTCGCATATTTTTGCTTTTGGTGGAAATATCTTTTCTGTTACTCCATATATTAAACAATATATTCATCAAATGCAAATATTTCATTTCTTTGGTGCTCTGCTAGTGGCAGAGCTACCTGGGGAGAATCTGGGGCCCAGCCACAGCTCTGTCCCTTTCTAACTCTCTTCACTTCTGTTCTTGGCACCATCTGGCCTTGATTTTCTCAGAGGGAACAAGGAAAGCTGCACCATTTCTAGCAGGTCTCTACCTTTGACTTTGCCCTATGCTACCTGACACCCACCTCGGAGTGTCTCCTTCTACTCTGCTGAGCAGAGACGGCACCTTACCTCACAATGGCCTTGGTGAAAACGGATACGGTGTATGTTCCTGGAGTCCTGGAATCTCGGACCATGAAGGCTCCTTCTTTGCCCTAGAATGGTTAGAAGGGATAGAAGGTTAGTGATCTCTGGAAGCTGGGCTCATCCATGTAGCTCCCCTTTCTTGATTATGGAAGGAGGAAGAACTTTTGAGAATAGAGCAGACTTTCAGTAACAATGGCTACTATTTCTTAACCCTCCATGGATCAGGGACTATTCTAGAACTGACAATAACCATGAGTAAAACAGATAGACACAAGCTTTGCCCTGAGAGCTCACTACCTACCAGACTCTTTGCAGATATTTTCCAACCTGCACCCAATCCTGCAGTCCAGACCCTATTATCTTCTAGTCTCAAAGAGGACATCATGTGCCAGAGAGCTGAAGTGGCTTCCCCATGACCCACAACTAGTAAGTGATAGAGTTGGTTTTTAATTAATTAATTTTCAGTACCAGGGGTGAACCCAGGGTGCTTAACCACTGAGTCACAATTTCAGTTCTTTTTTTTATGTTCTGAGAGGGTCTCATTAAATTACTGAGGCTGGCTTTGAATTTGCAATCCTCCTGCCTCAGTCTCCTGAGCCACTGGGATTCCAGGCATGTGCCACCATCTGGCTAAAGAGTTGGGATTTAAATTTTGATGTGTTGGCCTGTTCAAGTGCTCCATAATGCCTCCATGCAATGGATGTTAGGTGCCACTTCCCCATTCCATCATAAGGGCACAAAACTTCCTGTCCTGCAAGTTTCATTGGCTCCTTAATAGGAATATAATTTTCAGGCCCATTCCAGGGGACTGATTTTGTTGCAAGGCAGAAGAAGAAAGAACTTTAAACTCCTGGCTTCATGAGAGATGTGGGTAAAAGAGAGTGCCCCTGGAATATGCCTTTCACCACACTGACAATTTTGCTAGCACTGATGAAATTAAGCACCAGCAAAAGGATATGCCAGTATATTTGTTGCTGGTAGAGATTTTAAAATCTGAATTCCATTTTAAGTATGTCATGCCTAACATTCTGCCCCTACCCACCTGTAACTCTGTCTTGGTAACATTTGCAAAGCCTACTATTATTTACTTAGACATGTTGAGGGTTGTGAGAGGTTGGAGTTAGGTTAGGGCTTTGTGCAGAGGGCGTACCTGTGTAGCACACAGAGTAAAGCAGACATAGTGCAAACCAATACAAATCCCTCCATCTTCCAGTCCCAAGGCGGGGTTTCTGTATGTGCATACAAAACACCTCCCAACCACAGCACATGCAGAAGGTCATCTACTGGTTTGAATATAAAGGACCTTATAAAGATGATATAACCTAGGGATGTCCCACCCTCAACAATAGTGACATTTGGAGCCAGTAACTCTGCTGTGGGAAGGCATCCTGTGCATTATGGAATGTTTATCAGCATCCCTAGCTTCTACTTTCCACATGTTAGAAATGGTTCTCTGGAAGATGAAACCACCCCTGCTTGAGAATCACTGATCTAATCCAGTTCCCTAAACCATGTGTCCCAGACTTTGTTCATTATCATAACCACATGAAGAATTTAAAGCACAGAGGAACAGCATAACATAATAGCAAGTAGCTGAGCACGCTCCCTGCCCACACCTATGCACCATGACCTCCAGCATGCCAACCTTGGCACCTGAACTTTTTGAAAGCTTGCCATGTCTCCCACCTCACTTTACTCGGTAAGGTTTGCTTTGGCTATTCTGGGCCTCTTATTTTTCCAAATGAATTTCATGACTGTTTTTTCTAATTCTATGAAATACCTTAAATTATACTACAGAGTTATAGTAACAAAAACAGCTTGGTATTGGCACAAAGCAGATAGGAAGACCAATGGAACAGAATAGAAGACAGAGACAAACACACATATATATAGTTATTTCATACTAGATAAATGCATCACAAACATACATTGGAGAAAAGATAGCCTCTTCAAAAAATGATGCTGGGAAAACTGGAAATCCGTATGTAGCATAATGAAATTTAACCCCTATCTCTCACCCTCCACAAAAATCAACTCAAAGTGGATCAAGGGCCTAGGCATTAGACCAGAGACTCTGTGCCTACTAGAAGAAAATATAGGCCCAACTGTCCATCGTGTCAGCTTAGGAACTGAATTCCTCAACAAGACCCCTAAAGGACAGAGGTAAAATCAAGAATTAATAAATGGGATGGGATCAAACTAAAAAGGCACTTCACAACAAGGAAACAATCAATGTGAAGAGAGAATCTACAGAATGGGAGAAAATCTTTGCCACCTGCAACTCAGAGCATTAATCTCCAGGATATATAATGAACTCAAAAAATTTAACACCAAAAACACAATCAATAAATGACTGAAGGAATTGAACAGACACTTCAAAGAAGAAGAAATACGAATTGTCAAAAAAATATGAAAAAATGTTCATCATGTTTTGTAATTAGAGAGATGCAATTTAAAACTACACTGAGATTTCATCTTACTCCAGTCAGAATGACAGTTATTAGGAATACAAGTAATAAAAAATATTGGAGAGGACATGGGGAAAAAGGTTTACTCATCCATTGCTGGTGAGACTGAAAATTGGTGCAAATTTCCACTATGGAAAGCACCATGGAGATTCCTCAGAAAACTTGGAATGGAACCACCATTTGAGTCAGCTGTACCACTCCTCAGCATCTACCCAAAGGACTTAAAATCAGCATACTATAGTGATTCGGCCACATCAATGTTTATAGCAGCTCAATTTACAATAGGTAAGCTATGGATAGCTACATTATATGTGTATATACACAAATACACACCATGGAATATTACTTAGTCATAAAGAAGAATGAAATTATGGCATTTGCCAGTAAATGAATGGAGTTAGAGAATATCATGCTAAGTGAAATAAGTCAGTCTCAAAAAACCAAAGAGAGAATGTTCTCTCTGATATATGAATGCTAATAAGGTGGAGATTAGAATAGAAGCTCACTGGATTAGACAAAAGGAATGAAGGGAAGGGAGCAGGAAGGGGAATAGGAAAGACAGTAGGATGAATTGGACATAACTTTCCTATCCTTATATATGAATACACCACCAGTGAAACTCCACCTCGTGTACAACCACAAGAATAGGATCCTAATTAGAATGAGTTCTACTCCATGTATGTATAATATATCAAAATACACTGTCATGTATATCTAAAAAGAACAAATAAAAATTACAAACAAAAACCTTGCCATATGACTTTATGGACGACTGGGTTTGGTGCCCACTGACTTCACTGAATAAGCATCCCCTCTTTATACCAGACCAGCAGTCCCTCTCTCTCTAAATGGTGCTGATAGTTAAAAAGTTCATCCTCATCCTGGTAAGGAGTCATGCCCTGCTTTCTGTAACTTGGCTGGAACCCTGCAGGCAGGCAGAGGTGGGGGTGGGGGACAGTTGGCTCTTGCATCATTGTATATTCTTGCCAAACCTATATTCCACTTGAACTTTGGGTTTGAGTACTCAAAGTCAGACTTCTGAACCCCCGAACTCCTCTGCTGAAAATATCAGAAGTCTACTTTGGAATGGGAAGCTCAGACTTGATCTCTGTTTTTTGTTTGTAGCCTTGTTTTTCCAGGCAATGAGCTTAGGCTGCCCTCACTGCTACCTGAAAGCAGGGGAAGAATTGGGGAAAATAAGAAAGTTACTACACCTTTCTTTTCCTAATATAATCCAGTATTTTGCCTTTTTCACACACTGAGTTTGTTTTAATCATTCTGTGTATCACAATTTTTTTTTAAATCAAGAGAATGAGTTATAAACATTTGGGAAACTCTAATGCCCTCTGCTTACATCACCAGCCTCCTTTGTGGAACTATTCTCTACGACATGCTCTCTGCAGCCTCTGGGGCATGGTAAGAGGAGACCTAACTACTTAATTTTTTAAGTCTCAGATAGGAATGTAAACTGCTTATCCACTGAAATGTTAAAGACCCCTTTAACTCATGCTTTTAAATCATACTTTTAAAAATTGACTTTCCAAAAATTCCGTTTTTATCCCTTTGGGGTCAATAGTTTTGTTTAGTTTCTGCAGTAGTGGTGATGTATGGGACATCAAAACCCCCAGTTTAGTTCATTTGTTTTAAAAATATTTTCTGAGGCATACATTACATGCCACAACATTCATGCCACAAATACATGCCATTTTAAGTGTATAATTCAATGGTTTTTAGTAAATTTACAGAATTGTGCAACCATCACCATAATCTAAGGTTAGAACACTTTTATCATTCCAAAAGAAATCTTGGTCCATTTGCACATCTTCCACAATGTGCATTCTGACTACATATTTGCCCATTCAAGACATTTCATATAAGTGGAATTATATATTATGTGGTCTTTTGTGGGCTTATTTCACTTAGCATGTTGTTTTTAGGGTACATCTGAGTGGTAGCAGGCAACAGTATGTCACTTCTTCTTGTGACTAAACATTCTGTCATATGGATGTACCACATTTTAACATTCATCAGTGACAGGCATTGGCTGCTGTGAAAAGTGAATTTGGTCCACCTGGTTTTGTGGTATTATCCATGTCTTGCAGGTAGCTGTAGCTTGTCTTCAGTTTTTTTTCTTTTGCAAATAAATAGTTTTTGCTCTTGATATAATGCAATAGGTTAAACTCAAGGCAGAAAGAAGCAAACTCTGAGCAGAGGCAGACTGCATCTGAATTGCAGTCTTAACTGTCTGTGAAGAGAAGTATGTGAACATCTCTCCCATCTAATTAAGAATGACTTCTTGTTGCTGTCATTTTTTTTTCAAAGAAGTCAACGTTTTTCTGAGAAAAATTTGTAGCTACAGCAGGGCTCAGCTGTTAACAAGAGGAAATGTCCCACAGGCACTGGGAAAAGGAGAGGTAATGTCTGCAGTCAACTCTGCTGAGCATGGAAGATTCAGCTTCTTTGAAACGTGCTCTTCCACCCCAATAGCTGCTATAGGTGACCTTCGGTGAATTCAGTGATGGTGACAAGGACTCTGGTTTGAGGCTGGGGCAGTGAAGAGTTGCAAGGAGTGTGAGGCCCCCAGCATGTGCTTTACCACATACTTCTTGCAGGAAGCTCAGAGGTGGTTATAACCACTGAGAACGTTGAATCACTTATATCTCTGCTTTGCAGGGGGGCATTGGCTTGTGCAGTGCTGCAAGAGGGGGATTCTCACTCTTCTGTAGAAGAGAAGATGGAGATGGTGGATGGAGAATAGGAAGTAGCTCATGTATTCTCTTATCAACTCAGTGTGTATGTTTCGTGTGTGTGTGTGTGTGTGTGTGTGTGTGTGTGAGAGAGAGAGAGAGAGAGAAGCTTCCCTGCTTTAGTTCAGAATATGCCACTGAACTTGGTCCCAGTTTACCTGCATTTTATACAAAGAAAACAGGCCAGATACTCTTTAAAGGGAATTCTAACAGTCTATACTACTGTGAATCCCAGATCTTTCCTGATTAAATATGTGAGAATCAATTTCCTCATCTATAAAATGGTTTTTGCAAGGCTGCCATAAAAATTAAGTACATGGAATATAATTGTATTTCTGCAATATGATCCTAGAATCAGACCTACGAGGGTTCTTATTGGCCATTATTATTACTCGCTATGGTGCATCCTCTGTTGGAAGCTTGAATTCCACTGTCATCTTTATCTGCGACATGCTCTCTGTGTTAGGAATCTTCTTTTTTTCTGTGCAATTTGAAGGGGACCTTATAGCAAATAAGGTCAACACAATGGTAAGAAATTGTCAAAAGATGAACTGATGATTCAAGGCCTTGTCACACTGCATTATACTTTAAGAGTGTCTCTGACATGTAGCTAGCTTTAATTTCTTCTATTGAAACAGGCCTGTTATTATGTCAATATTGTATCTTTGATGCATTTTAGAATCATACAAATATGCTGAAGTGAGGCTTTAGATAGAGCTCCCATCTGAAGTTGGGGACACCCAATGTGTGAGATCTTTCTGTAAGGTGTACTAAATGAGTTACGCTGTTCCTGCTTGCAAGGAACTCACCATCTATGTAGATGGGTTGAGACAGAAGAGAAACTGCTGAGCTCTAAGGCAAAGTGAGAACAGAGTCACTGGAGAAGGAAGAGCAGTGTGCCATGAGGTTAGAAGGTGAGAGAAACCACATCCTATGCTTAGGGACAGGGAAGGCCTGAGAGGCTTCTTGGAGGAGGCAACATTTAAAGAAATGTCAGGACACTTAGGAGATGCTTTTCAGTGCTTCCCAAATGTGGTTAAGTCCCAGAATCACCTAGGTACCACCTCTAGGGGTTCTGACAGTGAGGCCTGGAGTCTAGGAGTTTGGTTTTTTAAAAAATTTCCCCTTGGTATCAGCCATATTCTCCTTAAGTATATAGGTGTTAACTTAAAAACATTTATTGAGCATTTGACGTATTCATTTGTGCATCCAACAAACATTTATTGAGCTGCTACTTTGTGCAAGATGAAGTTTGGGGTACCTAGTTGCAGAAGGAGCATCATAAAGAGTTTACACTTCATTGTAGAAAAATGTATGGGGTCTTACACTAGAAGCTTTAGCTAATAAAAAGTGAAACGAAACAATCCATATCAAGACTCCTAAATTTTTAGATAAGAAGACTCTTAGTACATCTATAAAACAATACAGTTATTGTTTCAAACAGTAGAGGAGAAATGTAAAATATAGCAAGAAATTTCAATTCAATTCTAGATGTCCAGAACCTGGACAAAATCTGACAGACACTCACTATGATTTACCCTCAGACTTATCAATGGAGGAGAAGAGAATTTGGCAAAGGAGTTCAAAATACTAGTAAGGAGGAATTTTTCAACTACTTGAGTAAGAAAAATGGATTAAATGCCTCAAAAGTATGGCTATAAAATAGAAATCACTTTTAGCAAGTCATTGATGTGAGCTGTTTAAAGTGATCCATAGACTTCAATATCCAATATGTAGTTGAAAATAATAAAAATGACCTTATTTAAACATAGCATAGTCTAGGCTTTTAATTAATTGTGTACTGCTCTCAATTAGTTCTGATTAGTCAGGTTTCACTATGTTCTTCAATTACACAGCCTGGGGGGTGCGTCCAGGTGCTCAGCAGCTACGTAAGCATAGTGAGTTTGGCTTGGAAAATATATACAGATTCCCAGGACCTAACTTTGGAGATTCTGATTCTACAGATATGGAATGGGACCTGGGAATCTGTTTTTTAAAAAGATTTCACAGAAATTCTAACATGTTTTCTACTGGGAACCATGGGAAATGAAAGTGCTGAATTGACATAGAACCAAAGAGAAACCAAATCTGATATGGACTCAGCTAAACTCCTCTGTCTCTACAAAATTCTTCCTAACTCCAGCAGAGTTTACTGGTTTACCATAGACCATCCACTGACTCTTTATTCAGAACTTATCTTGTTTCCCCTTGAGCCCCAAAGCCAGGTGCTGTGATCAACAGTGTCCACAGGGCCAGGAACAGAGTGGCAGCGTGAGTACTGGGTGACTGGCAGCCCTGATTTAGGGCACTACTCACCTTGTACTCACTGACACATGGAGACTCAGAAAGAACAGGGATGTCCCCAGAGTCACACACTGACTTGGTGACAGAGCATGGACCCAAACCCAGTACTTGTTCCTCCACACTATGCTTTATCTCTTCTCATCCCTCTCTCCTGTGGTTGCTAGTCCTGCAAATCCCCAGAACATCTCTCACTAGATATGAAAGCCATTGCTGATCTCACGTGTCAATCCACTCCTTTGGCGTCAACCACTGCATGGCTAGAAAAACAGTGCAATGTATTTCATTTTAAGTAAACAGACAGATGAAGGAGACTCACTGTGTCCAAAAGAAGTTTTTCAGCTTTGTCTCGGCTGATGCTCTTGTTATACCACCTGAATGAAACAAAAGTGCTGTGTCAATAACATTTAAAATGTTTTCATTATTTATAAAAGATAATGCTAGAAAATCGCATGTACAGTTTTTGTTTCTACCAGTGTTTTCAAACTCAGAGGCAAAGTTATAATCCATTTCCAAGTAGTAAATGTTTACTTGGAGAGGAACAAATAAAACAGAGTTGGTAAAATATTGATCATTGTTGAAGCTGGATTTCAGAGCATTTGTTATCTTATTCCCTCTACTTCGTAAAATGTTGTAACTTTTCCATAATAAAGTTTTAGAAAACATTTGTTTTCCATTTCATAAGTCAGTGGGTGGTAGGAGTAGGAGGGTGTTAGGGTGGCTATAAAAAGCTAACACCAATTTGAGAATTTAGCAAACATCCTTCTAAAACAACTGCCATATTTTTCTCTTTAAGACAGGTCTTCCAGATCTTTTGTAAAATAACAATTATTTTCATAATTTCAGTATCTGATAAGAAAAAAAATAAAAAGTGGTGAAAAAGAATAGGTATAATTTGGAGGGAAGAAATTTTCTAATGTTATTACAATATTTGAGTCATGTCCTGACCTTCCCAGCCACCTATTAGGTAAGAGCTAAAATGATCTTTACTTGGCAATTAATCTGGAGAAGAAAAGTTCTAGGTGGGAAAGGAATACCACTTACTAAACTTGCTAGGATAAGGGATTACTAGATTTATTTGAGCCTTATAAACATGGTGGGATGGACCTTATACCTCCATGGGCTTTTAGAGATTGAGAGCTGCCAGGTATGCTTATTATAGGTGCAAGCCCTAGGCAATTAGAAGTGGCTGCCTAGGGCTGTGTGTTGAAAGGTTTGAAGCCAGCCTGGGCATAGGGGGAATAGGGCCATTATCAAAGACTGAGGTCTATTTGAATTCAGTGCGCAGGGAGGGAACATCAGCAAGAGTGTCACAATTTGCCTCCCTTCATCTTGTCTGACCCTTTATTTTGCAGAGAAGAGATCTGAGCTCCAACAGGGTGAAGTAAAGTAGTGCCTCATTTGCACTCTCCCCTTCTGTGATTTCAGTTGCCCCTAGTCAGCCACAGCTCAAAAATATTAAATGGAAAATTCCAGAAATAACTCAAGTTTTAAATTGGGTGCTTTTCTAAGTAGTATGATGAAATCTCATACATTTCCAGTAAGTCTCACCCAGGAAGTAAATTTTCCCTTTGCTGAGTATCCACACTGTATACACTACCCACCTAAAATCAGCTGTCTTAGTTATCAGATAGATTGCTACAGTATCTCAAGTGTTTATGTTCAAGTAACCCTTATTTTACTTAATGATGGCCTCAAAGTGCAAGAGTAGTTATTAGGGCTGGGGTTGTAGCTCAGTGGTACAGCCCTTGCCTAGCATGTATGAGGCACTGGGTTCAATTCTCAGTACCACATATAAATAAGAGATAAATAAATAAACAAACAAAATAATGGTCCATCAACAACTAAAAAAAAGGATAGTTATAGCAATTTGATGATAATATTTTGTTATAATCATTCTATTTCATTATCAGTTACTATTGGTAACCTCTTACTATATCTGATTTATAAAGTAAACTTTATCATAGGCATGGTTGTGTAGGAAAAAAATGTATCTAGAGTTCAGTTTCAGGAATCCACTGGGGGTCATGGAACAAATTCCCAAAGGATAATGGGTACTACAGTAATTTTTTCAAGGTCATGTCTCCAAACCAAGGTATAGTCAATATGCCAATTTATGATGATGGTACTGGATGGTACATGGATAAGTTCTTATGCAGAGCTTACCTGAAAACATTAAGTTTCAGGATAAAAAGTCATCACGCTGAATATCTTTTATATACCTAGCTGAATATTAAATATCTAGGTGTTTATTTATAAGTCTTTTTATTTTCTGTATGAGATTCTATAACCTGGAAAATGTAAGCTGATAGTCCATAGTATAAGTAAGGCGAGTGGACTGTTTTGTTTGTATGGGGTAGCATTTCACTTTGAAAACTATTCAAAATTCTTTAGATGGAGGAGGATGCTTTTTATTTGTCCAATTTCCACCATTACTTATGAATTTATGTTTTCTTAAAATTTTTAGTTTCTTTCCTCAATCAAACACAAGAAATTCTGATTAAATGCACAAATGAAACCACTCAACTTAATGGTCATTTGAAATGCCTATTATTTTTCTCCAAAGGCATTGACTATAAGAAAATAATTCTATTCTATTTAAACAGATCTCATATATGTTTCATTTCAACTCTAGTATTCTTGGAACTGAGGAATCTTCTGTTAGCTGAGGGAAGAGCTACTTGCATATACTGATCAAACTGAGTCTCAGATTGAGAGACTTAAGAAAATGATAATTCTCCACTACAGAATCTATTAGAATTTCAGCATCAAATAACCTGACCACGTTTGAGCTAACAAGGATCGCAATGAGTTAACAGGCATCTTCATTAGCTCATATTCTTCAGTTTTGGCATCTTATATTTAGTGAATATTTAATGTTTTTAAAATTATAAGTAATCACAAACTTACAGAAAAGTCAAAAGATAGTATAAAAGAGCTTCCATATACACTGCATCCAGATAAACCAGTGACTGAAATTTCATACATTTGCCTTTCCATTCTGTCTGGATAAACATATGGATAGTCATATTTTTTTTTTCCTGAACCATTAGAGAGTAGATATTTACTCCTAAGTACTTCAGTGTCTATTTTCTAAAACAGAACATGCACTTATATGACCAAAGTATAAATTACCAAAATAATGCAACAACATCTTCACAATACTATTGTCTAATTGCAGACCCTATCAAAATTTCATTTGTCTCACTACCATGTTTTCCAACAAGAAGATGTTACAGTTGACCATCCAATGCAGGATAATGAGGGCATTTAGTTACCATGTCTCTTTATTCAACAATTTCCAAAGAGTACAGGTGATTTCTTTTAAAGAATATTCCTTAATTGAGATTGATCTAATACAGTCTCATGATTGAACTCAAGCTGGGCATTTTCAGGGTCAGGAATATCACAGAGGTGAAGTTGCACCTGATATTATTCTTAGTATATCACACAGGGAGACACATGATGTCTTTTTATTAATATGAATTCTTATTCCTCAGATAAAATGAAGTCTACCAGTTTTCTTTGTAGTCAAAAGCTATTTATAAGGAGATACTTTGAGACTGTAAAATATACTGTACCTCATAAATTTAGTTCTGGCATTCATTAATTTTTGCCTGAATAAGTTGATACTTTGAGTTATAAGTGATGATTTTTAAACTTTATCATTCCTTCTATATTCTTTAGTTGGCCCTGGACCGTGGAAAACAGCCTTTTCATTTTTATTTACTTACTTATCTATCAATCTATATAGTATCGATTCTTATATGATTCAATGGATGATAGTCCATTACCGTCATTATTTATTTTGATACTCAATCTGTCCCAATTTAGGCCAAAGGGAGTCTTTTAAAGGTGATTTCCCTGTCCATTTGACATGTCCACATTACTAAAAAAAAATAATCATTTGTGTGTTTTTCTATTTTCTGGCTCAATAAAATATTCCAAGTTCATCCTGTTATTTCCCTGCCCCAATCCTAGAATCATGAAGCCATTTCTTCAAGAAGTTCTGTTTTATTTCACTGGGGAGTGTTATCTAGGAACCAAGATATGAGTGGTAGATGTACACATCACTTCTGTGATGTTGTGGCTTCTGGGCCCTGCAGCTTCTGAGCTAGGGCATATAGGCACATGGTAAGTACTTTTCATACGACAATCAAATTTTGCTAAACATTCAGCAGTTCCATTAAAATCACATCCATGTGAACTCTCTTCTAAACAATAGTTTTGCAATATGCAGTTTGCACAATCTGAACAGATATTTAACACCTATTTGCTATCCTTCCTATCAGAAGCATTGTATTGAACCATGTTTTATATCAATTCATAGCTGATATAGTGTTGAAAGTATGTATTTTTTTTCTATTCAAATAAGACCAATATTCTTGGAATTCTCAATAGAAACTTTTATTTTTACCACAATCTTCTCAGGCACCTGAGAATCACCCCTTTGATTAAAGGAGAGGGCAGCATTGGGACTACTATCCTTTCCTACTGGGGTGGACCTTTATTGTCCAGCAGGTCAGAGAATGGAAAGAAGATAGGAGGCCAAGAAAAGAAGCCATCAATGAATAATTAACTCTTCACCTAAGGACGATTCCTGAGTACCATATTTTTAAAAAACAAATAAAATGCCTTACTCATAGGTTTCCAGGTTATTAGGAGATTTTTCCACCAGATAACTGCTTGGTACATATCCTTCATGCCTGTTAAAAAAAGAAATTAGTGTTTAGACTAACACAGAACTTTTATATCTTCATTTTATAGGGTAAAGTCTCACATAATTTTATGTTTGTGATATTTTAAAGTTTCCAAATAAAGGAAATGTTAAAAGTAGCAATTGTTTGTTAGTTGTTAAAAGCAAAAGATTTCATCATTAAAATATAAAATATAATAAATAACAAATGACTCTTTTATTTTAAAAGCTTTGCTTGCTGTTCTCCTCATTGCGAAATTTCCTCTACTGGAAAAAAAGATTAATGTTCAGTCTCTATTTTCTAAAATGAAGCATTTTTTTTTGTTTGTAATATCAGCATTTTTCCACTTTAGTGCAATCATTTTATTGTTAGGAAACCAACTTAATTAAAAGTTTAAAAAATGACTTTCCAACCACAGGTTCTAAAAGATACAGTTGTATCACAAGCTTTTAAATTCAAGGCCTCCCTAATTGAGCTTCTTCAGATACATAAACATGAGAAAATAGAAGGTCAGGCTGGATTTGGGGGTGGGGAGTCACTTTTGAGCAGGAATATATGCAACTATTAAGCTGCAAATACATAAAAACATAATAAAAATAAATAATTTTTTTTACATTTGTGCATGGCTCTGTAGTTTTCAAAGCACTTTCATATTCATGATCTCATGGTGAGAACAGAACCCCTGCCATTCTCTAAGTTTCTGACTCTTGTAAAATGAGGTGCCTGAATTAGATTATAAAGTCCTTCCACACTCTGCCAATGTATAAAAAGATATCTGATGTTTTCTTTCTTCTTGTTCCATAGAGTATTTTAATTTTTATGTATAAGGCCAATTTCCAATCTAGCGATTATGTTTCATGGGGAATGTATAATCTATATTACAGAGTTGTTTTGAAGAGCGATGAAACTGGAATAGAAATGCCAAATACAGGATGATTATCTTACATCTTACTCCAACAGGAGGTATGGCTAATTAATTCATGGTATGCTTTCTTTGGAGAATTAGACATCTGGCCTCAGAATCATCCTTAACACAGTGTCCTTGGCAGCAACTGTCAAATGATGGAAGACATTTTGTTCTGAAATTTGTCATTGCTTCTGTCTGTCTCTCTCTCTTTTTCTCTCTCTATCTCTCTAGCTTATTGATTCTTTTTAGTTATACATAACAATAGAATCCATTTTGTTAATGTTATACAAGCATGGAATATTGTATTCTAATTAGGACCCCATTGTTGTGGATATATACAATGGTGGGGATCACTTAGGTATTGATGGAAGAATCATTCTGCTGTCTTTACTATTCCTATCCCACTTCTCTTCCCTTCATTCCCCTTTGTCTAGTCTCCTGAACTTCTCTCCTCCCCCAACCCCCACCATTGTGGTTTAGCTTCCACACGTCAGCAAAAACATTCGACCTTTGGTTTTTTTGGATTGGCTTATTTCACTTTGCATGATAGTCTCCAGATCCATCCACTTACTGGCAAATGTCAAAAAGTCATTTTTCTTTATGGCTGATCAGTATTCCATTGTGTATATATGCCACAATTTCTTTATCCATTCATCTGTTGAAGGGCACATAGGTTGTGCTGCTATAAACATTGATGTGGTTGCATCACTGTAGTACACTGATTTTAAATCCTTTGGATATATGCAGAGGAGTGGGATAAATGGGTCAAATGGTGGTTCCATTCCTAGATTTTGAGGAATCTACATACTGCTTTCCAGAATTTTCTGGGGTTTTTTTTTGTTTGTTTATTTTTTTACCACACCACATATTTACCATTATATTAATAGAATAAATAATATATTTGCTGTTGAATAGAATAAATGTGTTTTAACAAGCCAACCAAAAATGGGTTATATACCCAAATGATATTCATTCTTATCACTTTTATGTGGATATATAGAAATTACAAAGCTCTTTTGCTTCCATAATCTCATTGATTTTCTCAGCACTGGGAGACAGAAAAGCTGATATCATCATCTGCATTTGATAGATAAAGAAATGGATTCACAGAGGGTGACTTGATTACAGTCACACATGACAAGAGTGACTGAAACTGAAGTCCAAGTCCTATCTCTTCCATCTCATGTACTTTCCATGGTGCCACACTTTATAGGAAGTCTTTTTCAATGCCCCTGAAGGGCAGAGCTGAGCCCTCCCACAGGCCACTGAACGAAGGGTAAACGGTCATTTGGGGAAGGAAGACCTGGAAGAAAAAATTTCCTGGCACATTAAATGTGATAAATAACATCCGTTGGCTGAACTGATGAATTTCTGAGTAAGTTTATTTGTTTGTAGTTCTAGGCAGTTTATCTGCTTCTGATATGGGCCTCTCCAAATCTCGCGAAGAGAAGGTGAAGAGGCCAGCCACAAGTCAGCTAGAAAGGGCGGTTCCAGATGAGGGGCTTTGGGGTCTCTTCTTAAACTACCTGCCTTTCAAACCACAGTTGTCGATGTGATCACATCTTGCCTACCTTCTGCCTCCAGCTTCCCCTACTGTGGGGTGGATAAGTATGTCTAAAGGGAGGACACCTGCAGAATGTAAATTTTAGTAGATATAAAGTCACGCATTAATCTTAAATGCATTCATGTCCCTCTATTTTTATCCATCAGATTGGCTTCCTTCCTTCTTCATTCTTTATTTTTATTTTTTGAAAGTTTAATGTGTTGGGACTTCAATAATCCTGTTGGAAGAGGGTAAATTTGACAAGCTTTATCAGGAAATTATCTATCAAAATTAAGATATCACATACTCTGACTCAGAAATGTTAGAAATGTGGTATGTGTGTGTATAAGTACACACACACACAGACATATATTCAAAAGATGCTAACATGCATAAAGAAAAATCTTCATTGCAGCCTTATTTGAAATAACAAATAAAAGAAATAACCTGGAAACTGAGCATCCAATCTAAAATAATTTACAATTTAATCATACATTCTAACACTACATGACTATTGAAAGAGGTAGATTTGCACATGGTGATATTAAAAGATGTCTGAGATACAACATGAAAAGTTAAAAGAAACTCTAAGGACAGAAAGAATCATCTCAAGGCAACTGAACAAAGAATGGGTTTGTGTCTGTAACTTTTTTGTCCAACATACATAAGAAAGCATTAATAGTGATTACATTAGGAATTGATGGGGGGCAGAATACAGGATAGCTGATTTTTCAAGTTAGGTGAGCACCCTGCCACTGAACTACATCCCCTTTTTTTCCCTTTAACTGGAAAAATTCCATGGCTTTTTAGTTTTAGTTTTTGTTTTTTAATAAAATATTGGCATAGACTACCCAGATGTTGCAATGCTGCAATGTTCTAGTTCATATTTTAAAATTAATAATAACCTCATACTTGAAACATTTAAACACCTAATATGAACAAATAAGAATGTTAACACAAGCTGGGTGTGGTGGCACATGCCTGTAATCACAGTGACTTGGGAGGCTGAGACAGGAAGATCTTGAGTTCTAAGTCAGCCTCAGCAACTTAGCAAGGCCCTAGGTAACTTAATGAATCCCTGTCTCAAAATAAAAAACAAAAAGGGCTGGGGACATGAATCTGTGGTTAAGTGCCCCTGGGTTCAATCCCTTCTGGTGCCAAAACACAACACAACAAAACAAAACAAAACAAAACAAAACAAAAAACAGTTTTTTTTTTAAATGTTAACATAGTGTTGTTATTTGCAAAATGTTGAAAATAACCCAAGTGCCCACCAGGGAAATTTGCTAAATTAGGATATATTTATGTGCTGGACCTATGCTATCATTCAAATCATTTTCTGGAGAATGTTCCAGGGGTTGGCTAAAATAAAGCAATATGAATCTCATGCATTTAAACTAAGAACTAATAACTAGGTCAATATATCGCAGAGCATTTTGAAGGCTAATAATAGTAATTTGATAGGTCACATTAGTGAAGGGCTCACGCATGACATTTCTCATTCAAAAAACCTATGGTTAGCAATTACTATTCATCCAACTTTATTTTCTGCACACATCATTTGGATGAATAGTTCAGTGGCTGTGGTCACAACTAAATCTTCAGCATCTTCTTTCTGATGCTTCCTAATATAAGCACATATCTGCACTATCTCTACACACCTTTTCTTTTCACTGAAAATCAGCACTTCAGAATGGCATGTACCTTCAGCCCCACTTCAACACTTAAGAGCAACGGTGCTTTGCAGAACAAGTTGCCGATCTCCCAAACTGCCAGGGTCAGTGGAAAAACCCAGGGGGTTTTTAGATGAGTTTAGGGCCGGGAGTGCTTAAGATGGGTACAGGGAGCAGGCAGAGAAAGTGGCTACCTCCCAGCCACTTCTGAGAAGAACAAAGACTCCAGTCACCCCACCCTCTTCCTCCTGCCTCTGCTCTCCTCCCCTCCTCACTGAGGGAGGAAGGACAAGTAATTCTGGTAGGTCTTTGTCCCACTGTACCTCAAATGCTGGGACAGGAGACATGAAGATGCCTTACCCATTCCTGTCTTGAACTCTCCACCAGTGAATCTCAGAACTGTCCAGTAGGTAGTACTCTTCATTGCGCTGCAGGGTGAGCTCTTGGGGATCATTGGTTTGGTAGTCATATAAGGCAATGACCACGGTTTCTTCAGGTTCCTGCAGGGATCGCTGGGGAAAAGTACCAAAGCCAAGCAGAGTCATAAGAAGGAGGTAAAGTGCATAGCAAAGACAGCAAGTCTCTGTGTTGTAACTTGTTCCTGGACCTATGCCAGCTTAGCCTGCCAGCTCCCACCTTCCCCTGGGGTATTTGCAGAGACGATCTGCTTTTCTCTACTTAGCTTTCTTTATGTGTTAGAATTATGGTACTGAATAGAATTTGAAGGACATCAGTGCCCAATTTTTTCATTTTACCAAATAAATTCTGACCACATTAAATTCCAAGCAGTCACATGCTTTCCACAAGTCTGCTGGTTTCTCTGCCTGCACCATGTCATGGGCTGCAGCCTCTTCACTGGAGCATCATCCTCTTGTGAAGGAAATGCAGATGATACTAAACCACTCCACCCATGCTTTGCTGATTTGATTTATGGGTTCACCCCAATCCATAGAATCATATTGGAGCTGGAATTCCTCCGAGAGATCATTTAATCCAGTCTTTCACTTAGGATGAGGATACAGGCCCAGATGGGGAAGTGAATAAAGCCAGTGTAGGTAGAATTAATCTTAATGATCCCTACACTATTAACATGTAGACTCCTTTTACTTGAGTCTCTCTGGCCTATGTCTATGACCTATAGTACCTGTCTTTGGATGAAATATTAAGGACATGAAGAAGCTATAAAGCAAACAATCACCAGAGTTCAGGATGGCCATAGGTTGACAGATTGGGAATGATGAAACAATAGGGATGATTGAGTTACTGGCTGGAATGTGACTTCGTGTCAGGAAGTCACAAGTTCTCTGAGTACACTGATGTATTGGGTGGCATAAAAATACTGGAGATAAAAGTTAAAAAAGGTGGGCTGGGGATACAGCTCAGTTGGTAGAGTGTTTGCCTCAAAAGCACAAGGCCCTGGGTTCAATCCCCAGCACCCCCAAAAAAAAAAAAAAAAAAAAAAAAAAAAAAGGCTTGTCTTACTGATGTAGCATGTCATCCCAGCGTAGCCCAGATGGAACTCTGAAATACAGGTATTTGTGGAGCTTGTGAGGTGGTGGTGTACTGGGTACTACAGATAAGAGCTGAAGGACATGAGGCTTTTGCTTAGAAACTAATGGGTAGAGGAACTGTGTTCAAGGGCACCTGAGGAAACACAGAATGGATATGGTATGGCCTTTGTCTCCTGATAGGTCCATCTCACGATTACTTCTTCTGAAGAGAAAGGTCAGAGTAGATTTCTCAAATAATGGAAATATCCCTCTACAAGGGGGACAAGCACAGGACATCTGGAGGGATGAGGAATGTTACAAAATTTGAGGTTTGCTACAGGTATTTAGTGGCCACAGCTATGATTACAAAATGCTCTGCAGTGCCCTATGGCCTGTACAACTTTTGAATGTCCTGTTAAATATTCATCTGGTGAGAAACCTGCTTATAATTATGAAATGTAAGGAGACCCTAAGCTTAAGCCCAGCTCCTACCTCAATCTAATAAAAAGTACTGAATTTCCCAAGAATGTCACTACCCAGTGCACTAAGGAGAATTTACATTTTGTTTAATGGAGAATTTTACCAAGAATTGTGCACCATTTTGGAAAACCACATCATAGGTGTTAACATTGTATTTGGGTCACCAGTAAAACCTTCCTGTGTCAGTTGAATTTGAGCTGTCGATTTCAGTGGGATTTTACCTACAGGTACAAGCAGTTGGTTATTTCTCTGTCTTCAAGTATAACCATGCTACAATATTAATATATAGGAACATGCTATAATTTTTTGGTTTTAGTCCTACACTTAGAGCATTTATTGATTGTTTTTAAAGGATCTTTAGATGAGTTGTATTATTTATGACTCTCTTTTCAGGATGACAGAGATCCCTTTATAAAATATTTGTCAAAAAAAGGAAACATTGGGTCTGATATGGTTAGCAACCACTAGATTAGAGTAAGAAGATCAAGGGAAGACATTTGTAGAAAATGAGGGAATTTGGGCTCAAAAAGGCTGTTTGGGAGTTAAGGGGGTACAGCAATGCTTGGAGTAGATGAGGGTCCCATTTCCTGGCTTCTCTGCTTTAGGCTTCAAAATAACCCTGACTACCAAGAGCTCTCCTGGCTCCAGGTCACCGGAGCTCCCCTGGCCTGAGGGGCCCTCCCAGAGAGCTCAGATGGCAGTGGCTGGAACAGAGCGCCTTGGGAGGGAGTCAGGGGGAAAGGACAGGCAGGCACAATCCTGAGTGGCCTCTTAGAAAGCTCTTCTGGATTGACTGGGGGTGTATCTTAAGGATGAGCTGAGCTACTGTAAATGAGGGGGCCAAAATGATTTGGAATTTGGACTTGGGTGGTAAACATGACCTTGTCTGCACCCTAAATAGGTCTAGGACTGCCTGACCATGGAGATTCTCCATTTTGACCAGATATAAACATCCGCCCTCCCTGGAGGACTTCTCTATAGTCTTTCACTCACAGCATGAGGCCTACAACAGCTTAAAAACATTGTTTCTCTACATGCCAACTGGAGATGTCATTACCCCCAAGTAAGGAAGTAAGTAGGAGAAGAGAGAAATGACTTCAAGCAGCTCAGAGTCATAGAAATATTGAAACAACTTTAGATGTGTGATTGAAATTAGAGTAATGATTCAGAAACCCCTGTGGTCACAATGTTCAAAACACTATGAATACTGCTCCTCCAGGTCTGAAAAAACAAATGGCAGAGTCCAGGAGGTGATGGACTTCACTTTCATTGACACAGAATAAGGCAGGAGCAGACTGACTTAGGTGGAGAGGTGTGGGTTTAGGTGGGATTGCCAGGGGAACCATCTGCAAGTGAGGGCAGAGGGATTCCAAACCGTATCTGCAAGGAAAATGTTAAAACAGTCTTCAGAGGGCCAGTGGAAGTAAAGGAAAGAGCTCATTTTCTGCTACAGTATAAGTACATCTTTTCCCTGTTGTGAGGGAGTAGGCTGATGACACATCTAAAAACCAGCCTGAGGTTTTCAGGATTAGAGCTTCCTTCATGGAGAAGCTGCCAGTTTTGAAATGTCACCATGCTGACTGGGGAGGGGGGGAGCAGAGCTCAGTCTTCAAGAAGAAGCAAGAAGAGTCAGAATTGGTAGGTTCTGGAATAGAGGAAAAGTACTTAAATGTGGGTATTGGGATTAATAAGGTCCAATCCTTTTCTTGTTTTCTCTCTTTCTCTCTTCCTAACAATCTTCCCCAGAGCTGGTGCTATATCATCTAAATCAGTACCCTACAGACCAGTGGTTCTCAAACTTGAATGTACCTTAGAATCATCTGGAGGCTTATTCAAAGGCACACTACAGATGTTTGGATGCAGCAGTCTGAGGTGTTGCCTGAGAAATTGCGATTCTATTAGCCTCCCGAGCAATGCTGATGCTGCTGGTCTATGGACCAACCATCGAGATCCATCACTAAAGTTAAAGACCACCACACCAGAAAATGTATCCTGCTAAGTGTCCTTTGGAAAGCCTCAAGACATCTCTTGGGACCTGATTTCCCAATAAAACTATAACCCTCTGAGGTGGGTAGAAGAGATACTTAGTTTTAACGGAAACAACAAAAGTGTAGACATGCTTTGTGACACATAAAGTGTTATCAAATTTGTATCTCCAGAGTAAATACACAGTTTCATATCAGTGACTGCAGAGTGAAAACAGGGAGGTAGAGCCTCAGCAACTGAGTGGCCCTTCAAGTGGACAGACCCATGAAATAGCACAAGAAACATGTTGAGTTCTGCTGAATCACCAGGGTTTGAGAAGCCCCAGCAGATGCTGCTCAGGCCTGCGGCTCTGTGGGCCCACCTGTGCCTGGAACTTGGATTCTCACTCACCCTGTTATCTTCAGGAGTAGGAGGAAGAGGCTTCTTTGAAGCTGAAACAAGAAAAACAGAAAAAGATGGTGAGTGTGAAACTCAATGGTCCCAACCGGGGGCCTTTCAGAGAAAGGGGTTGAAGGAAAACAACAAAAGGAAAGGGGCCAGAAGGAGGTGCCGAGGCACACAGAAACTAGAATTGCCTTGGCAGAACCCATCTTATTTACCTCTTTCACTGCTGGTTTCCAATTCCCTTTTCTAGAAAACACTAGAAACTTTTAGAAATTAATATTCTGGACTTTTTCTCTCCCAGGAAAAACTTGATTGGGGTGGGGGTGAGTCTTGAGCCCTTTTCTGCAGACTTCCACGAATGTATGTGCCACCTGCTAAGCCCAGGAGTGGGAACTGATGACTCAGGGGACAGTGACTCACTGGTTTTCTGATGTGTTGTGGGCCTGAGGGGGGGTGGATGAGGTGGGAGGTCATTGTGCTCCTCTTTGAGTGGGATGCAATCTGCTTTTAGTTGTCATTTTAAGGCATCTGAACGTGTTGCTTCCCCAAACTACAGCCCCATCGCCCTCCATCTCACTGTCTGCTTCTCTCTTTCTGCTTGTCTTGGTGTCTCCATATCTCCCTCTTTTTACTCTCCTCTCTCTCTTCCCTCTCTCATCCCTTCTCTCCTCTCTCTCCTTTTCCCTCTCTCCATCTTTTCATCTCTTCATCTTCATCTCTCACTTTTCTTCTTTGGGGCATTGCAAAGGTCAGGCCTGGCATCAATGGGCTACAGTTGTGTCTGTGTGGAGGAGCATGTGTGAGGATGGTGGGGGACTGCACAGGCTTCAGCTCAGTGAAAACGTTGCTTTAATTGTTAGAGATAAGAAGAGAAGGGGCTGTGCAGGCAGACAGTGAGGCCTCATCTCAACATGAAGTGGACTTGCAGTTGGACAGCCCATGTCAAGGGATATGGGAAAGGCGATCCACACATTGGGGCTATAGCCCAGCCTGTGCTAACTCCTTAAGCAAGGGAAGGCTGGGGTATGGGCTTAGGATCTCTTCATCTCCATCCATGCTTCCTACTGAGCACTCAACTTGGAGCCAGAGACTAGTGGTCTAACCCCAGCTCTATCAATATAACCCGTATGGCCTTGAGCCCCTTCCAGCCCTGGACATTCTATGACTAGCCTTTTTCTTTTTCTGTGGCCTTGTTCTTTCCTTCTTCTCCCTCTGTGTGACAATGGTATGAATTGTGATTAGGGCTGACTCTTGTTACAGAAACCATTGTTGCTGTGGGTTGGTGTAGCAGGATCCATTTCTACTGAGCCATTTCTACTGCTTTGCAGATACTCACTCAGACTGCCCTATCTCAGCCTCAGATTCATTCCTCCACAAATACGAAAAATTATTAGACACAGTTAACACTTATTGAGAACTCAGTAAATACCAGCAGCTGTGCTAAGACCTTTCTACAACCCCAAAGAACCTCCCAGCAATCATACAAAGTATAGTAACCCCATCTACATATCGTGGGTGAGGTTATTTAACTGAGGGTTGAGTGAGGAGATGCTCAGAGGCAGAGATGGCAGTGGGTTGCAGCAGGAGAAACCATTAGCAGATGACTGCACAGCACACCCATGGAAGTGGCCGAGAGTTGCTAGGTCTGAGTTTAGGTGACTAGTAGCTCTCGACATGACCAGCATTGCCGAGTATAGTTACGGTGAGTCAGTCAGGTGCTCCTACCACCTCAGTCACGGTCTAGCACTCAGCAGAGGGAACATCTGTGCATACCACAAAGGAATAGTTGCAAAATGCACATTGAGAACTGCAAAATGGAAACACAGATTCAAGGAATTTCAGAGTTGGAAGGGGCCATGGGCATTATTTCACCTTAGGTCCTTAAGACCTCTCCTACTGTTTTAGAGACAAGGGCATTGATGGCCAAATGACTCATCCGAGGGTCCACAGCAAAGCAGGGATTTGGAGACCAGATTTCTAGTTCTGGAAAGGGCTTCTACTCACTGAGGCAAGGCTCTGCCATCCTGTTATTGTAGTAGATTCTGCCCACACTGTACCTTCTGTTTCCTTCTCGATACACGCTGCTCTAGCGAGTAGAACCAACAGGGCTGATGGGCAGGGTCACTGATTTCTAAAGCTCAGTAAGTATTCTCCCGCCAATGGACTAATGACCTTGAAAGACGTTTTTCCCGAGGGGGAGGGTGAGAGGTGGTGGTTTCTAGAGTGGTGCTGAGACAGGCTGTGACTCAGGAAGCCACGGAAAACCCAGCCACATGTTACATCCGCCTAGGGCTTTCAGTCTTGAGTATTAAGGTTAGTGAAAGAAAAGAAAGAAAAGAAAAGAAAAAACAAAGAAAAGAAAAGAGGAGAAGAGAAAAGGAAAGGAAAGGAAAGGAAAGGAAAGGAAAGGAAAGGAAAGGAAAGGAAAGGAGGGAAAAGGCAGCCATGTAGAAGAGGTTAGGTGGGAGGAAAGTGAAAGCACAAGCTTGCTTGGGCCATCCCTCCTGTTCAACCATGGATTTGTGGAGCCCTTCTTGGTGTGAATGCTCAAAGGCATCCATTTCTTTACCATCACACATTTATCCCTCAAGGCTGTGAGGAGCAAGAGCATAATGCATGTGCCAGTCTATTAGGGTGGAGCTGCACTTTATTGGAGTTTACGGTACCAAAGTCATAGTATAAGATAGATTCAAGTTGCTGTCCAGCTCCCAGGACCTCAGCCTTTGATGTCAAAGACCAAGAAACCACTTCTTCGGTTTTCACTGTGCATGTAGACCATAGCCTCCTTTCCTCTGAGATTGTATATAGGTCAAGGGCAAGTTTGAAGAGAGGGCAAAATGAAGTTTCTTTCCTCCCTTCTCATCCAAGGGTATAGAGTTGAATTTGTATAACTAAACACATGTGGTATAATACCACTTTAACAAATAATTAAGAAATAGAAATAAAATATAAATAAGTATAGAAATAATGAATAAATATTATGTGCTTCTTAAGGTTGTCACTATACCTTAAGATTTAAGTAGACTACACCTTCAAATTTCCTACCACTAGGTGATATCAGTGCTTCTCAAACTTTACTGTGCACGCAAATCTAGAGATTTTGTTAAAATGCACATTCTGATCCAGTAGATCTGGGGTGGGACCAGAAAATTTGCATTTCTAACTAGCTCCCAGGTGGTGTTGATGCTGTTGAGGTGAGAACTGTGCTCTGAGTAGCCAGGAGGTATACAGACACCAGCCTCGAGTTGAATGAGCATGAGCAGAGTAGAGGTAAAGACAGATGACTCCCCTCTGAAAATTCTGAAAATGTAGGATTTTGCATCTAATCCTTGACAGCCCAGTCTTTTCACAAAGAAAAAATGGAATTCCCAGTCTTACCATTCTTGGTTGGATCATACTGGGCACAGCCTGCTGCAAGCTTCTCCAGCTGAGAACAGCACCTCCACCTCCCGTCCATCCAGAAATTAGGATGATACTTGGACACCAAACTGTTATTGTTCCTCGTTTCTGAAAGGATTGGCACCACAGAAGAGTTATTTCCAGGGCAGTCTCTCAAGGGCCATCAGTGTCCTAACCTTCCTGCAGTGTGACCTGAGCAAATATTATCCAGAACAGTCAGAAAAATGGCCAGTAAATTCCTTGCGCTATCTACTGGGGGAGCTTGTGTTAAATGTGGTTCCAGCAGATCTGTGTTATTCTCCGGCTCTGCCTCCAGTTTACTGTGTGTCCCCAGGTTGGGCAAACCATCACCTAAGCCTTAGTTTCCTTCACTGTGCAATGAGGTTATTAAACTGGATCAGTGAACTCCACACAGGGGGTTGAGGGGCAATGAGAAGGCTGAGAGGGTAGGATTCCCACCTGTTCACCTTCTCACTTCAACCACAACAGTTTTGCTTTTAACCCTTCTAGATGTGACTTTGAAATAAAATTTTGGTAGGAAAAAAAGGGACTCTGCTATTGAAAAAAAGTATAAGACCCACAGAACTAGACAGTTGTTCACTAACACTCCTTCCAGCTTCAACATCCTATGTGTGAAACCCCTTCACAAAAAGAAGGTGGCCATTCATAGCTGCTCAATTCACAATAGCTAGATTGTGGAACCAACCTAGATACCCTTCAATTGAAGAATGGATAAAGAAACTGTGGTATATATACATAATGGAATATTACTCAGCCATAAAGAAGAATAAAATTTTGGCACTTGCTGGTAAATGGGTGGAGTTGGAGAATGTCATGCTAAGTGAAAGAAGCCAAGTCCAAAAAAACCAAAGGTCGAATGTTTTCTCTGATCAGTGGATGCTGATACATAATGGGCAGTGGGGGGAGGTTATGGGGGAATAAGAAAAGAATGGAGGAAGTATGGATGGTGTAGAGGAAAATGGGACAGGAGGGGTTGGGGGAAGGAAAGATAATAGACTAAGACAGACAGTATTACCCTATGTATATGTAATCATGTGAATCTACATTGTGAAAAATAAAAGATATATTCCCTGCTGTATAATTATATCAAAATGGGTTCTACTGTCATGTATAATTAAAAAGAACCAATAAAAAAAAGAAGGAGGGTGGCCAGTGGATATGCTGGGACCCTTCTGATTACTTTTTGGTATTTGTTCTATCTGTCCCATGATGTAGAAACATTACAAATAAGGGCACTTTCCAGCTTCCCTGGAACTTGCCTGTTCATATCCTATTTGAGACTCACAACAACCTTGGAAGCAGATGGGACTTGTAAGTTTTTTTTCAATTTTCAGATGGAGGAATCATGGCTCCAGAGATATAAAGGGACTTGCTTCTCCTTAGTCCTTGTGGCTATTTAGAGACAGATTAATATTTGAACCCAGATCTCCTGACACATGGGTGCTTCAGGCTAAAGCACCATACAGTCATACTGATCCAGTGCTTTGGGGGAATGAGTCTTGTTCTAAGTGCCTTACATGCCCTAACTCATTTAATTGTCACAACAACCCCATGACTGTTATTAGTCAAAATTCATAGCTGAGGAAATGGAGACAAACAAAGGTCAAGGAACTTGGCCAAGGTCACACACTAATAATTGGCTAAACTGGGATATTTACCTTAGTGGCCTGGCTCTACATCCTACAGACTTAAGATTCTGTGCTGCCTAATCATGCCATCAGGAAGGTGAGGCTTAAGAAATATCCTTTCCGGTGATGTGAGTGACTTTAAAGTTAGCTAGTGTTTATTCGGTGCTGACTATGGCCAGGCTAGTTTCAAGAATTTTACTCACACAGGTATTAGAGGCAGATACTGTTATTCCCTCCTCCTCTTCTTGTTTAACAGATGGAGAAACCAAGACCCAGAGCAGCTAAGAACTTTCCCAAGACAAAATACTAAGTAGAAGAGGCATACTTTGAACTTAAACAAGTCGTCCAACCCCAGGGCCACACTCACCACTCACTGTAGAGGAGTTACAAATTTTTTCTTAAAGGATAAAAGAGTAAATATTTTAAGTTTTGTTGAACAAGAGGCAAAACTTTTTTTTTGCATGTGTCCTTATTTCATATTTTAAAATGGACTGTTTAAAAATGTAAAAACCATTCTTAGCTTGACCAATCCCTGAACTACACAGGCTGCGGCCTCTTGGTCTTGGGGTAAATACTTGGGACCTTCATCAACATCCAAAGGGAGAAATGTTTGGGGTTAGTTGCTCTCCAACCACACTCTATTATATCGTGGAATCCAAGCCTATTGTAAGATGAAAGGTCTCAGTGACTCAATGGCACAGGAGTCTGATTACCTTCTTTCAGGGCCAGTACCCAGCGCTGCCGGCTCTCTCGGTCTGGAGCAAACACATACAGTAGGTAGTTATCATGCACAACCTGGGGACACACACAAAGTCCAATGTGAGAAAATCCAAAGATAGGTGACTGACAGCAGACACATCTGGCTTACTGGCTGAAGGAGGGGTACCCAGTGTTTTCATTGTTCTTGTAAGTAAATCTGGGTCATGAGGGAACCCGTCTCCTTTTTATCCAGATGCTTGGTGTTGTGCAATCAGAGGGTGATCCTCCATGTCTTAGGCTGCTTGTCTGAGATTCCATGCCACACAAGCAAGTGCTAAGTTAAAATAACAGGAGAAATTTGACTAGATAGCATGTTTATTTCTGTGATTTAAAAAAATCCTTCCAGCATATGGAAGAATAAGTTATTAGATGACAAATTTGTAACCAAAACTTTAAAAAATTCTTATTTTAAAGAGTTAAAGGCTCACAAGAAGCTCCAAAAATAGTACAGAGTTCCTGTATGCTTTTCCCCACTGATAACATCTTACATAACTGCAGCACACATTTAAAGCAGGAAATTGACATTAGTTCAATACTATTAACTAGACTACATATCTTTGAATTTCATCAATTTTTTGACGAACTCATTTGTCATTGGGATTTTTAACAGCTGGGAAATTCATGTCTTGAAAATTCAGTCTTGAAAATTCCAACTCATAGGGGCCAATTTTCTAGTAGGAAAAAAAAATTCTTTTCTATAACACAATTAGTAAGGAATATTCACCCCTCAATTGGCCAGCAAGTATGGCACCCTGGGATGTACAGGAAGACAGTCACATATTTGGAGCCATAAATGCCAAGAGTGATAAGCCAGATATAGTGAGAAAACTCTACAGGTATCTTCCTCCAGCTCTGTCCAATAGAACTTTATGTATTGAGAAATTATCTATAATCTGCTCTGTTCAACACAGTATGTACTAGCTATATGTGGCTATTTAATGTGTGCAAAATAGCCAGTGTGACTGGGGAGGTGAGTTTTTAATATCATTTAAGTAATTCAACCACCCACATAAACCTAGTGGTTACTGGGTTGAACAGCACACCATCTTCAGATCATTCTTCAATTGCAAAATTGGAATTTTTCTCCCTTAAAAACCTTGAGCAATTTATAATCGAGGATTGCAATCTGTTGCCCCAAATCATGAATAAATAGTACTGAAACATTAGGCCTGGGGCTCTTGAGAGCAGCTGACCCTTTCTCCAGGAGCAGAGTAGCTAGAACTTTCCTTGAGGTATGGAAGACAAGAGAGAAAAGAGAATGAAGAACAACCTTTCAAGATTTTGTGCTTAGCCGTTGCTGAATGAATGTTGCAGCAACTTTCTCATGGTTTGATCTAACTTCTAGTCCTGAAGTCCTTTCCCGACTTTCTCTCACAATGACTGGAGATTCTAACCACTGTCAGGGAATGAGAAACTATCTGTCCTAGGCCTGACAGACTTACCTGAAATGGGTACTTATAGTGGCACGGGATGCTAATGTCACTTTTCACAATCTCAACACATTTGATTCGGGAGAGTTCAATGGAGCCCTTCAAGGTACGCTTTTTCTATGAGAAAACAAACACATACCATTTAAGTAAGAGAGAAGACAATATTGTTATCTGAAATGCTTCTAGAAATCCACTATTAGATGAGTTTCCATCAGCTTTGTAAATTAACCCCAATGTTCCCAACCACAAAACCTAAAGCACTGAGCAGACTTGTGAAAGAATGTGCCTTCTGAATTGTCTTTTTGACAGGGTCACTACCATACACTCCACTGTCCTGGTGACAAACGGCAGTATTTACAGAACTTGTATCTGGGAAGTGTAGTGCAACCTACAGGAAATGAAGCAAACAGGTGCCAATATGGCCGTCCAATGACCTTTTTCACACAGTAATTGAGCTCAGGCCCAGCCTGGGTGGTAATGGATACTGTTAGTGACATCTTTCTTTCCTGCATCTGGCTTCTCCATGTCCCTTAGTTATTCACATTCCTGCAATGAAAACCCTGCAGAATATTCCTTTCTGTTCTCTGTAACTATCCCTTCTGCCCCACTTTTCCCCCTCTCCATAATGTCTCATTCCCTTGAAAGCCTGCTAGATGTAATTCCCTGATAACTAAAGGTGTTTTGATTTTTAATGATGCTACACATTGCCCCTTTGTAAGGGTCTTTGTGCTTGGAAAATGGATCTCAGGGGATGGGATTTCTTGCATCATGGGACAGATTCTATTGGTAGGCTGTCAAGCTCCAAGGAAGGCTAGTTAGGGAAAGGCTTTTGGATAACAGAAACTTTTCTCAGGTGCCTACAATTAGGCTGCCATTGAGCACTGAGTAAGAGTTTAATTCAGCCATGTCATTGCAAAACATGTCATTGTAGCTTGTCCTTTCAAAAGAGGTAGAAAATGGTGGTGAATGAGCACAACATTAGGAAGGTGAGGTTTAAAGTTGGGCTCTTCTTTTTACCAGTTCCGTGACCCTTGGGCAATTCAGCTAATCTTCTAGAACCTTGGTTTCTATATTTTATGAGAATAATACCTCCTACCTTTTAAGGGTTGACTGGGGAATAAAATATGATGATACACACAAATTGCCTGGTTTATAACAAGTGCCTTCAATAAAGGGCACCTTCCCAAATACAGAGGCTAAGGAAGTCTTATTAACTACAAGCGTCATTATACAAGGATGTACTTGATATCACTGACAGTCACGACATCATCAAATTCTCCAGAAGTGACTGAAGTCTTAACTTCCTGCTTTTTGATCCCCAGGCTGGAAGCAGAACTTTGCTTTAGCAGTTGAGGCCCAGAACTGAGATGAACAAACTCAAGAGGTGAGAAGTAGATCTCCTCAAATACAGGGAAGCTTTGTGGTATGTCTTTTAAAATTTTTCTTAGAGAAACAATTTTAGCCATTTTTGAAAGACAAAAATCTATACATGTTTAGACAAAAAAAAATGAGCATTTGTGAAGAAAATACTTATAATGCCTTATTGTCTACCCTTCTCCAACCCTGAGGTAGCCCAGAGAAGCCGTTTGGAATGTTGTTTTCTTTCCCCTGTACATGTATAGGGCATATATAAAAATAAAAATGAGCATCTGCTCACATATTGGTTTAGAAGTTGCTTTTGTAATCTAATGAGATATTAACAGGTCTATCTTAAAAACCTCTACAAACATGTACCTTTGAACTCAAACTGACTTCTCATTTAGAGTCTTCCACAGCTAGAAATACATGCCCTGGTGCTGCCCATAATCATAGTTCTTAGGAATGGATGACCTGTTTTTCAAAAACAGAAGAGCACAGCGGCACTAGTGGCTTTTTCAACACCCATCTGCAACGCTTGTGAGCAAGAAGTCTCAGCTTTGAGGTTACCTTGTTTCTATTGCTATGGGCTTATTTCCTTAGTATATCTGGTAAAATGAAACAAAAGGCGCGTGGCAGTATTATGAGAACACTGTTGGCTGACATTTTTGTGTTTAAAAAAGATCCCGAAGTTTAGAGTTCCGAAGGGCAGAGACCAGGACATCTGTGCCATCTCCCAGTGCCTAGCAAAGAGGCTGGCCCATGGCAGAGGTGGCTAGGAAGAGAAGAACAAGAAGGCTGGAGTACAGCTGAAATCATCCTAATCAGATTTAGGGCATGTAACTATTCAGGAAATATTTATCGAGTGTCAGATACCAGCAAGACGCTGTTCTGAGTTCAGAAGATAGGGCCATGAACATGGCAGACTTGCTCAAGGGGCACACATTATACATAGTCCCTGACTTATGATGATTTGATTCAGGATTTTTTTTTTTAACTTTACAATGGTGTGAAAGCATCCAATAGAAATTGTACTTCAAATATTGAATTTTAACCTTTTCTTGGTCTAACAACACGTGGCACCATACTCTGTCTCTCAGTGCTGGGCTGTGGCAACAAGCCACAGCTATGGCCAGCTACGTGGTCACTAGGGGAAACATTTTGTACTCTATAATGTACTGTGTTGCTAAGCTAGGATGTTTGGTAGGTTAGGTGCATTAAATGCAGTTTTGACTTAAACTTATGATGGGCTTATCAGAATGCAAGGGAAGGCTGAAAGACAAACAAGTGCTATAAAGAGAATGGACAGGTAGATCTCACTGACAGGTCATGAGGGCAAGCCCCTGGAGAGAAGGCACTCCTAGGAGTCATCTGTGAGCAGGGCTAGGGGAGCAAACAGTCTTGGTAGAGTGAGCAGCCAAGCAAAATTCCTGGATAGAAAAGTCCTAGGTAAGTATCCCTTCACAATTGGAGCATAAAGAGGAGGTGAACATTAACTGGAGTTAAGAGTAGGGATAATAATTCTATGTGCAGTTCTAAAGCAACACTGCCAACAGAAAAAGGAACGGAGCCAGTCATGGAATTTACAGTGTTCTAGTAGGCACATTCAACACAGCAAGAGTAGCAAGTAAAATTATTTTGACAATTATGTTATTTAGCCTGATATATCTAAAATATTATCATTTCAAACTGCAATCAACAAAAAAATTAGTGAGATGTACTCTTTCTTAGTACTGTTTTAAAATTTGTGTATTTCATAGCATGTCTTAGTTTGGATTTGCACATGTTAAGTGCTCAGTAGTCACACATTGTCCAAGGGAGATTTCTCATCTCAACTCAGATGATCTCTTTTGATTTTTTAATATGCATTGATTCCAAACCTGGATTTTAAGAGACATTTGTTACTTAGTCCTTCAGGTGACCCCACTGTCGGGTTTGCTGTTCTGTTGGAATGGATTTCATAGTCCACAATTAACCTTCCTGTCATTCCCAAATGAGCACCAGGGATTCCTCCACACAATACATCCTGTCTGGCCAACCTCTCCAGAGACCCTGAGGCCAGTTCTCCTCCGATCTCACAAGAATTGATCTGTGGTAAACAGCAGAACCAGTTCTGTACTCTGTCAGTCACTGGGGAGCAGCCGGTGAAGGAGCTAAACACAGTTCAGTCTCTGGGAAACTGTGATTGCCTATAATCATCCCAAACAACTGTACTATTTCTGAAAAATACAGAATAAAACCTTCCAAGGAAACCACACAAAAGCTGCCAGAGAAAGAGAGAGACCACGTCAAATCTGCCCTCATCCTTACTTGTTATTCTGTCTGCACCACTTGGGGTGAAAGCCACAGGATTTAGCTTAGCCTTGTTTCTTTTCTTGGCCTTGCTCAAAGCTATACTGTCCTCACATTCTAATGCTTTGCCCGGACATCTGCATCTGTCAAAACAATCCAAGATGCTGATGTGTACAAATCTGCATAAAGGCAAGCTTGTGCAAGTAGCTTTTATATCCTCTTTCTTTATATGGTAATATTTTGTGTAAAATAGAATTTGGATTGTGAATGTCAAAGAGAGAAGCAGGAAAAAACAATGAAAGATAATAGTTTTGAGCATTTGTACTTCAATTTTTGAGCATTTATACTTCAGGCACTCAACACGCTCATTTAATCGTAATCCAACAAAGTATTATTCCTTTTTTTATGGTACTGGGGATTGAACCACAAATCAGGGGTGCTCTATCACTGAACTATACTACCAGTCCTTATATTTTTAATTTTGAGACAGGGTCTCATATGTTACCCAGACTGGCCTCAAACTCATGAGCTTCCTGCCTCAGTCTCCCAAGTAGCTGGGATTGTAGGCATGTACCACCTTGTTGAAACAGTTTAGTTTGGGTCTAGGCCTATTGTCACTATTTGACTAAGCCTCAACCTGTGGGTCTTTGTCCCTTCTGGAGGGGATAAGGCCAACGAGGTAACCAACGCCCTCGGGAGAGCAAGTTCCAGACCAGTCTCAAATTTATTCAAAGAATTACAGCACTTTTATAGACGAGGGGAGTCCGAGAACAAAGAACCAGTGGTGTGACATGATAGTCTGTGAAGATGGCCCAATGAGGAGTCACACAGTTCACCAAAGGGTGGAGAGAAAGGTGAGGAGAGTGAAGCTCACCTGGGGCATATGTCCGCAGGCAGGTCAGACCACTCGCGAGTGTTCTCCAGCGAGCAGGTAGGAATCCCGTGTTTTCAGCAAAGGATTATGTCCTTCCGCAGCCTTTGGAGGATATGCCTCGGTGGCTTCTTTCTACATCCCCACACCACCTTGCCCAGCCATTTCCCCACTTTATAGGCAGGAAAACTGAGGTTGGGAGAGGTCAGCTGTCTTAGAAGGCAGCATACAAGCTCAGTTCTATGACTCCAGAGCCAGGGCACATAACTATTGTGCTTCACAGCTTTCTGCCTGCTCCGACTTTCATAGAAAACATTCACTACCCAAATCCTATGCTGAGCAATCACTTGCATGACCTATTTATCCAAGCTATCGCCTGGTAGTTTTATCTCTGCTTCTGCTGGGTTTCAAAGGTACAGCACATTCCCCAGTTTCTCAGAATAACAACTGCTCTCGACTCTGTAACAGGGCTCCTTGGCTGCTTGGCTAGCTGGCAGACACACAATGACAGTTACATATCAGATCCACCCCACAAAAGGTGACATTTCCATTTTTCTGACAAAAAGCAGAACTTTAGTTTTCTACTTTGGTGCAGCAGTATGAGGGAGAACTGGAGCTTGCAAGTCAGGCAGACTCAGGTTTGAAGCCCAACCACGTTTCTTATCAGTTGTACAATCCAAGGCAACTTGCGTGTTTTCAAAGAGGCATAATTTTAGTCCCTCTATCAATGGGTTAACTTAAGAGATTTTAAACTACTACATAAACCTACTAGCAAATTAAAATCATTAAAATGATCATCGGGTCACTCAAAAGTAACTTCCTTTCCTTACCTTTTCCAAATGCTATCCATAAAATAAGACTTGTTTTTTTGTTTTTTTTTTCTCTGTGTCCACATTTTCTTTGGGGATTTTCTTTCGGGCAAATATGTAAACAGGAACCACCACTGGGAAGAACAGTTCTTTTCTGGTGATAATGGTGATTTTGACAATTAAGAGTCATTTGTCTATTTTGCCAATTATTTGTAAAATCTGGGAAAAATCATGAAAAGTACTGGCTTTCTGGTCATCTCACTTTGTCACATTTGCTCTCTTTAGCTTTGTGTACCCCTTCCATTCACCTATAAAAACCTTCCCCCAAATACTTTTTTATCTAAAGTACAACTTACCTCCTGGCCTATAGTGTGTCTTGTTTCAGAGGACTTTATATTAATAAAGATATCAGAGATTAAGCTGACAGGGAGCTTTGGTAATGGAATTTTAAGCATCAGCTGAGAATATTTTTCACAGTGAGTCATCTAAGGGAGTAGGGCATTTAAGACTCCTGAGATCACAAAGTAAAATTAACTGCATGCAGCAATACTAGAGTTTCTCTAAGATCAGGAGATGTTTCTAATGATGATTTTAACAAGGCAATTCAAATGTTTTGTTCAGTTCCTCTTCTGGATATAGAACGGCCAATGTGCCATCTGGAATTCCACAATGGCACAAATGAAATTAAAACCAATGTCATTCAAAGTGAAACTTATATGACTGATTGAGGATTGTTTTCCCCACCCAGAACAAAATGCAGAGTATCAGTTCCAAATTTGGTTTTAAGAGTCTTTCTGGATTCTGGCTTCATCCCCTCTTGCAAAGCTTCCTTGAGGTGACCCATAAATTCCTTTCCATTCCCCTAACTTAATGTTCTGGGTCTGTGACAAAGGGGATATTCTCAAATGGCAGGAGAAAAACAGAGATTCAGGGCTTCGAAAAGCCAGAATTTGAATCCTTCCATTGACAGGCAGCACTGGGTAAGCTGTTTTGGTCCTCTGATCTTAGTTCTCTTCAATTTCATTCTCTCCGTTCTTCAGCACTAGTGGAGATGATCACAGCTGTCTCTGTGGGAAAAGTACTGACTTGTGAAACAGTGTGATTTGTAATTACTTATTGCTGGTTCCTTCCCTTCCCAGCCCACCTTCAATGTGATCTAACCAAATAACCTTGGAAGCCTGGAGATGGGTGGGACTATGGCAGCTGACATCCCAGGTTCCCTGGACCAATGCAAAACCAGGAAGCTATGACCCATCCCACACCTGCCTGCTTTTCCTTCCTTGTTTCCAGAAGGCCCCCAACTCAGCTAAGCCAGTCATCTGGTGGTTTTTCTTTTCTTTTTTTCTTTTTTTTTCACTTCAGTGTGTTCACATTGTGGTTTACTATGAGGCTGGTTGTGGGGAAAACAATTTAGTTTCTTAAAGTCTGACATCTTTTAAATTGTAGCACCCTGACTACACAAAGGCAAAAGGTGAGAATTTTACAAATTGAAAATAATAATAATAATAAAAAGAAAGGAATGAAAAGAAAAAGAACCTATATTCTTATATAGGTTTCAGAGAACAATTTAGGATCCTCTATTAATATTATAAATGTACTGTAAATGTATTTTCTCGAAAGAAACTATTAAGACCAGAGACTTGTGGAAATGGTCCTGGAATTTGGGAATAGGTGGTAGAGTGAGTTTTTTTTTTCACCTCACATATTTCTATACTCTGAATATTTTACATAAGTACATACTTCATTTATTGTACTAAAATGTAGTTAACTAAAACAAATAAACTTCCCGTGTAGACTGATCCTATTAAAAACATTTGTCCAAAATGTATAAATATGTAAGAAAACGGATATTTATAGTAGTGTTATTTATTATACTAAGAAAATCTAGAGAAACATAAAATTCCATCCATGAATAGACAAATGGTTATATTAGTTATGGTTCACCCATCCAGTGACTACTCTGTAACCATTAACAAAGAATAAAGTCAATCTATATGGAAGGGCAAAAATACGAATTAAATGCATGAGAGCAGATTTAAAGCAGTAGCTGAAGTATCATTTCACTTTTTGAAAAAGAAATAAAATAGATATTAGTATATTCAATAGCCAAAAAAAGTAATGTAAGAGAAAAATTATTGCAAGCTTCTAATGTTGGTTGTTCCTTGTGGATGTCAGGGTGGCAGAATTTCACAGTGAAAATAATATATTTCTATAATATTTGAAGTTTTTAAAAATAAGCATGAAGAAAAATGAAAGGTAGAGAAAATAAAATATGATTTTAAGGTAGTAGGCATTTTTAAAACACCACACTGCAATATAACGTTGACAGGTGGTTATGGCTATAGGGCACACATTCAGCTCTGGGAGAGCAGAATGATGCAATTCTTTGCGCCTGTAACCTCAAAACCCCATTAGCAGAAAAGCAGCAGCCAGGCAGCACCTGCCACCTGCTCCTCTGTGTCCGAGGAAGCTCAAGTTCATAACAGTCCTCTCATATTCTTCTTGAGGACTAACAGTTTCTAAGTAAGGAATTCTGTGTGCTTTCAGATGGCAATTTATTCATAAGTGAAGCAAAAATGCAGAAATAAATTCTAGGCTTAATTCATGTTTAAGATAACCTAGTCCTAGGATTAAAAGAACATTTGTTTAGATTTACTTACAAAAGTGGACAGAGAGACAAGCACTTGGATGGAAACTAAGCTCAGGAACCAAGTGCCATGTGCCAGAAATAGATCCTTCAGGTGTCATGCTCATTGTGTCTCTTGGCACCTCTGCTCTGTGAACCCCCTTTTCAAAGCCTTCCATCTTTACAGAATAGGAAATACGAGAGGTTTAATGGGTTGGAAATAATAGTTTTTTTTTTTTTTGCAAATCTTCTTCTCAGCACTGAAGAGTCAGTAGCCAAAGTATGTAGTTGATAATGACTTCACTGAATTTTAGGAAATAGCTCCTTACACAAAGGCAATGTTCAATTAACACGGGATAGTTGAGGGAAGAGCAAGTAGAATCAAGTGTAGAGCAGAAAGGGATGCTTGTGGATCCTATGACAAAACTTTTAATGGAAATAAGTTGGAGTACGATTTTCAAGCAAAAGCTCTTATTGTTATTAAGGAAGATACTAACAACCTCATGGAAAAGTGGACAAAGAAATGTAACATATTTCCACAAGCTCAAAGTTGCTATGAAAACAGAATTGCAAATAAATTATACTTAGATATCATTATTTAGAACTTGTCAGATTAGCAAAGATCAAAACATAAGATAATGGGGTTATTGAGGTTTTGAGAAAATGCATCTCACATGTGGCCTGAGGAAAGTTAATTGGTTCAACTTTTATGGAGAGTGAGTGATTTGATCATATTCAACAAGTTAACAGATGCAAATAACCTTTGACTCAGCAATTCCACTTCTAGAGATGTTGTTTTGTTTTCTTTTTCTTTTTCGTACTGAGGATTGAACACAGGGGTGCTCAACAACTGAGCCCCATCCCCAGTCCTTTTTATTTTTTTATTTTGAGACAGTTTCACTAAGTTGCTAAGGGCCTTGTAAAGCTGCGGAGGCTGGCTTTGAACTTGGGATCTGTCTGCCTCAGTCTTCTTAGTTCCTGGGAATACAGGCAGGTGCCACTGTGCCCTACTCTAAAGATGTTAAAATTTTTGACTATGGCTTCTCAAGGTCAGCACCATTGACATGTGGGGGTGACCAATTCTTTGTTATAGGCCTCTTGTATGCATTGTAGGATATTTAGCAGCATTCCTGGCCTCTACACTAATAAAATAAATTTCATTATTTGAAAACTATTAAGACCAGGGACCTGTGGGGATGGAGACAGAGTTTTTCTTTTCACCTCATACCCTTCTATACTCTTTGAATATTTTACCACAAACATATATTTCTTTCATTGTATTAAAAAGCTGTTGCCGGGCTTGGTGGTGCATGCCTGTAATCCCAGCGGCTCGGGAGGCTGAGGCAGGAAGATCACGAGTTCAAAGCCAGCCTCAGCAACTTAGCGAGGCCCTAAGCAACTCAGTAAGACCCAGCCTCTAAATAAACTACAAAATAGAACTGGGGATGTGGCTCAGTGGTTAAGCACCCCTGAGTTCAATCCCCAGTTCCAAAACAAACAAACAAACAACAACAACAACAAAAAAAAACACAGAAGAAAATGCTGTTAACTAAAATAAATAAATATACTTCCTTATTGGACTTATCCATAGGAAACATCTGTTCAAAATGTATAGACATGTGGGAAAAAGAATATTCATAGCAGTATTATTTATTACACTAAGAAAAGCTAGAGAAATTTATACATCCATCCATAAATAGACAAGCAGATGAGTTAGTTATGGTTCACCCATCTTGTGGACTTTCCTGTAGACTACTGAATTTAATGTTCCTTGGTTTTGATTCATAACCTACCTTTGCAAATCCACCATACGTGAGTTCCTTCAAATGGTATTGTATACTTAATAGTATTCTTTAAATTGATACTTTTCTCATGTAAGCAGGTTTTGTTTCCAAAAGAAAACTTCAAATCACCACCAAATTTTAAAACACTAATTCTTAATATAAATCATAAGAGACATAATTTAAATTGAGGATAAGTTAAAACCAGGTTTGTCCATGCTTCTCTTGGTAGAACCTCACTTGCGGAAACACTAAGTTGAATTGTCCGTGAAATTGGCCTTAGTATGGACTATGGAAAAGGGTGATACTTGATGTTAATAAACTCAATCTCACTTTCTGGATCCATGTTCCTGGGGGCAAGTGGGGTTCTGGGCAGCTTCTTTGTCCTGCTTCAGCCAGAACACTTGAACTTCTATTTGTTTTCTTTGTGGGCATGAAGATGACATGCATACTTGTATTGAAAAAGAGCTCCACTTTTGAAGAAATTTGAAAAACCCTGATGCCATGATTTTGTGGATAAGAAAACTAAACCCCAGATAGAGTAAGGAACTGACCAAGGTCACCAGTGCCCAGTCTCCTTTCTGTTAAGCCACCCTGTTGCTGCTTCCTTACCCCATCCACTTCTCTAGAATTACAGTTCATCTGAAATCATCGATACAATGGATCCTTTTATTAGAACTAACCTGTATGGAACAGTCAAAAATGACTTCTATGATAGCTTCCTTGTTTCACTTACTCCTTGATTAGGCACCAGATGACCTAAACCAAAGAACTCCTTCATGTGAAGCTTTCAGACCCCCTAAGATGATCAACTAGAGAGAATCATATTTTGCAGAGTAGGAGGCTTTCTGGGTGTTCCTCAAATCCCACTGTGTAGCTAGTGGGTTTGTCTACACATGTCTAAGACTGACCTCAAATCAACTCATCTCACCTGTGCATAAAATATACATCCCCTTTTCTATAACATTCAAACTTACAAATTTATTATTGAAAATCACAATGATTTTCTTTTGTTTTTATTAGTTCCTTCTTAGGAATATAATCGTCTTTAATGGTTCTGGTAGTTAATACAGGACCACTTTTGGTGGCCCTGTGTACTGCTTCAAGCTGTTTGAAAGATGATATAACAGTGAATTGATCAAGACCAGAAAATGTTCTTTTCCCTTAACACAATTATCCTACTTAGGGTACTCTACCCGAAAAAGCTTATTTCAGAAAGGACTCAGTCTAACAGTAGGTACAATATTTTGTAGTGTTTCAATATATGACATAATAATCCTACTATGGCACTCTATCCTAAAATGCTTATTTTAAAAAGGAGATAGTATAAAATTAGATACATGATTTTTTTTTCATGTTTATTATACTTGTAAACAACCAGAATATTGATTCCTAGATGGGAGATAATTTCATCTATTTGTCCAGGTACATAAAGTAGATGTTTATCTCTGCAATGAACTAACTAAACCATTAAAAATTCATATATGTAGCCGGGCGTGGTGGCGCACACCTGTAATCCAAGCAACTCGGGAGGCTGAGTCAGGAGGATCGCGAGTTCAAAGCCAGCCTCAGCAACTTAGCGAGGCCCTAAGCAACTCAGTGAGACCCTGTCTCTAAATAAAATACAAAATAGGGCTGGGGATGTGGCTCAGTGGCCGAGTGTCCCTGAGTTCAATCCCTGGTTCAAAAAAAAAAAAAAAACAATTATTTTAGATGACAAATATATTATTGGGGAGGTATATATATATGGAAATACATTTATTCAAAATAATACAAAATTGGAAAAAGAATACAAAATTGTCATGAATTATAACAATTTGAAAATTATACCTGTGTGAGAAAAAAGAAAAATGCTCACTGAGGGAGTAATTCTATGCCTTTAGACAAGAGTTTTGGAGAACATTTTGAGTATCATTGTCTTAATATTTTTTTAACAGTATGGGGATCTGAAGCTTTGATGCTGTGTTTTGTGGTTTGAATCAACATAAATTTAACCTAATTCTAACTTGTTTTCCATCTTTGTTGCTAAAGATTACCTGGTCCCAGGTTATTTAACAGGCATGTAACCATCCAAACGTGATGGTTCTGGACAAAGACCCTTTAGGAAGAAGCTTACCAGAAGAAAAAACACAAAATACCTCAAGAATAGCTCATAGAATGGGACACCACACAGCAGATCAGGAGACACTGCACAGCCTTGACCTGGCCCCTGCTTCTGTTCTTGCCCTTGGTATACGCTGCTGTCCCCACAGTGGTCAGAACAACCCTTCTAAATATAAAAGAAACGGCATCTTCCCCTGCTTCAACCCTTGGGTAGTTTGTCAATGTAGCTGGAATAAAATCCAAACTGCTTGCCACGATCCACAGTGGCTCACTCAGCTCAACTTCCATCTCTTACCTGCACCCCTCTCTTGAATTCTGTGTGCTCCAAGTTCTGTTTTTCACATGGACCAATTTTATTTCTAGCTCAGTGTCTTTGCAATTTGCACTTCCCTTTGCACAGAATGCCCTCCCCCATTTCTTCACTTGGCTTACTCTTTGAAACCTCAGCGTAGATACACATTTATTCTCTAACCACCCTCCCTCCCAATCAGCCCCAGCTGCTGCTCAGACTTGCTATAGAGCCTACTGGTCTACAACTTCTCTGTGTAGTTAGGTACTTACTTACTGTCTCCTACCCCAAAACATAAGCTTATGAGGGTGAACACCTCATCTCCACTATTTAAGACTGTATTCCTCATATCTAGCACAATGCCTGGCACACAGTAGGTGCTTGAGAAATATTTGTTGAACAAATTACTAAAACATTTCCTTGATATAATGCTGGGTGAAAAATAGATCACAGAGTTTTTTTTTGGGGGGGGGGAATCCTACATGCGGATTTTTAAAATAATAAGCAGGTATAATTTGGGTGACTTTAAAGGTGTGTATTTTACTTTTTAGATTATTATTAATTATGCAATTTTATGGGGTAAAATGAAATAGGTAATTCTGAACTATAGCCCCCCTACTATTCTGAAGCACACCATAACGTACTACTTCTAACTCTGTTTTGGTTCCTTCTAACTTCCCACTACCCTCTTTTCCTCCAAACCTTCCCAGCTTCTAGTAATCATTATTATGCATTCTGATCAACTTTTCTTGACATCCACCCATGAAAGACATGCGATATTTGTCTTTCAATGTCTAACTTACTTCACTTAGTACAATGTACTCTAATTCAATCCATTTTGCTACAAATGATAGGATATCATTGATTTTATGGTTGAATAATACCCATTGTGCATATATATGACATTTCCTTTATTCATTCATCTGTTGGTGGACATCTGGGCTGATTCCATATCTTACCTATTGTGAGTAGTGCAAAACTAAGCATAGTTGTGCAGGTATTCCCTGAAAGGCTGATATCATTTCTTCTGGGATATATATACACATACACAGAAGTGGGATAGATCTATTTTTATTTTCTTCAGGAAAGTTCTTATCATTCTCCATAGTGACTATACTAATTTACATCCCCACCAACAGTACATGAGTGTTCCCTTTTGTCCACAGCTCCACCAGCATTTGTTCTCTTTGATGGCAGCCTTTCTAACTGGGGTGAGATGATATCTCATTGTGGTTTTCACTTGCATTTCCCTTGTAGCTAATACAAGGGACATTTTTTTCATAAATCTGTTGGCATTTTGAATTTCTTCTTTTGAGAAGTGTGTATTTATATCATTGTCCCCCTTTTTGTAGTACTAGAAATTGAACCCAGGGGTCATCTTCCATGGTGCTACATCCCCAGCCTTTTTATTTTCAATTTTGCGGTAGGGTATGGCTAAGTTGCCTAGGCTAGTATAGAACTTGCAATCCTCCTGTCTCCATCTCCCAAGTTGCTGGGATTACAGGAGTGTACCAGTGTCCCCAGCAAATGCTCCCTTTTCTTGGATAGACAAGTCCCCATTCTTAGCTTATAGATGCTTTTGTAAGTTCAATTTAAGTTATGTGATCTCTTTTATTTCACTAGATACTTACTGACCACCTACTAAGTGCTGGGCACTCTTTTAGTTAAGGGTGGTACAGTGATGAATAAAGCAATTGAGACTTTCTCCTGTTGATACAGACAGCAAATAAATAGGGAAACACATCAATAAATTCACAGAGTAAATGAAAATACAAACAACTGAAATATCTATATACTTTTAAAAAATGAAACAGGATCCTGGGAAAATGTCTGAAGAGTCAGGGAACAAGACAAAACCTTGTTCTGCAAAAATCTGGGGTGTTCCAGACAGTGGGAAAAACTAATGCAAAGACCCTGCACTTGATGACCCTGAGAGAGTGCACCTCCTTTAGTGTGTGTCTCATTTACCTCACCTTGGTCCTGGTTCTATAAAAAGGACGTACAGGGGCCTTCTGCTGGCAGTGTTAAGGTTCAGAAAGAAGGCAGAGCAAAAGAGGCACATATAGGGAGTGTGGTGTGAAATGAAATCAGAAAGGCAGGCAAGATGAAGGGTCTCATGGGCCATAGTTGATAATTTACCTAAGTATTCTAAACCTCCACAGAGGGCTTGAAGGAAAGGAAAGTATCTGATTTATAATAAGTTCATTTTATGTGTTGTGGGGATAGCAGAATGTAAAAGCTTCAAGTGTTAGAAGTCCATCTAGAATTGACTGGATCACATGACAGCCCATGACTGATGAAAATCTCAAGAGGAAATGCTCAGGTAGTTTTAAGAATATCATCTTCAGAGGATTTTGCTGGATGAGGGAAGAAAGGAGGGGAAGTCAGGGTGGAGAAAAAGGAGAACAAAGTTGCTTGTTTTTCCTAAAAAGAGTTGGGGACTGAGGAGCTGGCTGCACGGGTCCCTCCAGGGCATCTTACTCATTTGCTCCTGGACTTAGGGATCTCCCTTCAGTGCCCTAGGTGTCTTGCTCTGTTCTTATTTTTTAGGCATCAGCCCTTTTTCTATTTGGGGTTAATTTGTGTAACTTTAACCTCCACTGGACCTATGACAATCCCTTTCTCCCTCCTTTTTTCCCTCTCTTGCTTTATTCTTCCACTGATGATACCATTTTTAGCAAATTAGGTGCCTGCCCTCATCAAGATAAAGTCCAACGGAGGCTGTTGTGGGAGAATGATGTTAATAAAATAGCATCATTTTACATAATAAAATAATCATTTTAATAGATAGGCAATCACAACTCTGACATTTACTCTGAAGAAAGGGCACATGTTGGTATAACAGGAAGACACAACCTGGTCAAGGAAGACTTTTCTAAACAAGTGACATGTGATATGGAGGCTTTAAAGGTGAACACAACCCAAGGTGGCTAGAGCCTAGGGAGATGGGAGAAAGGGGAACATGAGCTGCGACAGAAGAGACTTGTAGATTCTGGTGTCCATCCTCAGGGCAACGGAGAAAACACTGAAGTGACACCTGAGTTTCTGGTGAAGGTCATCAGGACTTGATTACAGTTCCCATGAGAATGCCACTTGGGCTGAACTACAGAAAATGGGGTGGCAGGGTGGGATGGAGTGGGTACAAGGAAACAATCAGAGGTGGCAGTGGTCCCAGGTGGGAGATTTTGGTGGCTTCCACTAGGAAATCTGAGCAGATTCTATGGGAACATTAGCAGGCAAAGCTAGCCAATTCTTTTTGGATATATAGGAGCTCCCCAAAGTGAGTGAAGACAAAAAGTGGGCATGGCAATGATAAAATTCATAACATATTTCATTGCAAGAGATCAGGGGGCGTGAGGTGGTAATTTTCAGTAGCACCCTCTGCACTGAAGACTTCAGAGCAAGAACACACCACATACTTTGTAATAAACCAGTGTAGTTTCCAATTACTAACCAGTAACAGCTGCTAGTACAATAGGCACCATTTGTCAGGGAGTCACGTAGCCTTTGGAGACATAAGAGACCTCAGGCAAGTTATTTAAGCTCTCTTCTTCATTTCTTAATGTATAAATGAGGGTAATAATAGTTCTTAACTTATGAGATGAATATAAGGATTAGTTGGAAAAATTCATATTTGGCACAGTGTTTAACACATAGAAGTGCTCAGAGTTATTATTTTATAATCATTAGAATATTGATGACCCCCGCCTTAATAAAAGGAAACAAGAAATAACATTTAGCCAGGTGCAATGGTGCATGCCTGTATTTCCAGTGGCTCAGAAGGTTGAGACAGGAGGATTCCAAATTCAAGGCCAGCCTCAGCAATTTAGCGAGGCCTTAAGCAACTTAGTGAGCCCCTGCCTTAAAATTAAAAAATCTAAAAAAGGACTTGGGATGCAGTTCAGCGGTAAAGCACCTCTTGGATCAATCCCTAGTACCAAAAATAAATTTAAAAAGAAATAATATTTAATTATTTAAAAAATGTAAGTAGCTTTTGAGAGGATCTCACAGCATCATGGAGTTTATTTACAAAGAGCCACAACTCAAGCAGCAGAGCTGGTCTTTGATCCAGATCTATCTGACACCAGAAGCTGTGTTTTTTGACCACTATGCAATAATGTTTTAAAGCAAGGAAAGGGGACCACGTCTCCACCTGCCATATTCCACTGAGGGAGGACGCAGGCAGTAAGACACGCTTCATCCTATGTAAGTGATAATGGTTTCCACACCATGGGACGCATAGCAAGCCAGATCCTTAAGGTGCAAGGAGGCAATACAGTAGGAAAACATTTTCAGTTCTCCCAAGGGTCTTTCAGAAGTTCAAGGTGGTGCTTGGGCAAAGCTGAGTAATAATCACCTTGCTATGTAGCAATTAGCACGAAGCTTGTAACATACGTTTTTCATGATTTATTGACCTCTCTGGGAACAGGCCCTTACTTTACAAATAGGTAAGAGACACTTCTAGAAAGTGAAGAAGGATTTGAATACAGCTCTACTTGGCTACTTTGGACTCACCAATCTGGGATGCTTTTCTCCATCTATGCTACCTCTCCCATCCCGTTGTTACTCAAAGTGAGTCAGAAGTCCTTCATTTTTTCTTTTACCCCTGAAAAGGATCTGGTATCAGTCACATGCAACTGAGTGTATTTTTCAGTTGGTGACTACTTCTCCAGAGATTATTTGTACATAAATCTGATTTAGTGTGCTAGGTTCATCTTATACTGCCTGATTGATAAATTTCCAGGAATTTGTGAGCCACTAGACAGCACATTCGTAGTATAAAATGGCCACCATGGGAGTATTTATACAGAGAAATCCACAAACACTACAAAGGAGGGCTTCTGAACCCCTCCGCCCCCATCACAGACACGGTTATGTATTTTACCAGCTCAGCACCAATCCCTTATCTCTCCTTGTCCTGTTACAGAATTTCAGCCTGTCTGTAATCCCAGTGGCTCTGGAGGCTGAGGCAGGAGGATCACAGGTTCAAATCCAGCTTCAGCAATTTAGAGAGGCTTTAAGTAACTTAGCAAGACACTGTCTCAAAATGAAAAAATAAAAAGGGCTGGGGATGATGCTCAGTGGTTAAGCACTTCTATGTTCAATCCCTGGCACCAATAAATAAATAAATAAATAAATAAATAAATAAATAAACAAACAAAATTAAAATTAAAAAAAAGAATTCCAGACACCAGAGACTACTTTGCAAAGAAATTGGCAGGCCCAGGGAGCATGCAAAATCATGCCTGCCTGTAAGTCACCACCTGCCAACTCTATGCATTTTTTTGACCAGCTGCTTCACCAAAATGAAGGGTCTTCCTGGCCCCTCTGAAAACATTTGCATAGCACATCTCAACAAGGGAAACAGGCATCTGACACCAAAAGTGAATTCATGCTAAAATAAAAGGCTCATTCAATTAGTAATGTAATGACAAGAGACATGGATATTTTAAAGTTTAGAATAAAGAACTTACTTTGTTTTTGAGTATGTGAGGGGTTATTTTCATACTGTGTTATAAACTGACAGAAGATTAGAGTTGCAGGGAAAATAATTTTACAAATGCAAAAAAAGAGAAGCTGAGACCCTCAGAGAGGCTGATTCAGGAGTGTACAGCTCCTGATGCTTGTCTGTCTCTCCACATGCTTAGATTACAGAATAGAAGTCCAGGACCCTGACCTTAGCTTGGCTTTGCAGATCTTTTAACATTTCCTTTCATTTGAGGATTAATATGTTATGTCACCCTGCTAGCTTCTTCAGATAAATAAAAATGATACAAAATGGCTAATTTTTACTAGGTGCTGACTAGGTGAGAAGATGTAAGTAGCTTATGGATTAAGTTGAACTGTATAGAATTGCCAATGTCTGTTATTTATCTGCCTAGTAGTAATCTCAAATAGTTCAGCTTAAATATATTATCTGAGTCTTTGCCATTTTATGAAATGGGTACTGTCACCATACCCATTTTAAGATGGGAAGATTAAGGGTTTAATTAAAAATCAAAAGGGTTCTTTCCACAAGGGTACTGCTATTTATTTATGAAGTGATGTACAATATACTCTTGTGTGCAAATTGATGATTCTAAAACGTAATATACCTGGGAATACACAATAATAATTCATATTCCTTTCTCAGTGGCATTCAATAACTTTTGTACTGATAGATTTCTATCATACTTAAAGAAAAACTTTTAAAAACACTATTTCGTGGATATTAATCACTGGCATTAGAAAACAAGAAATTTGATGTTTGTGCTTATGTCCTCTATAACCTAATGGAAATGTTAGATCACATACACACCTACAAAAAAAAAAATTGACTGATGCTATGTGATTATTAGCTCTATACAACGAATCCCTCAAGTTCAAAACTTGACTCCTGGTTACCTATCAATGGGCCTTTGCTCATAGGTAATTCCATGTGATTTGTGATTGACTGCTAAAATATCAGGAAGAATCTGCTGAAGATCAGCAATGCTTTTTAAAGAACCAGGCAGTGATATTTCATCTGAAACTTAAAACAAAAAAAACAAAAACAAAAACAAAAAAAACAGGCTGGGGGGGGTTGTGGCTCAGTGATAGAGTGCTCACCTAGCATGCGTGAGGTCCCAGATTCGATCCTCAGCACCACATAAAAATAAAATAAAGGTATTGTGTCCACCTACAGCCGCAATGAACATGAAAACTTGGGAATTAAAACAAAAACAAACAAACAAAAAACCAAAACAAAACAGGCATCCACGACTCCAGAGCCAGCCACCTCCAGAGCCAAACATTCAGTGAAGCCAGCCACTTCACTGAATGTTTGAAAGCCTGGCTCTCCAAAGACTCCAAACTCATTCTTGCAACTGCTAGGTAATACACCAACAGGGAATAAGAGCACCTTTGTCTCTAAGTGACCATCAAGCACCTAATATAGTTTCCCCTTCAGTAAAATATAAGTGATAATCTCTGCCCTCCCTTTTTAGTGATGTAAAAACAATATAATGATGTAACAAGAAGTCCCAAATATGCTTTGAAGAATTGCTAGGAAGGGCTAAACAAGAGTCACTAAATAAAAACAAAGGATTCTTAAGGAAGGAAGAGATTTTGTAGGGTATTTCCAGTCCTTTAATTTTAGAAAGAAAAACCTGACATAGGAGGCAGGCATTTGCCCAGACTCAATCACTTGGAGGCAGAGTTTGGTCTCCTGACACCTCATCCAGTGCTTTATCTGCCAAAGTACATTGTTGTGTTCATTGATTTTTATTCTGTAATTATAGATAGAATGGAATATGAGAATGTCTTTAGATATATAAAAGACTGGCCTGGCTAAGCAGCCACCATACCCTATATAGAAACCACCAGGCACAGGCAGACTAGAACCCCTAATCTCCTCTGATGTTTTCCAAGTGATGAAGAGGTTTGCAATTGTACCTTGCAAATTTTAGACTATTAAATGCTTGGGAACATAATCCCAAGATATCAGAGAAGCAATGTCCATCAAGACAAGTAGAGTTGAATTTGTAAACATGTTAATACTGGACCTATCACTTAACCATTCCAAGTACTATTTCTTCTACTGTAAAATTAAAATGTTGGCCTAAATTATTTCTGAGTCCCACCAAGTACTAATATTTTACTAATCTATGTCCCATAGAATGTAGTGTATTTCATACAAAGTTGAAGTTCTATCCAATCATATTTGCCACGCAAAATATTATTATTTTGTAGGAGAAAAAAGCTGATGAATGTTAAACTTGTAGTTTTTGGAAGTGAAATCACCAAATACAACATCTGACCTCTTGATTCCTTTCCACATTCTCCACTGATTGCCCTTACTGTGGTCTTTGCCTGTTACACCCAGCATGCCTGGGTTCCATGTATTCTATTTTATTCCACGTATATCTTTCAGAGTCAGCAAAGTTCAAATATAACACACAAAAGAAAGTCTCACGTACCCCATGACGATCCTCAAAGTATGCCAAGCTGGTTTTGGTTAAAACAAAGAATCGGACTTTAAAATTAGAAGGAGAAGTTCTTCTCTTTTGTTGGGATTTCTTGATTAGCTGCTCTTCCAGGAGGATGAAGTTGTTCATGATCCAGTTCTTGAAAAGTGATGCATATAAGGCATCACCCTTTAGCACAACCAGAGCAAACAGCCTCCGGGAAAGGAATGTGACCAGCAGGCGGTTGATCTTCACAGAGCTGCTCAGAGGCACCTCGCCGCCAACGTTATCATTTTATCAACCTTCAGTCAACTTGCGGAGCTTGTCTTCTGATGTCAAAGGCCATAACCACATCCTTTCGAAATTCACAAAACTAAGAGGCACAT
>JAJEJO010003551.1:654447-789164 GCA_020662805.1 Glaucomys volans
ATATATCCTTTGCTACATGGTTTGGAAATGATGTTTGAAGAAACTCAGACTCAAAATTATATTAATGATTTGATGCTAATTGTTAGAGTTCCTGGTATAGCCACCCAACAGTTAAGACATCGAGCACAGGAATCAAGAATGTGGGCTCTGGAGCCTGGAGCACAGCTTGGTTGTAAATTTCCTGTTGCTACTGTAACAAATAGCCACAAACTTGGTGGCTCCAAGTAAAACAGATTTATTGCCTCGCAATATTGTAGTTCAGAAGTCTGCAATGAGTCTTACTGGGCTAAAATCAAAGTGTCAGTGAGCTGTGACCCTTTCCCAGGATTTTAGGGGAAAATCTGTGTCCTTGACCTTCCCAGCTTCTGAGGGACACCCATACTCCTCCAGTTTACAGTCAACAGCCACAGGTTCAATTCTTTAGAAACCTCTTCTGCTTTCCTCCTCCACTTTTGACCCTCATGATTGTAGCGGGCCCATTCAATCTAGGATCATCTAGGAAAGTCCTGTTCTAAGCCAGCTGATTAGCAACCTCATCCCATTTGCTACTTTAATTTTCCTTTGCCCTGTAACCTGACATACATGTAGGTTCTGGGGTTAGGTCTGGAACTCCTTAGACAGGGCCATTTTTCTCCCTATTATGGTTTCAATTCCTGATCTACCACTGGAACCAGCTGTGAGGCTGCAGGCAAAGTATTCAGTGGCTTTCCCCCTGTTTTTTCATCTGTGAAAGGGAATAACAGTGGCCCTATGCAAGGCACTGCAGAGCGCCTCTTTGACTTGCCTCGTTTCTTGTTCAGATTCTCACCCCAATCTCCTGTCTGCCCTTGTCCCCAGCCCTCTCTGCATGTCTCTTAGGCCACTCCACACATGCTGCTCATTCTGCCCCAGAATGTCTTTTTGCCTCTGCTTTTCCTGGTTAACACTGAATTATATTGCCAGTCTCAGCCTCCCTGTACTTCCCCAGGGAATCCTTGGTTTTCCTAAGTCAAATCCAGCAATCACAACAAGGCACCTTCCACCTTTCTCTTCATACCCCTCAGGACAGCATTAATCATGCATCTGGAGGGTGACTTTGGGTTGTCTCCTCACTTGAGATAGGAATCTAAGATTAAGAGAGAGATATACTGAGTCTCAAAGACAACACCCAAGAGCCATTAAAATGCAGAAAGCACAGTTGTAAATCTTGAGTGACATTTCCTTGGCTTACCCTTGTAAAATAAAGGAAATACTTGAGCGTAAGGAAAACTGGTAAAAATTTTTGTGGCTCTACCTTGCTCCATGTCCAGTCCGGTCCTAATTACAGCATTTCTAAAAATATTGGACCCCAACCCACGGAGGGGCTTCTCCCTCTCCAGATAGTCCACATTCTCCCTTGAATGTGTATGTACCTTCTAAATAACCTCTGCCTATGCCTTTGACTCCTGCTGAAATGCTTTCCATCACGTAGGCCAGGAACCCTGCTCATCCTAATTTGAATTCCCTCCTCCTCTCTGGGAACTCTGGACTTCTCCAGAGACATCTTTCCTCCAGTAACACATGCAATAGTTTAGACACTCTGCAAGAGCAAGGGGTATGTGTGGTTTTACTCATCATTATATACTCAGCAACAAACACTTATGAAAAGTGTATTTGAGAAAATGTGTTGAATGGATAATCACCAAATTGGGGTGGGCAATTCAAAGAGAGAATGAGCATAAAACACTTAGCAGAAATAGATTTGAAGTTTATTTTTAAAATTTAAATTAAAGCCTTTTAAACTTTAAATAAAAACCCATAGAAGTTTCTCTGTACTACATATAGATGATTGTTTTCGTTTCCTAAAATTTTGTGGAAGAACAGAAAATAAGTGAATTTGCCAGCACAGCATAATGAAGAATGCATGAGCTCTGAAAACAGAGAAACTTGGACTGGAATTCCAGCTCTGTCACTTACTAAGCTGTTGTTCCTGAAGTAAGCTTCTTGCCCTCTCTAATCCTTAGCTTCTTTGTTAGGTCCTTTGAGAAGTGAATGCCAGACACTCTGTGAATACTGATTTCTGGTGATCATCTATTTTGCCTTAGAGCTGGAACACTGTTGAGGTATAATATGTAAGACATACTTCTATCATGAAATTAATAACCAAAAATTTCAGTGTAAGCAGAGGTGGTAGGTACTGGATAGGGATAAATAATGAAACAAAATGGTCGTTATTGCTGTATAAGAACATCACTTTCAAAAGCTTATTTTTAAATGTCAATTATCATTTAATGATACAGTCTAACTTTATTTCATATTTCAGAATTTCCTTCATAATCAAGACACTTGGGAGGGAAGAAGAATGGGATATTTGAATAAGTTCTCTATTCAACGAGGTAGAGGTAGTTTTTTTTTTTTTTTTTTGAATATGGGCTTGAGGCAGGGATTGTTATTTTTCTCGAATACCTACTTCCCTCTTCTTAGGATATCCGACTTCCTGAAGGTTGTCTGGACATCTAGCCAGGCAGAATAAAGACTATATTTTTCAGCTCCCCTTGTAATGAGACATAGTCATGCGACTCTTTTCTGACCAACAGAATATAACAGAGTGGAAATGCCCTTAATAGAAATCTTCATATCATTTTTTTTTTCACTTTTTCCTCCTTCCTATTGATTAGAAAGTTGAGGTGATGACTTGGGTAGGAGCAGCTATCTTATATCATACTGTAGAAATTGTATGTTGAGGAAAATAATGCACATGATAGAAAGAACCTGGGGTCCTGATGACCATGGATCTTCCATGCTAACCTTGAGCCATCTTTTTTAATACAAAGAAAAATAAACTATTTACTAAGATCCTGCTATTTTGAGGTTTCTTTCACTAGTGGGAAACTGATTCTATCTAAGACCATGCACTACCTTCTCAAACTTTATTATAAACTCCTTTGGGAAAGGTAGATTTATACATAGTTGGTTCAGGTTAAAAGATTTACAGACTTCACAGTGTTCTCATCTGGGAAAGTAAAATATCATCAGGAGCTGTTGCAATAGTGCCTTTTATTTTGTTGTCTTTATGGAGTACAATCATAAATTTGTTTTCCTCTCTCACAGAGTCTCAAAATCACTTCCTGGGATTAGTCTCTATTTACTCTTAAGTGTAACTTAAGAAGATCCAATATTTTCTCTGTCATTCTAATGAAAAATAATCTTTTTTTTAAAAAATTAGTTATAGATGCACACAATACCTTTATTTATTAATTTTATGTGGTGCTGAGGATCAAATCCAGTGTCTCACGAATGCTAGGCAAGAGCTCCATCACTGAGCTACAACCCCCAGCCTAAATAATTTATTTTTAGTTATGGTTTAAAAAGTTCAGTTTTTAGGAGACAAATTCAAGAAGTTCTTACTGTCCAATTTGTCGATCACAATTTGGGTATCAAAATGAATAATATCTGCAAAGAATTGAAGAGCAATAAAAATGTTGAAATCACGAGTTCACAAGGTAAGTGAAAAAAAAAAAAAATTCTAGCCAGGTGTGGTGGTGCACAACTTTAATCCCAGCTTCTCAGGAAGCTAAAGTAGGCAAAATGCAAATTCAAGGTCAACCCCAGCAACTTAGTGAGCCTGTCTTGAAATTAAAAATAAAAGGGCTGAGGACATAATTCAGTGGTAGAGCACCTCTGGGTTCAATCCCCAGTAGTAAAAATAAAAATAAAATAATAAAAAAATCCAACCCATTGATCACTTTTGGAGGGTGGTGAAGAATAACTTATTCTGAAAACTGGAAAAAAAAAAAGGTAAAACATATTTTCTTGCGCTCTGTAAAGATCTGTATCTCATTTTAGTAAGCAAAAGAGGTGAAGTCCTTTAGAGAACAAATTAATGAAGGCGAATGACAGAGCATTGCTATTTTGCAACCCTTATAACAGTGGGTTATAAACATCGGAGGTTGCTACATCAATTACTAAAAAGTTGATGGGGAGATGTTCAATGGCTTCACAAAGCTGACAACCCTGTGACACACTGAACGATACTCATAGCATGAGCGGGACAACCAGAGACTGACCTCTCCTGAGGTGATCCAATAGGATGTACACAAAACCACTCACGCAGAAGTCATGCTAATAGGAAAATAGAAATCAAATATGAATCTAATCAAACCTCTAGATCTAAATTTTTGTAGAAAATATAAGAGATAAAGAAACATGGCCCCCAACATAACAGAGATGTAACTGTATACATCCAGAATACTCAGAAACTGAAGGAAAAATGATCCAGTGTCTGCAACAGATAAATTGGAAGGGAACCTACAGATAGAGACTTTAAAAGACATATTAATGATAGGAGAATTTTGTTTGGATTCAGAGTTAAACAAATTAACTGCATAAAGACTGCACAAGGTGGGCTGGGGATGTAGCTCAGTTGGTAGAGTGCTTGCCTTGCATGCACAAGGCCCTGGGTTCAATCCCCAGCACCAAAAAAAACAAAAACAACAAAAGAAACTTCAGACTCTGGCGAAGTCTGAACACTGACTAGAGATTTGGTGATGCCAAGATACCATTATTCCTTTTTTAGGTTGTGAAAATGACACTATTTCAACAGAGCACTTATTTTGCATGGAAGCATACTCAATTATTGTTGGGACAATTAAATATCTGAGCATTGCTTTGTTATAATCCAGTGGAGTGGAAGAAATAGGGTGAGAGAAAAAAAGTTACTGAGTTGACAACTGCTCGAGCCGGGTAATGGATACATGGGAGTTTATTAGTCTATTCTCCTCACACTGATGTATGTTTTAATAATAAAAAGTTAAGAAAAGCCAGTCTTGTTCAGTGCCCTAATCAGAACTCCAAGCACATGTTCAATTGAATATTTTTCTTCAATGTCATTATGTGTCTGCTTTGGGATTTGAGGCCTGTTGTTTTTCCCACTATGTCTAACTCCTCCTTCCCCACACACTAGCCTCTTTTCTGATCTGCCCTTCAGTCTCAGGCTGAAGGGAAGAAAGAAAAGAGAAGCATAAAGCATAACATTCAATGAAGCCACAGAAATAATCTAGAGTTGATGCCCTCAGGGTGTGATGGATATAAAAATTTCTGCTTTTTCTTTCATGGGAAATGTCTGTCATGTGTTTTGTTTTCAGTTTTCCACCGAGGGCTCTGATAACTGTTCCCCATAGAAGAGACGCCGCTCTTCCTGGCCAATGAACCCAACCTCCAGCCTTTGGGCTTCTTCAGGTCTGCCTCCTCCTGCCCTTGGACTCCATTTTAGATTCTTTTGCCCATCAGGTTGCCTTGAATGAAATTTCCTCAAAAATGAGCCATGTGACACTTCCCTCCCAAAACTTTAGTCAAAGACTAGGGCATTCGTGCCATGTGGTTGATGGATGAACCACTTGTTCTAAGTACAGATCCTTCTCCCACTGACTCCAAATAAGCAGTTCTTCCATGAGACTTCATCAGCATCCTGTTTCTCCATGTGGGATTTAGACACTACCCTTACATTTCCAAGACTCTTTGAGACTCATTCAAGGCACACTGAGTGGTCCTTTGAAGTTCATGTCACTTGGCTTCTGGTGAATGCAAGCTTCCATTCTCCTTCCCTTGGGTTGGTAGTGAGAAAAAATGCATAGCACAGCCAAAAATTCTCTGTCTTGATTTCTCAAGCCTTGTTTTCTAAAGCCTGGAGTTGGGAGAGCACTATGACTGGCAGAACAGATTGTGCCTCTGTGAATGATATAGCACCCTGCTTTCGGATACAGAAGTACTTAACTCCTTTAATTATATCTTTATAAGGCTTTGGAGCCTCAAATGAAGATGAGAAAGCCTCATTTAACATCTTATATCAAAGAAAAAATCCAGTCAATTTAGTACTGCTGGATCCAGATACTTAAGCAAAGACATCAGAAATTGTGCTTATATTTCCTCATTTTACTAATGGAACTGGATTTTCTCCCCTCCTACTTCCAGAAAAAGTCCCAGTATTGTTCATTACTGCCTTAGCTTCAGTGATGTGCTCACAAGTACCAGATCAGTACAGCCAAGGCAATGGAATGTTTACTAGTTCAGTTTTAGGTCTTTACCCACCCTTGGATTTGTGGGTTGGGTTGACTCAGCCCTACGCAAACCCCTGATGGTGGAGAAGTGGTTCAGTTCTCCAAGGAACCCCAGAGTGTTGCCACTTGAGGAAGGCGAATACATGCTTGACCACTGATGGAATGATCTCACCCTAACTGGGACCTAAAGACCACCTTGATTACCTTGTCATTTGAGGTTATACAGCTCCAGTCCTCTTTGGGATGGAAGACAGCCCCTTTGGATAAGCAAAGGTACTTCTGAATGTAATTCCTGAACCCTGTGTTCATACCAAAGAGATTCTTCAAATGTCTTCCTATGATGGAACTTCGAAGTTCTTTATTTCCTTGTGATTTCCTTCCAAATTGAATTGGTATATTAATATCCATTTTAGAAGTAGTACCTAGAACATTCCAGTCACTACCTAGCCTATGCACTAGTCAGCCTATGTATTAGATACACACACATACATTATCGCGGATCCCTGCCCGCAGTGAGATGCGACACGTAGACTGGTCAGAAGCTTTATTCGCATGATGGCCATCTCGTTACAGGATCTTCCCTCTTCTCCCTCCCCCCAGGGAAGTAGTGCGGTATATATGTGCAGGAGCAACCAATCAGGGAGCTGTCCACAAGGTTAGCTCGTGGACTGCAAGCTGCACGGAGCCCAGGCACTCAGTGATCACGCACTGAGCATGCAGAAGTCTTGGCCAATGGCGAAGACTTCCGCGTTAGGCTGGGGCCCAGGCACCCTGACAGGCCAGCGTGGCAGGCAAGACGTGAGGAGGGGGTCTGGGCCAGCCCGCCTCCTCACCTGGCCTCGGGCGGACCTGACACGGACATCCTGTGGGCAAACCCACCCACCCACCCTCCGGAAGGTCGGGGGGCGGGAGCTGTCCACGTCAGCATGGCTCCAGCGGGTGCTTTCCAAGGCCCCGTTGTGGCTGTGCAGCAGCTGTCTCCTCCAGCCGCTATGCCGCCACCTCTTCGGGCCAGAGGTACCTCCATCGGAGGGGCTGGGTGCGCGCCTCCGCTCCGGGGCGCGGGGGTCGCCAGCCTCCCCGATCGCACCGACCGCCCCGGCCAGTGGGCACCCCGACAATACATATGTATCATATATACATACATATATACATTTATATATCAATACATATATGATTATAAAAAGGGCATTTATTAGATTGGCTTACAGAACCAGAAGCTGGATAGTCCCACGATGATCACCTGAAGGTTGGAGATCTGAAGGAACTAGTAGCTACTTAGTCCAAGAAGCTGGAGCTTTGGAAGAAAGATCAATGATGCAGGACTGAAGTCCTGGAAACTCCCTGATAAGTTGCTGGTCAGTCTGCTTTGGAAGAGTGAAGGAGCAGAAATCCAATGTTTTTAGATCACAGCAGCATTAAAAACATCTGCTCAAGAAGAACTGAACTTGCACCCTCATCGGTTTCCTTGTTCTTCCACTTTTTTTTTCTTCTCCATTCAGGTTCCCAACCTATTGGAGTGTGCTGCCCTCACTTAGGATGGATTCCCACCTCAGTTTGCTATCCCACATGTCAATCATTCCTAGAAACACCCTCACTGACGTACCCAGAAACCTCTTAATCTTAGGCATCTCTTAATCCAATCAAGTTGACAATTCAGATTAACCATCCACAACCAGTTTCTTTTGAAAACAACAATAATGAATCCTTATTTCTTCTTAAACTACAATGCTAATGAAAAAAATAGCATGAGTACAGAGAAGTTACCTGTATCAAATATTCACTGCAGTGATTTTGTTTGTTGGTTTGTTCTGGTACAGGAGATTGAACCCAGTGGTGCTTTGGCATGAGCTACATTTCCAGCTCTTTTCAACAATTTTTGGAGACAAGGTCTAGCTAAGTTGCTGAGGGTCTCGCTGAATTTCTGAGGCTGTCCTCAAATTTGCAATCCTCTTGCCTCAGCCTCCCAAGTCACTGAGATTTACAAGGAGTGTGTCAGTCACTTCAGTGTTTTTCATGATGGAAACTACCTATGCATGCATCAGTTAAAGACTAGGTAAATATTCTATGGTGCATCCATACAGGAGAATATTAACAGAGTCATGAAGATGAATAAAATATACTTATAATGCATCATCCTAGAAAAGTACAAGAAATATTGTTAAGATAGAACAGGTAGAGACAACATGTATGGCACAACTAATTCTTAGGATACAAATGTTTTGTGTCTAGATTCACATATGTAGATGCACATGGCAATATCAAGAAGTTTACGTTATCAAGCCAGGAACGGTATCACTCACCTGTAATCCCAGAGGTTTGGGAGGCTGAGACAGGAGGATCATGAGTTCAAAGCCAGCCTCAGCAGAAGTGAGGCACTAAGCAACTCAGTGAGACTCTGTCTCTAAATAAAATACAAAATAGGGCTGGGGATGTGGCTCAATGGTCAAGTGCCCCTGAGTTTAATCCCTGGTACCCAAAAATTAAGTTTGCATTATCAAACTTTCAGCAATGGAACTGGGACAGTAGAGAGATGTTTCACTTTTAAAGTTTTATAATTTCAAGAAATAATATTGTTGGAAAATATTTTTATTTCTAATTTAAAAGAAAACAATATCCTTTTCTGGAAATCATTGACCTGACAGTGATAACTGAGGTGGCCAAGAAGCTCAGAGCTATTTTTTGAAATACATCTACATCTGGTTTCAAAAGTGATATGTATTCTTTATGGAAAGAGCAGATCAACAAAATAAAATTAAAAATCCCTTCTAATCTCATCTCTCAGAGATGATGAAAGTCAATATTTATTTTATATTTTTCCAGTTAAATTTCACATTTACTTGCAATAATCATTTTATCTCAGTTCCTGAATCACTTAGCTCCCTCTACCTCTATGTAGCTTCTCATCTTTATTTTGATTTTTAAATGACAACTGTTTTATTATTTGTGCATATGTGTTTAGTTGCAGTCTTCTTCAGTGCAACATCAAAGAAATAAATACATAAACTGGGGTAGAACATCTCACAATTTGTGAAGAGCATCAAATAAGAAGAGGCAAGAGGGAAACTGTCCTGAGACTGATGAGCAGGAAATGATTTTGGTTCAGAGTAGAGCTAAATAGAGCAAGGTAGATGATGGGGACTGGAGTGGGGAGCAGAGGGGACGCTAGTAGGATCATCATATAAAATTATTTGAATCGCCTGTCTGACTTCTTTGATGTATACCAGCTCATTTTCCTTTTAAGCTAGGGCTGGAGCAAGCTGATTTGCATACTGGGCCACAGGGGAAGAGTTCTGTGCCTGTGGGTCTTTTCTGTCATCAGAAGGTAAGGTAGAAATCAAGTTGGCTTCCTCAAGTCCTAGGTGCCCAAAGCAAATACAGCTCATCCCACGCCACCTTGGCTTGCGACAATCAACATAAACGCACTGTGGATTTATTTTAGGCCTGGGGTTTTACCCAGCAGGTACGTGTTGTGTACAGTATGGAAATCTCCCCACCCTCACATCCTGCCTAGCTCATAACATCTCCCCTCACCAGGCTGCATACTCACTGAAAAAGCTATATACAGCCGTCTCTCTGCCTTGCTTTTCAAAATAATATATGGGAAACAAAAGGTTTCTTTCCACCATAAATGTACGGGTGGTCTTCAGTGACCTGTAGCCTTACGTGTCTATATATACACAGTATCTTGTAAGTACAGCTTGTATTTTCATTCTTCAAATCACTTCAACCTTGGGCCAATATAAAATGTAAAAAAAAAATATCCTTTGAATTGTGGTTTTAAACTTTCCCTATTTTCTTCTAAACTTATAGTTTAAGTTATTTCACTCAAGTCTTTGGTTCATTAAAAGTATTTTTTAAAATGTCATACAGGGACAAGTTTTTTTGTCTTTGTTCTTATTTGCTTTTATTATTCTTGTTTTGAAAAATTTTAACCTACTATATTAATTATCTTGGGAGCTGTGCTAAAAGCCAACTGGCATGGGGGACTATTTCTGTACTCTACCCATGTACCCCTATGTGTCTGTCTTCATTGCTTCTTCCAGAGGTTCTTGATTGAAATAGTGTTAAGTCTTGAAATCAGGTAATGAAACCATCTTTGTTCTTTTAAGAAATGGGCTATTCTATATCTGGTGAATTTACAAATATACATATATATTTTTTTAAATTTTTACAGACTTCATTTTGATTCATTGTATACAAATGGGGTGCAGCTTTTCATTTCTATGGTTGCACATGATGTAGATTCATACCATTCATGTAAATCATATATGAACATAGGGTAAATATGTCTGTCTCATTCCACCAATTTTATAATAAATTTGATCATTTCTATTTTAAAAAATTGTGGTTTTTGACATTTTTCTTCTTACAAAATAATTATTGTTGGTTAAATATAGTGATAAATATTATTAGGTTCACCATTCACTAAACTCATTCATTATTATCCTAGCATGTATTTTTCTGCCCTCCTCTTATCTTCTCTATGGCTTCAGTCTATGTTCTCTTACTAGTTGTAAATCCTCTGAAGTTAGTTAGGATCAGGGCTTACATGTACTCCATCATATTCCTTGTTAAGAAAAGATATCCCACACTTGTACACAGAAAACATGCAAAACAGGAAACATGTATTATTAATGTCATATTAAAGTTCTGAGTAAGGATCATTTAATTATCTAAGAGAATGAAGGAAGAAAATGGAATTGGGTCAGTCAAAACTGGTGTAGATATTATTTTTAACAGCTTTGGGGAGATGTATTTCATGTAATATAAAATTTATCCCTTGAAAATGTACAGTGATTTTCATGCATTCCCAGAATTGTACATTTAATTTTAGAACACTTTCAACACCCCAAGACATCTATTACTGATTAAAGTCTTTGCTATGTGAAGTTTTACAATAACTTGTAGATCTCCATTCAGAATGGATGAAATGATTTATGAGTAGTAGAAAAGGTAAGCCCCAAGGTTATGATTTTATTGCATCAGAGACATTTGACCAGTTTTGTATCTAACTTGGCAATGTTACTCCACCATTTTTTCTCTAATGCTAGTGCCTGTTCTTCTAAATCTCCTTTGAACCAGCTTCATCCTGTTGGTCCATCCTCCATTGATTAATTAAAGTAAATCTTTGACATAGGATCATTCTATATTTGTATTAGATTTATGTTTTAAAATGTCTGAAATATATTTTGACAAGTTGAATATTCTTAGAATATTGATGGATGCAGAGTGAATGGTCAATGAATGTATCTTGATTGATTGAAATTCTGTCATATTTTAAACTCTGAAATAAGAGAATGAATTTTCACAAGGTCTTAAAAATTGCAAAATGAATTTGAACATTATTTTGTATTTTCATTCTCCAATTCTGAAATTTAGCATCTGAATTAAATTTGAATGAAGCTATTTACTGACTTCTTTTCCAATAACAAAGCTTGAATCAATGAATAAATATTCTAAGAATAAATTTTATAGGTATAACATTTTTTTGCAAATCTATGAACTCAAAATATTATTTGTATATAGGTGGTAGGATATACAATGGACAAAATTGAAAAGTATAAAAGGGAATACTCTAGAAAATAGTCTCTATCCTTGCTATTTCCCTCATATGACAAGTTGCCCAAGATAACTCCTACTATGAATTTTTTGTGCATTCTCTCTCTTTTTTTCTCTCTCTCAAATTCTTATTCAGACCTATGTGAAATATCATGGGTGCTATTTTACAACTTGCTTTTTCACTAATATTTACTAAGAACTGTTCAACATAATAATTGCCTCAATTGAAATGAGTCTAGTGGCTGGTCACTTCATTATTTCAGTGTCACTACACACCTTCCCACCATCACATCTTGCAGGAGTTGCTCAGTCTCCATTCCTGTCCCCCTGGCACCTACACAACTCTTTTCAATATGGAAGCTAGAAAGATCCTTTTATATGTGGGTCAGATCATCTCCCATTCAGAGCAAAGCCAAGACTACAATGGCCTACAAGATCCATTCATGTGACTTGTTCATCTGCTATCTCCCAGTTGCCTGTTAGCTACATCTCCAACCACCTTTTCCCTAAGTCACTCCATTCTTGTCTTGTCGCTTCCTTGGAATTCCTCAAACATACCAGGAGTTCACCATCCTCAGGGTCATGGCCTTTTGCTATGCCCTCTGACTGAACAGATCTTCCTCAAGATATCTGCATGCCTTTTCCCCTGACCTCTTTTATGTCTTGGCTTGAAGGTCACTTGTAATTGAGCCTTCCTTAAATACCACCTCCCCTTCCCCTGTACACACTCCCATTCCTCATACCTACTCATTTTTCTCCATGGCCCATACCAGCACTGGACATACCCTATAATTTACTTGTTTACTATCTATATCCAAGACAAATATCCATGAGACCAAGGATATTTGTCTATTTTATCAACTGCTGTATTCTCAGGATCCAGAACAAGGTTTAGCACAAAGTATGCATTTAAGAATATTAACTGAAAGAATGGATACATTTATTCTGTACAGTACATGTATATTTGTGCTCTATTAGTGGGACTTAGTCTAGTAGAGTTTAACCTTTGCCATATTTTGGAACTGCCATATCCTTTGGTTTCTTGTGACCTCAGTGAAGTTGCTTAACTTCTCTAAGCCTTGATGGTCCCTCAAAAATATAGGGATAGGCCAGGTGTGGTGGCACATACCTGTAATCCCAGCAACTTGGGAGGCTGAGGCAAGAGGATCGCAAGTTCAAAGGCAGCCTTAGCAACTTAGTGAGGTTCTAAGCAACTCAGTGAGACCCTGTCTCTAAATAAAATACAAAATAGGTCTGGGGATGTGGCTCAGTGGCCGAGTGCCTCTGAGTTCAGTCCCCGGTTCCAAAAAAAAAAAAAAAAAAAAAAATATATATATATATAGGGCTATCATGAGGATTAAAATTTTAAAATATGTAAAGTGGTTAGCATGCCTGGCATATAGTTAATTCTCAATAAAATATGATCATTGTGTCTCTCATTTTTTGATTCATCTGAGAATAATATATGGTTGAGTATCCTATACATAACAACATAATGATAATATTAATATATGGCATACATTACATATAGAAAGGTAAAAATCAACTTATTTTTAAATCTAATAACATTGACATTTAGCAATTATCCCCTTGCATAATACAACAGAAGACACTTTGTTCTTTGTTTGAAGAAGTAACTCAACATCTTTAGAAAAAATATTTTAGCTCTTCAGGGGTAAAGAACTTTATTATTGCATCTCCCTTTCTATGGGACCCCAAACAAAATACTTGTTCACTGAATTTTGTTGGATAAATGAACGAAGAATAAATCTCAATGAACGTAATTCACTGAAAAATTGCAATTTGCTAGGCACTCCACTAGACACAAGGGGTATTAAAAAGAACATTCTGTGATTGAAGTTCATTTCAAGAACTCCACACAGGAATCACTGGGTATGGGAGATATGTATTTATTTCAGAAGTAATTTTCTAAGTGGGGGAGGGGGAATTTGGATTCATCACCTTGTGCAAAGTAAAAAGAAAGACTCCAGGAAGTTGTCTTTGCCACAATTTCTCTGAAGAGCTTTTCAAAGAAACAAAATGTCAATGATTTATCGAAAAGACATCAAGGGTGAAGGAGTAGGCATACCACTATGGGAAATCCTATGGTGATTCAGGACCTCTATGAATTCCTGTGGTTCCCAGTTAAGTCCTCAAACATATTGCTAACTGCCACATTTGTGTACAACAAAAGTATAACAGACAGCCATGCAGCTTGAGGTAGCGAAAAAGCTCCATCTTAGGTTATAAGACCTGGGGTAGAATCTGGCACTGAGTTAGAATCTGATCCTGAGCAAGACTTCAAAGCCTGTTTCCTCACCAGAAATTTATGTTTTTGAAAAATGAACCTACTTCAAATGAGAAAATGGTTGAGAAAATTGTCTGTATCCTGAAAACTGCTGTAACTGTAAGATTCTTACAGGTAGCAGCAGCCCCTTTGGAGCATTCATTCAACAGCTACTGTGTGCCAGGCAGCATTTAAACTATTTACCCACGGAGGAATGGAACCGCTGCTCTTGGCAAGCACACAGTCTACTTCTAGGATCTTAAATGCGAAAGTAATTCAGCTGAAACAAAAATACATTTGCAGGAAGATGGTCTTGGAGGAGTATCCGTACCAACAAAACTTAATAAATATAACCCAGATATTTACAAAAGCAGAAGATTTCATAAATTGAGCAACCCAACATTTTGTTAAAAAGAACATCCAGCCTACCCTGGCAGGGTCAGCCTGCCCTGGTGGAGGTGGTAATGTGGTTGCAGACAGGCTATTGACCTAGCCTTGAGGGGGTAGCTGCTTGAAGGCTAGGACAAAGGGGTGTGTGATGGTGACAGGTCACAAAGGACAGCAGAGGATAAATGAGGTGGTTTGAAGAGATGGAGGCAGAAGCCTTGCAGGGAGATGGGCAGTTGCCATCACTCCCTCTTCTCTCTTAGGGACTCAAATTGTGGCTGGCGAAGATGTCTGGAATGAAGAGGCCCAGGAGTAGTGAATGCGTGTTACCTTACTACACAGCCCACAGCTACCGTTCAATGGGTGTGTTCAATACCTCCATGGGGGAACTGCAACGACAACTGTACAAGGGAGGAGAGTATGACATTTTCAAGTACGCACCCATGTTTGAGAGTGATTTTATCCAGATTAGCAAAAAAGGAGAGGTGATCGATGTTCACAATCGTGTTCGTATGGTGACTGTGGGCATCGCCTCCACCAGCCCCATCCTCCCACTACCTGATGTCATGCTGCTGGCCCGACCTGCTAAAGTCTGTGAAGAGCATGCCAGACGTGGCCGGCCTATTAAGGGAAGAGGTCGGAAGACCTCGAAGACTCTAGAGCTCACCAGGCTACTTCCCTTGAAGTTTGTCAAGATCTCCATCCATGATCGCGAGAAACAACAACTGCGCCTGAAGCTTGCCACAGGCCGGACTTTTTATTTGCAGCTATGTCCCTCTTCAGACGTACGAGAAGATCTCTTCTGCTATTGGGAAAAGCTTGTTTATCTTCTAAGGCCACCAGCAGAGAGCTGCAGCAGTACCCCGACAATTCAGACTGGGGATGGAAATACTGAGGACGACAAAAGCCTACTGGTAGGTGTTGACTCAGGAAAATAGGGTAGGGTGCTTTGGGAGAGCATCTCAAAGTGGTCCACAATGGTTTTTGTTGTTCTCTGGGGCTCACCTGGAGCACTGCATTTGAAAAGGCTCAGGGCCAAGTGAGCCTCCCCTAGGGGGGTCAGGTGGAGGTTCAAGTGCTTCTCCAAAATGTCCCATATGGTTGGTTGTCAGAGATCTTATGTATCAACTACTCTGTCTCACACCAAGGGTTTTAGTCCCTTCTATGACATTCTGATTGCCTAATCTCTTCTTGAACTCTTCATACTTGAACACAGACAGACTCATTTGTTAAGGACATTTTTAAAATATGTTTTTATTTTTAGTTGGTGTGAAAATTGTACATATTTATGTGTACAGTATGTAATATCAATGCTTGTATACAATGGTGTAATGATCAGATCAGGGTAACTGGTATATCCAACACAGACATTTATTGTTTCTTTGCGCTAGACTCCTAAATCCTATCAGTTACTTTGAAATATAAAGCTAATTGCTGACAACTATAGTCATGCTACAACAATATAGAATGTTAGAAGCTATTCTTCTTGTCCAGCTACACCCCTATACACGTTAACCAGCCTGTTTACATCCCTCCTCCCCTATTTCTTTCCCAGGTTCTGGTAACCACTAATCTACTCTTTCCTTTATGAGACCAACTTTTTAGTGTAGTACATTTTAGCAAATAGGAAGTACTTCCTTCATCTGAACCATGTCTGTCTCCCTGTGATTACCATGCACTGATTTTTCTTTAAATCAACACAACCCACTTGTGAGTATACACATGCAAAATTTGTCTCTGTAGCCACCAAAATGTGAACTGTATCTCCTGACTCAATATCCCACTTCTAGAAATCTGCAAAGATAGAGGCACATGTATGTAAAAGAAATTGTACAGGGATGGGGACTTGTATCTGTGTTTTCTTTGGAACTAGAACTGTTGAAGTGAAACTGAGTGACTGTTTGCAGAGATGCTGTAGATGGAATCTTGTAACAAATGGGAGCTTAGACTTAATGGTTTCAAAGGTTCTTCCTATGATAAGCCCTTGAGTTGCTCAGCTCCAGGACGAAAAAGGAACCGACAGTTCTGATCTTTCCTTCTCAAACTCACCTGTTTCTCCCTTTGGCACAGGCCTCGGAGATCCATGGAGAAGGGGATCAGGATTCTGGGCTTCTAAAACTTCATGAGCTGTCTGGAGCCACCTCTTCTGCTTATGCTGGAGGAGAGGGACTCCAAGGTGCTATTGCAGCTTCCATCGGCACTTCGGGATCTGCCAAAGGAGGAGCAGCAGCAGGGACAGCAGGTGGCTTGACTGTTGCAGGGGCAGCAACATCAGGGGCAGCAAACAGTTCTGCCTCAGGAGCTTTAAGTGTAGCAACTCACCCGCCTGAGGGCTCCAGTCCGATAACTGCAGCCCTGGCAGGAGCAGCCTCCAAGGACTCAGGAGAAGGTGGGTCCAACAAGGCCTTAGCGGTTGCTGCCAGTGTCTCCTCAGAAGAAGTGAAAGTAGCCTTGGCAGGTGTTGCAAGCTCTTCCACCGCACACACCTCCTCGGCTGGAGCTGTCAGCATCTCCCCAGGCAGCAGCATGAGCCTGGTGTTTGCGGGGACCATAACAACTAGTGCAACCAAGGTAGAAAAAGGTGAAGGAGCAGCACCAGCACCAGCACCAGCACCAGCACCAGCACCCCTAGTATCAACCTTGCAGAGTGAAGGCTACATGTGTGAACGGGATGGAAGTCAGAAGGTTTCCAAGACCAATACTGAAGGTCGGAAGGAGAAAAAGGAAAGAAGAGACAGGAAGGACAGACATGCCAGTAGGAAAAGTTCCCGTCACCGCAAAACAGGTGGAAGCCATCACAGGACAAGCAGGGAAAAGAGCCGGAAATCATCCTCCCACCGGTCTGTATCTGACCACCATGGAAAAACAAAAGATGGCAGGAAAGAAAAAGGGCACAGGAGGAGACGCAGCTCATCTCACAAAAGTGCCAGCCATAGTTCCTCCACCAAGGAGTCCAGGAAAACTCACAAAGTGGTGAAGAGTCGATCTGCAACTAGTTCAATTAATGTAAGTAAGAAATCCAGTAAAATTGGCTCTCTTTTGAGGAGTTTCATGGCTATGCCCAGTTCAAAAACAGCTGTTGCAGCACGTGATAGAGAGGTAGACATCGTGGCCAAGATGGTAGAAAAGCACAACATAGAGAGGAAGGTGGAGAGAGCCCAGGACGGCAAGGATGTAGAGATCACTGGTACTGTGACATCTGAGATGATGGAAAGGATCATCTTCGAAGCCAAATCCGTTTAAATAGAAGCTAGAGCAGAAAGCTGCGAGACCAAGGGCTCAGAAGCATCCCCAGTGAGCCAATTCCAGTTTTCTTGATTGCAGTTTAAATAATAAAGGTCACACAACTCCAGAAGAATGCTATTTTCTGTTTGAATTTCTCTATCCTACAGCCCTCTATCCCTCTGTCCTCACAGGGTGAGAGGCTCTACGTACCGGGAGCATAGTGACCTCATAGTGGCTTCTGTGACTATGCTCCTGGTACGTAAAGCCTCTCACCCTGAGGTGCAGCTGAGCTGGAGTGAGGCAAAGAGCTTCAATCCTTTCTGCCTTTGGTTCTCTAAGACCATGGAGGTCACAGACTATGGGATGAATGCCCCTCCTCATGTCCCCATGGCCATCCTCCCTTTCTCCTGAAGGTCTGTGAATGTGGACATTCAGTGCAGTCCAGAAACTAAGCAAAGACAGTCTTCACAACCCCACAAGGGAAAAAGGGAAAGGGTACAGTAGCATTAGAATGCAACTGGGTTAGGGAATTCTATCTAGATAGGGACTGGCAGACCACGCTCAAATCTTGCCAACTGTCTGGGTTTATAAATAAAGTTTTACTGAAGCATAGGCACAGCCATTCAATTACATACCATCTGTGGCTGCTTTCACACTGAAATGACAGACTTGCATTATTGCCATAAAGACTATATGGATAGCAGAGTCTAAACATATTTACTATCTGGCCCATTACAGAAAAAGTTTGCTGACCCCTGACCTAATCTTAACAATCCCTCTTCCTTCTATGTATATACCTAGGAAAAGCTCTAAAAAATACCAGGGGATAGTAGAATGTTTATAGTAAGACCATTTATAATAGCAAGGCCCTGGAAAGAGGTTAAATTTTCATCGAGAAGAACTGATAAAACTGGTATGCCTGCAGGGCCCATTATACAGCAGTGAAAAAGAATAGCAGCTATTTACCATAGCATGGATGAATCTTAAACAACAACGAGTAATTAAAAAAATAGATACCATTGCATTTCATGTGTAGAACAGCTAAAAAATTAGATCAAACAATGGTCAGTGGCGCACATTTACTGATGGCAGAGAGAAATAAAGGAATGATAAAATTCAGGACAGTGGTGATTTACAGGGTGAAAGGAGTGACGTGATATAGGAGGCAGACAAGTTTCAATAGAGTGGGAATTGCCATATTAAGCAAGAGGATGTGGTGTGTCCACAGGAGTTTATTACTGTGACTTTAACATCTTTGAAATCACATGGATTTTAAATCACTGTCAGCTAAGGGGCAGTTGTATATCATCATCACTGCTTTAGAAATACTTAAATCATTTCACTTGTTTTCCTTTTTATATGTGCACAAGAGAGGTCTGTGACAAACTAATTCTGAAAGCTATCTTTTAAAAAGTATAAAATGAAAATTCTACATAGAGAACATGTAGAATTCAGAAATATGGAAAGTATTTAAATATATTGCTAAGAAATAATAGGAGGCTAACAGTGTAGCTCAGAGGCAGAGCACTTGCCTAGCATGTAAGAAGTCCTGTGTTTGATCACCAGTACTTCAAAATAATAATAGGATAGTCCAAAATACTGTGTAGCAGTTAACTAAATAACTTGTGTATATATCAGGAAAATAATTCTAAAAATTTAAAAATCACTCCACATTAGAAATAAGATTATGGGGCTGGGATTGTGGTTCAGTGGTAGTGTTTGCTTAGCATGTGTGAGGCACTGGATTTGATTCTCAGCACCACATATAAATAAATGAATAAAATAAAGGTCTACCGACATCTAAAAATAATTTTAAAAAGAAAATAAATGAGATTACAAATTTTAAATATCTCTATTATAAAAAGTTGCGTTGTTGGTTTTCTTTTTTTTGATAGCAAGGAGTGAACAAGGGATACTTAACCACTAAGTCACATCTCCAGCCCTTTCTATATTTTATTTTGAGACAGGGTCTCACTAAGTTGCTTAGGACCTCCCTAAGTTCCTGAGGTTGGTTTTGAACTCATGATCTCCCTACCTCAGATTCCTGAGCCACTGGGATTATAGGCGTGAGCCACCACACCAAGCTGCGTTGTTCTTTAATTTTTAAAAATGACAAATGCATGAGTCAATGGAAACTGTTGAATTTTTCACCAACAGATGATAAAAACTGGTTTTGAGAAAAATGACTGTGGGAAGTATGTGTACCTGTATGACTCCAGATGGGGGAAACCTGCCCAACCTTGTAATTCTTGGCTTATTCTCTTCTATGACATGAGCATCTATGAGGACAAAAGTTGGGTTTATTGAAAAACTTAGGAATCTTCTCTAAAGGAAAAAAAAATGTGTGTACAGGGGTGGCGAACATGATAAACAAGGTCTTCTGAGAAGAACAGTGGGGTGCCAGTATGGGGGATGGGGGCTTTCATCATTGCTCTGGTGGGCGGATGGAAAATCCCACTTGTGATTTTCAAAACTCAAGGACTAATAGCTACCAGGAATCCAAATGTCCTTGGAGTTGACACCTGAATAATGGGCACAGGTAGAAGGAGATAAAGAGATACATTTTAAGGTCTGAGAGGGCCATCCTGGGAATGGGCTGGGGAAGCCTCCTGGGAATTTGAGTGGTTAGCATATGGAGTAGAAGAAAATGGAAATGAGGAACTCTTTTCCAAACCTTTGACTTAAAGTTTGAATTTACAGTTATGCCAGAGGCTGAATTATTCAGGCTACAAATAGCTTAACCTCATGATCATGCAGACCACGGCTTTATCTTTCATCCTTCTCCTAGTCATGTTTAAATACACCCTCGTCCCTTGAAGGGCTTCTTTAACATGAATACAGTTTATCCAACATGCAGGGTGTTGACTGAACAGACCCACAATTTACAAAAATGCCACCAAAGTGAAGTGGAAGTGGGGACCTGCTCTACCATGCACTTTCTCTACATTTCCTTTTCTATCTAGACATTTCATCAAGAAATACCTAAGTATATCAAAGCAATAGGCCTCTTCCTCCAGAGAGAAATATCAATAGGAACATCAAGTCAATACCACTATCAGATAAAGGACAATATTTTTATCCGCAGTATTTATCGCCATTGTAGCAATTCTGCAGCTGCAAGTGCAATGAGACAAGATGGTTGATTATCAATAGGTATGCTAAAATTAAAGTCTGGCATACACATGTAAGTACAAAGATAACAGGGAACTTTTGCCAACATCAAAGTAAGATCACTCATAGGGTTGTCATGTTGGAATGGAGTCTTTAAAGCAGAGGAAGCATAAGCTATGGTAAGAAGAAAGTAAGGTGACTATCATAGATGGCAGGGTGAGAGAGGTAAGAGAGATGCTGGGGAGAGAAAAGAGGCAAAGGTCTTGTGTGGCTTTGAGATCCACTGTCCTTAGTGTAAAAAGAGGCCACCAAAGGAATTTAAGTTGGAGAGTGACCATATGAGGTTTGCAACTCAAAAAGATCACAGTGGTTGTTGTGAGGAGAAATACTTGGGAAGGGAGTCATCACTATGTGACCTTTTCTTGTTACTTCCTGTCTTTTGGAACAAGGTCTAGAAAGTAAGATTTGAAGTGATGCTCTCAAAAAAAAAAAATACACCACAAAAAAGGAAAGAAAAAAAGAAAAGAGAGAGAAAAAAAAAGAAGTGATGCTCTCAAATCAACTTCCCATTAGGAACATCTTTATAGGACAGACATGGGGATACACCACATGGATGCTCCTTCAATGAAGGGCTTGTGGCCCTAGGTGCTGGGCATGGGCCCATCCACATCCTTCAGCTGGCAGTAACTATGGAAGCTGCCTCAGTTGCAGAAACTCCCTCATCCTGGTAATGGTCTTCCTAGAGCCCACACCCCAGAACTAGACAACATGATGTATAAAGCTTGACTATCTCAGGGCAGCATAGATCAACCTGGAAGGGCTCTCTCACTCCCAGAACTTCCTTTGAAGCCTGTATCCAGGCTGACATCTCTGTGCACTCAGCTTTCATCAGTGTCTGTTCCACAGGTGAAGGTCTTGAGGTTACTTCCCACAATTCTTCTTAGAATACAACCTATGACACTGTGTTAGTGTAATATTCCTTCTGACTCCACTAACCTTGTGAAAAGAGTTGGTATAATGTAGCACGGATGATTTTAAGTAATTTTAAAATGGAGTAGATTTCTTTATTATAAAAATAATGCAAATATCCCAAACATTGCCTTGATCATTTACTGTTTACTCAAAATGGGCTATACTCACGCTTCCAGAAAGATGAAGTAGACCGTGGTAATATGGATGGAACTCCCACTTTTGCTCAGCAGCCATGAGAAACTCCAAGACCTAGGGGTATGAACAGAGGCCAAGGAGGAAATGTGGACTACTACAGTAGTAACAAGTGAGTGTTGGTGCCCTCCCCTCAGAGTCAGAAGAAACCTGTTAAAAAAATGTTTAAATAAATCCAGAGTCTCCTAACATAATGCAACAGTGTTCAGCCTTTAACCAAAAATCACTTGTTATATCAGGAAGCAGGAAGATCTAAAACCAAATGAAAAAAAAAGATAATCTGTAGATGAAAACACCAAGATGACAGATGTCACACACCATGTGACACATGACACATGACGTCTGTGTGTGTGTGTGTGTGTGTGTGTGTGTGTGGTTAGGGATTGAACCCAAGGGTGCTTAACCACTGAACGAACACAAAACCCCAGCTCTTTTTTGTTTTGAGCCAGGGTCTCACTAGGTTGCTTAGGACCTCACTAAGTTGCTGAGGCTAGCTTTGAGCCTGCAATCCTCCCTGAGCCACTGGAATTATAGGTGTGCACCACCACATCCAGCTAGAAATATTCTTGAAACAAATGAAAAAATAAAAATCTTCATCAAAGAAACAGAAAGTTTCAGCAAAGAAATAAAAATTGTACAGAAGAATCAAATGGAAATTTTAGAGCAGAAAACTTAATAACCAAAAAAAAAAAAAAGGAAAAAAATGTCACTGGTTGGGTTCAATAGCAAAATGGATGGGGAGGAAGAAAAGAATTAGCAAATTGAAAAAGAAAAATAATAGAAACAACTTGGTCTGAATAATTCAGAGAAAATTGGGAAAAAAATAACAGGGAACAGAAAGAGCATCAGGGACCTGTAAGATTATAACAAAAAATCTCACACTGCATCATCAAGCCCTGGAAGAAGAGAATAAAGAGCAAGGCTGGAGAAATACTATAAGAAATAATAATAGAAAACCCTAAAACTTGGCAAAAGTCATAAAAATACAGATTCAATAAGCTAAGTGACTACCAAATAGGATAAACACAAAGACTCCACTCCCAGAGAAGTCATAATTAAACTCTGAAAACAAAGAAGTCTTAAAATCAATAGAGAAAAATGAAAATATACCTATAAGGAATAACAATTCAATTAACAGTGAATTTCTCATATTTTTCCAAGTGCTAAAAGAAAACAACTGAAAATTCAGAATCATTTGCCCGGAAAACTTGTCCTTCAGGAATGAATAAAAAACAAAGACATTTTCAAGTGAAGGAAAACAACAACAACCACTGTCACCAGAAGGCTAATCCTAAAAGAATGGCTGTTTCTCTAAAAAGAAAAGTAAATTATTTGTAAAATAAATAAATAAATAAATAAAAAGGGGGATAGATCTTAGAGGATGATGAAAAGACATGTTAAGCACAAAGATGGGAAAATACAACAGGTTTTCCTTCTAACACTTTCTAAATTGTTTAATAGTTTAAGCAAAAATTATTACACGGTGTAAATTGGTTTTAAATGTTTGTAAGGAAACTAAGACTATCATATTGTGAATAGGGAATAGAAATGGGAAATCAAGGGAGGTAAGGTTTTCATATTTCACTTAAACCATTAAAATGATAGAATGAGTAGACTATGAAAACTAAATAAAATGTAATACCTAGAGCAACCACTACAAAAGCTAAAAATAGAAGTATACTTAAAAACACTATAGATAAATCGAAACAGAATTCTAGAAAATGTTCAAGTAACCCACAGGAACGCAGGAAAAAACAAGTAGAAACAAAACCATAGAGAGCATAAATCAAAATAATCGCATTAAATGTAATGACCTAAATCAATTAAAAGACAGATATTGGCAGAGTAGACTAAAAAGCTTGACCCAACTATATTCTGTCTATCAGAAAACCTCACTTCAAAGATAACAATATAGGCATATTAAAAATAAAAGATTGAAAAAATATCTTATGAAAATATTAATCAAAGAGAAGTAGAAAAAGCTCTATTAATATAAGATGAAGTAGACTACAGAGCAAAGAAAATTATCATAGATACAGAGGTATACAGAGGTATACTATATCATGATAAAAGGGACATTAATGGGATCAAAAAGACATAGCAATTCTAAAAGTGTATTCATCCAACAAAAGAGTTGCATTCAGCAACATTTGATAGAACTGAAAGAAATAAACATATTCACAGTTATAGTTGGGGACTTTCACAGTTCTCTCTCAATAATTTAATGACAGAAAATTGGCAAATTTACAAGATACTGATTATACTATCAACCAACAGGATTTAGGATTTATTCAATCTTTATAGAACATTCCACTCATTAACAGCAGAAAATACAATATTTTCAAGTTACCACAGAACACATACCAAAATAGATCATATTCTAATACTTACAGTAAACTTCAACATATTTAAAAGAATTGAAATCATATGGTGTGTTCTCTGACCACAAAAGAATAAAATTAAAAATCAATAATAGAAAGAAAACTGGAAAATCTCCAAACACTAATAGTCTAAACAATATAGTTCTAAATAATCCATGGATAAAAAAGACAATCTAAAGGGAAATAAAAATACACATTAATTGAATGAAAATGAAAACCACATCAACATTTGTGGGATACAGCTAACTCAGTGTGGAGAGGGAAATTTATAGCACAATACACATACACATAGATAAAAGGTCTATAATCAGTGACTTAAGCTCTTGTCCCAGAACCAAAAAAAGAAAGGAAAAATCCAAAGCAACCAAATTACCCAAGCTCAAAGACAGAAAGAAGTAAGACAACAATAAAAATCAATTAAATTGAAAGTAATGAAACAACAGAAAGAATAAATAAAGAGCTGGTTCAGAGGTCAGTAAAACTGACAAACTTGTACCAAAACTTACAAAGAATGAAAGGGGAAAGGTACAAATTACCAATATCACAGTCTGTATAGAAATGGAAAAGATTTAAGGGGATACCACAAATAATTCTACACACATAAATTTGACAACTTGGATGAAGTGGACCAATTCCTCAAACAACACATTTGAATATGGAACAGATATTTTGAATTGACCTATATAACTTTTGAAGAAATTTGTACTATGTTTTAAAAATCTCCCTGAAGTAAATCTCCCAGTCAATATAGTTTCAATGGAGAATTCTATGAACTCTTTGAAGAAGTAACACAACTTTACACAATCTTTTCCAGGTGATAGAACACTTCTTATTTCAATTAATAAAGATAGTAATATTCTGATACCAAAACCAAAGACAGTATATAAAAAGAAAACAGTAGAACATATTCCTTATAAACCAAGACACACAAATCTCTAACAAAAGCAATTCAATGTAACAAAAATAGCCTTTTCAAGATATGATGTTGGAGCAACTGAACATCAACAGGAAAGAAAATAAACTTTGACCTAGCCTTGTACCTTATTAAAACATTGAGCTCGAGAGGTATTTAAAAGTTATTTGACTTAGTTAATTAAATGTCAAAACTATAAAACTTACACAAAAAATAGGAGATAATCTTTGGAATCTAGAATTAGAAAAAGAGTTTTTAGATTTAATATCAAAAGCATAATCCAAAAAGGAAAAAATGATAATCAAAATTAAAAACACTTCCCCTCGAATGATCCTAGTACAAAAATAAACACAAGTGGAAAACAAGCATGGTGGTCAGGCATGGTGGCACATACCTGTAATCCCAGCAGCTCAGGAGGCCGAGGGAAGTGGATAGCGAGTTCAAAGCCAGCCTCAGCAACTTAGCAAGGCCCTAAGCAAACTAACAAGACGCTGTTGCTAAGTAAAATATAAAAAATGGCTGGTTATGTGGTGGTTAAGCACCCCTGGGTTCAATTCCTGGTACAGTACAAAACAAAACAAAAGAGGCATGGTGATGTTTAACTGCAGTCCCAACTACTTGGGAGGCCGAGGCTTTGGGAGGAACACTTGAGACCAGGGGTTTGAGACCAGCCTGAGAAACATGGCAAAACCCTGTCTCAAAAAATAAAAAATTAAAAAAAGGTGAAAACTGGAGAAAACATTAAAAATTTGCAAACCATATATCTAAAGAACCAGTATCTAGAATATATAAAAAACTCTCCCAACTTAACATTAAGGAAATAATCCAATTAAATAAAAATAGGCATAAAATATGAAGAGAAATTTCACAAAAAACTATATACAAAGATCAAATAAATCCAGAAGATACTCAGTTTCATTAACTGTAAGGGAAATGCAGATTAAAACCACAATGAGATAATACTATATGCCTATGAGAATGGTTTAAGTAAAAATAATAAATAGGATCAATATGAAATGCTGATATAAATCCATAGAAATTTTATCACTCATAAATTGCTAATGGGCATAAAAAGTAGTAGTGGTACAGCTGAAGTAGTCAGGGACCCATGACATTTAGCACCCCTTAAGATTAATCCATTTTGTCTCAGATGCAGAACACCTTTATGAGCATAAATTGAGCAACAAATATACTGCTTATGGTAACTTTAAACAATTATTACATTTTTAGAGTTCTATTCTTTTGAGAGAAGTAAAAGATGAATAACTAGAGCATTTGAAAATACATATAAAAGCTCTAGATTACAATTTCCAACCTATCTTAATGTACCTGTGTCAATTTTGTTAAAATACTAGCAATATTAGCAATATTTGTTAAAATTGAAAACCTGCAATTTAATTATTTAATCAAATCTCACGGAAGGGAATGAGACAAACTTTTAGCTTTATGGGGTTAACAGACATACTAGAAAATTAGGAGTTAAGCAGACTAGTCTCTAAGGCCACAAAATTAAGATAACACACCTGGGCTGAGAAGTTAGCAGAAATACTAAAAACCAGCTATAATCAGCTAGACAAGGTCACTGAAATGAAACCTTTGAAGCAGGACAACAGTCTTCCCTGTTCTAAAAATAATACTGGGGACTCTCCCAGACAGTAAGGGAAAAACTCCAGATGGTGAGGGGCAAATTCATGAGGGGCATAGTCACTAATGTAACCCGCGGTTACCTTTACCTTATTAGCATAGTTAAATGTATACTCACAGGTGGAGACTTAGGATAGTAGTGAGTCATGTGACACATGGGAAGCATGATGAAGAATGCAGGTGCTACTGAAGCCTCATCTCTACGAGTAATGAGATGGAGACCCTGCCTACCCTATAAATGCCATAAAAGCCGTATACTTTTGTCTTTTGTTTGAGGTGACCTGACACTCTTGGTCAGTGCTGTCTTCCCTTCATGCTTCAGGAGAAGACTCCCCAACAAAGCCTTGCCTATGCTTTAATTCTTTCTGGGCTGGGTTTCATTTCTACCATCTCCAGACCTAAAGACCTGAATTCCAGTAACATAGCCATTCTGGAAAACAGTTTGGTAGTTTTTTAAGAACTAAACATGCAATTATCATATAATCAAGCAATAGCACCACTGATCATTTATCCCAGAGAAATGAAGACTTATATTCACACAAAAAACTCCAAATATTTATATGAGCTGTGTTCATAATGGTCACAAGCTGAAGAGCAAAGATGTCCTTCTATGGCCAAAATAACCTGTTGTATCCATGCCATTGAATATACTCAGGAATAAAAAAGAATGCACTATTTATCTATGCTGTTACATTGATAAATATCTAGAGAACTATGCTAACTGAAAAAAGCCAATCCCTAAAGGTATCATACTGATTGTTTCCCTTTACATAACCTTCTCAAGATGAAAAGAATTATAGAAATGGGCAACAGATTAGTGGTTGCCATGTGTTACAGAGATGGGAACAAAAGGGAAGTGGATATGATATGAAAGGGTGAGAGACTCTCATGGTGATGGAATTGTATCTTGACTACATCAGGGTCAGTCGGGTTATGGTATTGTACTGTACTACAGTTTTCCAAGATATGACCATTAAGGGAAACTGGGAAAGGTGTACGAGGTATTTCTCTGAATTATTTCTCACAATTACGTGTGAATCTATAATTATCTCAAGACAAAGAATTTAATTTACTGAGCAAGTTGTTTTGGATATTGACAAAAAGATTCTGAAGTTTATATGGAGAGGCAAAAGACCTAGAATAGCTGACTCTCTATTGGAAGAGAAAAACAAAGTCAAAGAACTGCCACTGTGAGACTTTAAGATTTATTAAATTACAATAATGAAGACAGTGTGAAAGAATAGAGAAATAAATCAATGGAAGAGAAAAGTAAACTCAGAAATAGAAACACATAAACATAGTCAATTGAGTTTTGATACAGAAGGAAAAGTAGTTCAACACAGAAAGGATAGTTTTTGTGACAAATTGTGCTGAAACACTGGAAGCAATGAAGATGTCCTTCATTAGATGAATGGATAATAAACTGTGGTACATCCAGACAATGGACTATTATTAAGAAATAAAAAGAAATCAGCCATGAAACCACAAAAAGAAATGAAAGAACTCTAATTTCACATTATCAAAAGAAGATGACCAGAAAATGCTACATACTGTATGATTCCAAGTATGTGACATTCTGGAAAAGGCAAATCCATGGATACAGGAAAAAGTCTGGAGTTTTGCAAAGGTTCGGTGAGAAAGAGGGATGGCTAGGTAGAGATCAGGGAATTTTTAGAGCAGCAAAACTAGTTTGGAAGGAGCTATACTCACTACTATACCACCCATGCTTCACCAAGATACAAATTATTTTGCATAGTACTATAACAGTGGTGATATGTAAAATCTATGCCAAGAGTGAACCCAATGTGAACAATGGACTTGAAGTGATAATGATGTGTCAATATTGGTTCATCAATATCAACTCTATCACTCTGGTATGGGATATTGATGTTAGGGGAGGCTGTTGAGTGTGTACAGGGAGGGGCTATATGAGAATTTTTTGTACTTTCCACAAAATTTTGCTGTGAATCTAAAACTGCTCTAAAAAATAAAGTCTACAAAAATAGCTGATTGGTTATAGAATTACAGGGTCTTTTCCTTGACTCTTGGGAAGAAAGCTTTTACCTCCATTGCACATGACTCTTCAAATGTTCTTTGAAATCTGTAGGATTGCTATCTCTGTCCATTATTTACAGTATATACAGACCAATGTCAAATTTCATGGTCATGTTATCATACGATTTTTTTAAAATACATGAAATCTTAAATGGAAGGTGAGGGTGCTGTCATTGAAAAGTGGGGACAATGTGAACAGGCTGCAGAAATACCAGCCTGGCTCCCTCTGCCTCAGTAGTCACTTGGAAAGCATTTCCATCACTTAGAGATCAGTTAACTTTGCCTGGTTTTCTCATTTTACTAGGAAGAGATGTGGTATACTCAAGGTAATCCAAGAGGCTGGTTGAACTCAGGTCTCTGGAATGTTAGGTCAAGACTTTCCATACTCTGCTTCAGACTGATTGAATTGGAAAGTTTCTCAGCCCAGGTTAACACAAGTTGTAAGTCTAATTGGCACTGAGATAGTGAAAAATAAGGAGACAAAGGAATGTAGATTCAGAAGGAAGATAGCTAAAGTCCATGCATGTCTCAGACTGGAGTCTGTATGAACTAAAGAAATGGGAAGGGTCTGAATTATAAAACCTATCCCTGTCCTTGGGAGGTCACAAGTTCTAAGAAAAGTTCATTATAGATCTGAAATAGAATGGAACTAAGTAGGTAAAGACTCTTTGAATTACTGCAGAGAAGTAATACTTGGGCTTGCAATACTTGAACCACTACATCTGTAGGACCTAGGACAGTGCTGGCCTTTTGTGTGTGGGCAATAAATATTGCATGAATGAATGAATTTACTTGAAAATGAACACATCATTAAACTCTTAAAAACCTGCCCATGAGAGAATTTTCAGCCACCTCTTTTAGAAAATAATTCTGATCTTTGAATGTTAGAGTTGCCTAGACCTCCTCTCTTAATGATAGTATTAAACTATTGATCATGTCTTCATTTAAAATGATGATATTTTGTCCATTGTGGATTTCTTAATTTTTATTTTTAAAATGTTGCATTATAGTATAAATAATAGTATTTAATTTCATAACTGAGTACTGCTCTGCCCCTTAATTTTGCACCTGAAGCAAATGATTCAGGTCTTGGTCCTGATGTGAAGAGATGCCAAAGGCAGGCACCTGTGTTTGCACACACTTGTCATTCACCATGGAGTATTTCCTCCCTTTTTTTGTTTTTGCTCAATATTCATCTTTCAACCAAACAATATTCATCATTGGCTATGTGAGAGGCAATACTGGGAATAGTTAGGACTGATTCCAGGTTAGTCAGGAATTTACAAATAGCCATAGACTAAAAGCAGGCACAAATTACAACTTAAGGCAGAGAAGTCCTGAAATAAGTAAAGAAAAGAGGACATGAGTTGGCAGAGAGGTAACTTTTGTTTGGGTGAACTTGGAAAAACCTCTTGGAGGTGGTCACATTTGAAATGAACCTTTAAAAGGGAGCTTAAATGGGTTGGATATAGCTCAGATCCTTTTGGGAGTATGGAGGAAATCATCAATCAAATAAAATGGGTAGATTTTGTGAAGAACATTTATGACAATGGCATGGCTATTTTTTTCTTTGGTGAGATTCCACATAATAATGTAAATATACTTCAGTATGAGCAATGGTTACAGCAAATAATTCAAAAGAACTTACTTGCATTTTTATAGCACTCTAAATCCATTTTAAGTTCTTCAGTCTGGAAGAGATAACTGACCATCTCCCTCAGCGGCACCCCATGTGCTGGACACTAATCTTTCTATTACTGAAAAAAAACTAAACTGCATAATACAGTAGATCCCAAATACCAGGGTTACTGCTGCCTCCTACTGGTTAAGAAAAATAAAAATGTGGCAAGCAAAGCAAACTGAACAACCTTCCCTTCACACACTGCATGCGCGTCTGGGTTGTTGTGATTGTTGTTAGTGAGAGGTCATTCAAACCAATGAAGTAACAACAACAACAAAAAAATGGCGATTAGGAATTGAAATTATACGTCAGAGGAAAATGCTTTATGATGATTCTTGCCCAAAGGACATCATTTAAACAATATATGTAAGCTGATAAAAATCACATGATAGGAAAAAGCAGGTGCTGGATATGTCAATTGTATTTTGGTAGCTTCCAATTCTTCTATCTGGACTGATTAAAAAGACCAAAATATAATGTCACAGATTGATAAGAGCTCAGAGATTCTTATTTATGAACCTGTCTACAAAGATAGAGGTAGGAAAACCAACAAAATCACCAGGGTGCTGAAACAATTAGACTTCTTATGTAAAAATAAATAAATAAAATCCTTAACTCTGAACTTGAACTATATACAAAAATAATTCAAAAAGTTAATGGACCTAAATGTAAACCTTAAAATTCCTAGAATAAAACAAAGAGGAAAAATCACTAGAACCTAGGAGAAGATTCTTGGATAGGACACAAAAAGCATGAACCATAAAAGAAGTTGATAAACAGGACTTCACTGAAACTAAAAACATCTGCTCTTTGAAGGATGCTATTAGGAAAAATTAAAAGATTAGCCACGGACTGAGAGGAAATATTTATGAACCACATATCTAATAAAGAATTTATATCCACAGTATGTGTATGTGTGTTTGTGTATGGGTATGTATATGTGTGCATACAACCTTAGTACTGGTTAAGCAACCAGTACTAAAAGAGTTTGAGAACAAGCCAATTAAAAAATAAGCCATCGAACCAAGCACAGTGATGCACACCCATATTACCAGTGACTTGGGAGGTTGAGGCAGGAGGATCCCAAGTTCAAAGTCAGCCTCAGCAATTTAGTGAGGCCCTAAGCAACTTAGCAAGACCCTATTTCAAAATAAAAAATAAAAAGACCTGAGGATGTAGCTGAGTGGTTAAGTGCACCAGTAGCAATAATAATACTAATAAAAAGATATCTAAGACTAGGAAAATGCCAATTAAAACCACCATATACTTATTAGAATAAAAAAATTAAAAAATGCTAATTGCTGGCCACAGTGGCACATGCCTGTAATCCAGCTCAGGAGACTGAGGCAGAAGGATTGTAAGTTCAAAGCCAGCCTCAACAACTTAGTGTGGCTCTAAGTAACTCAGTGAGAACCTGTCTCTAAATAAAATATTTTAAAAAGGACTGGGTATGTGACTCAGTGGTTAAGCAACCAGTACTAAAAACACACACACACAAAAAAGAAAACCCCCAAAAAAAGGAAAGAAAGAAAGAAAGGACAATTAACAAGCTCAGACTGAGGATGCAGAGCAACTATAACTCACAGGTTGCTAGTGGAAATGAAAATGATAGTTTCTTTAGAAAACAGTTTGGAAGTTTCTTATTTAGTTAATAATTATTATGTCCCAGCAATTCTATTCTATGCAGTACCCAAAGGAAAAGAAAACATAGTGACTTACATGTGAATGTTTATAGCAGCTTTATTCTTTTTTTAAGTTTTTTAAAAAAATTTTTAGTTGTCAATGGACCTTTACTTTACTTATATGAGGTGCTGAGAATCGAACCCAGTGTGTCATGAATGCTAGGCAAGCTCTGTACCACTGAGCTACAGCCCCAGCCCCAGCAGTTTTATTCTTAATCACCCCTAAATGAAATAACCCAAATGTCCATCAACTGGTAGATGGATAAAGGAATTATGCATATCCATACAACAGAATACTACTCACCTTAGAAAGGAACAAAGTACTGATACATGCAACAACTGTGATGGATGGATCTTGAAAGTATTATAGTAACTCATTCTGTCCCATCAGCCTAGATGTGGACTTATAATGAGCAACAAAATACATCACTTATGGTAATTTTGCACCTTTGCTAATTTCATTTGCAATATCTATAGAACTAGAATCTTGGAATTTAACAGGTTAAGAGAAAGAAACCAGACACAACAGTCTACATAATGTCTGATTCTATTTATGCAACATTCTGGAAAAAGCAAACTTATATGAACAGAAATCAGATAAATGGTTATTAGGGGTTAGGCATGAAGGGAGGGAACTGAATACAAAGGGCCACAGAAATTGTAAAGGTAATGGAAATGTTCTATATGTTAATTCTGATAGAGGTGGTTATATGGTACATCTTCATCAAGATTCATCTAACTGCACATTTAAAGTTAGTTTTACTATATATAAATTATACTTCAATAAATCTAGCTTTAAAAACAATCAACAGGGTAGAGAACAACTAAGAATATTTTTGATTCCCACTTAGGTATAAATCATAGACAATGATAATGAGCCAAGACTCTAAATAAAGGAAAAAGCCAATTACTTCATACCCCTGCCTGTTTTTTTCCCCTCATCTCCCCTTACTCTTCCCTTGCTCACCAGTTGTACAGCACACAGGTTCCCTTCCTGTCTCTTCCATGATCTTCTCCATCATGGGGGCCTCCAGCTCTTTGCAATTGCCATCTCCAAGATCTCTGCAAGATTCATTTTTTTCTCATTATTCAGGTCCTATTTCCAAAGTCCCCTGCTGTGACTTCCCTAATCACCCTCTATATAAAGTAGCTAGCCACATCACAATCATATTAATCTATATAATTTTTCCTCCCATAGCCCTTACCACTATTTGAAATTTATATGTGTTTGCATACTATTGTCTGTGTCTCTTCATTGGGAGGTAGGTCTTTTGAATGCCATCTTAATCTTTAACGACTTGTTGAATAAATGTATTCCTTGTTAAACTATTTTAGATTCTTCAAACATAGGTATATAAACATTTATTATGCATCATATTTTCACTGCCCCCTCAAACAATATGGATTTCATAGCCATTACTCATTTACAGTCTACTGGAAAGAACACTGGAATGAGAATCAAGTTCTAGATTCTAACCTTGATCCTGCTACTAACTGGAAGATACTACACTTTGGGGGCCAGTAATTCCATTTCTGAAAACTTATCTCAAGGAAAAAATTGCACACATGCAAAAACACATATACACAGGGATACTCATCAAACAGTGGACTTACAGTAGTAAAAACTGAGAGAAAAATAAATTTCCATGTGGGGCTTTGGCTAAATAGACTATATCCATCAAAGTCATGCTATGAATTCATTTTAAAAATGATGACTATATACTTGTCCCCACTTATCTAAGGTTTTGCTTTCTAAGGTTCCAATTACCCATGGTCAATCATGGTATGAAAATATCAAATGGAAAATTACAAAAAGTATTTTAATTAATTAATTAATTAATTTGTGCTGGGGATCAAATCCAGGGCCTTATGTTTGCTAGGCAAGTACTCTATCACTAAGCTATATTCCTAATCCCTAATTAAATAATTTGTAAGTTTTAAATTGTGTGCCATCTGAGTAGTGTGATACAATCTCAGTGCTGCCAAGCTCCAGCCTATCTGGAATGTGAATCATCCCTTTGTCCAAGGTATTCAGGCTATATGTGCTACCTGGCTCTTATTCACTTAGTAGCCATCTCCGTCAACTGTCACAGTATCGCGCAGTGCTTGTATTCAAGAGAGAGTGGCCATATTCATATAACTTTTATTATAGTATAGTTATAATTACTTCATTTTATTATTACTTGTTAATCTCTTACCATGCTTAGTTTATGAATTAAACTTTATCATAGGTAGGTATGCATAGAAAAAAAACCAGTATATAGGGTTGGTAACTATATGTAGTTTTAGGTATTTACTCGGGGTCTTGGAATACATCCTCTGAGGATAACAGGAGAACAACTGTATTGATTTTGCTATTTATTTAATAAACATTCTTTGAGTATTTGTCCAACTCAAGTTTTATTCTAGATGCTAAGAATATAGCAATGAATAAAACAGACAAAGGTCCTATGCTCATAAACCTTGCATTTTGATGGGAAAGAAAGATCATCAAAATAAGATGATTAAGATGATTTCAGTTGCTGACATGTTCTATGAAGAACATGTAATAAATATAAGGGGGTTTAGGGACATCCTCCAAGATTACGATCAGACCATGCTATCTTGTACAGAGTGGCTAGAGAATAATTCCCTGAGAAGATCATATTTGATCAGGGACCTGAATGAAGTAAGGAATGAGGCATGTGAATATCTATGGAAAGAGAGTTCTAGGCAAATGCAACGGTCCAGAGGCAGGAATGTGCTTGACAATTTCCAGGGAAAGAAATAAAGCCAGTGTAGTTGGAGAAGAGTAAGCATGGAAAAAAATGGTGGGTAATGATAGGTATACAAAGACTAGATTTTGTAGGGTCTTATATAGGCTGTGGTGAGGAACCTGGATTTTATTCTTTTCAAAATTTTTTTAAAAAATTAAAAAGGTGGACACAATACCTTTTATTTATTTATTTATTTATTTATTTATTTATTTATTTATTTGAACGTGGGGCTAAGGATCTATCCCAGGGCCTCACACATGCTAGCGGAGCATGCTACCACTTGAGCCACAAAACCAACCCTAGATTTTATTCTAAATGTGATGGAAAACTTTGGAGAATTTTGAATAGAATTTTAAATGATAGGTTCAACCCTACATTTTAAGAGTTCAGTAAACAGACTAAGGAAGGATAAAAGTGCAAGAGAATAAATCAACTGAGAGGCTGTATCGAAGTTCAGGTGCCAGGGAGTAATGACATGGACTGGGATAATAGCAGGGAGAATGGTGAAAATTAGTCCTATGTGAGCCTTTACTTATTTTTAAATTGAAGTAATACAAAAGGCATGTATCATAGTTTCAGTACAGTACTGCGAGGAAAAAAGACAGCTCCTTACATTCCTGCCTTTGCAAATGAGTTAAATGTCACTGGGTAAAGATTTCTAATACATTTGGATATGGGGGTCTGAAGGACAGAGTGTTTCAGAACCTGCATACCATCACTCCGATGTTGTCGCCTGGGTTATATCTGGTTGAGAAGTGGCTTGGGAACCGAGTCCTGGGGCAAATGTGACAAATGCTACTGACAGAATGAAATGAGGACTGCAAATGACCACTGGAAGTCACTGGTATAGAACATACAGGTGTCAGGAGTAGAGAGAAAAGCCTGATTGGGGCATGTTCAAAAGTGGACAAATTTATTCACCAGAAAACCTGATGTTGGCCAGGAGTGGGGGTGTGTGATTATTGAGATGAGGAGGAACCTATAGATTAAAAGGTAATTATAAGATACATTAGCTAGTTGAAAAGTGTAGAACTTCTTTGGAACCTAAAATAACTGGAATGCAAATACAAATCTGACAGCTGATCATAGAGAATTATTATTAATTTATTTTAAAATAAGATAATGATGCTATGGTTATATGAAAAAAATGTCCTTACGTTTTAGAAATTCATGCTGAAATAGGAATGAAATGACATTATGGACAGATAACTGTTGAAGTTGCACGATGAGTATACTTTACTCTCTACTTTTGCTTACCATTGGAATTCTTCATATGAAGCTTTAAAAAATCAAAAAGAATCTTATTTTTAAAGAGATAAAGTTGAACACTTTCATCAGGATAACAACCTTTATTATGTGTAACATGCTTCGACTACCACAAACTTAGAAATTTGTGACATACTTCTTGTAAAAATAACCCCTCAAAAAAACATTTACATCAGGTTTTTGCTTTTCACTTGGTAATTTGTGGGCTGGAAATATAATAGGCATCTGTGAATTTGTAAATGAAAATAAAAGTGAATGGATGGTTAAGAAATGGAGATTCAGGGTTGGGATTGTAGCTCAGTGAGAGAGCACTTGCATAGCAAGTGTGATGCACTGGGTTTGATCCTCAGCACCACCTAAAAATAAAAAAAATAAGGGTAATGTGTCCATCTACAACTAAAATAATGATAACTAAAAAAAGAAATGGAGATTCAGAATATACTACTGGTTCCCAGTCAGGTTCACAAATACTATCTATCAATCAGATAAATATATATGAGTATATATCTCATATAATTCAATTTCATTTGTTTTTTCATTTTTTTAAGAGAGTACAATTTCATGTGTTAAACATTAACCCATTTGACAGTGGGTTAACGATATAATTTTTTAAAAAACACCTGCCTCTGTATTTTCTGTGAATCAAATGAATGTCTTAATTTTAAGTGCTAATTTTAAAAGGCGGGAAAAAGGAAATACTTCTATTACTGACAAAACTACAAAGAAATACTCCCCACACCTGGCAGACTTCTACCTCTCCAACCACAGAGCTCAGCAGGGAAACGCGAGGCGGAGATGGCGAAGGCTGGCCCGGAGGCACATGCGCAGGCGCAGTAGCAAGGCGGGAACTAGGGCCTCGATTAAAGGACAGTCCTTGCAGCCAATCAAAAGACAGCATCAGCGGCTTCTTCCTCGGAAGGAGGCCGGAAGTCGTATTTCGGCTGCGGTGGCGGAGGCTGCTTCTTGAGTAACCCTAGAGCTGAGGTGAGTGGGCGGCAGCGGCTTGGGGCCTCGGTCTTGGTGCGGTTTTCCTTCCGGACCCCACCGCTTTCTCTAGACGGGTCTGGGCACCAGCAGGCCTGGCGAGCTTCGCCCTCGGAACCCCTGCCTCGCTTTCCTCACGCACTTCGAAGGCACGTCCTCCCCGCTGCCCGGAGGCTCTGGGCGGGCAGCCCGGCGGAGGTGCTCTCGGCGCGCCAGGCGGACGAACCCGAATGAGGGTCTGGAGGCCCGGGCTCCTGTTCCCCGCCACTGGTTCTCCGCCGTGTGGCCATGGCGAGTCACTTGCCCTCTTTGGCGCTCTGTAAAATGGAAACGAGCGTCGCCGTCCCTCCTCTTGGGAGCCATTGTGAAACGGCCTTAGTAAATGGGGGGCCGCGCGGGGGTAGGGCCCAAGCCTGGTCCTCAGATTCATCCGGCGAGGTTTTAAAAACGACCTGCGGGGCTGGGCTTGGTGGTGCGCCCCCGAAATCCAAGCAACTCGGGGAGCAAGTTGGAGGCCAGATTGGGCAATTTAGGGAGACCCGCAGAGTAACGTGAAGCCTGGGCGTGAGGCTCAGTGGGAGCCCCCTGGGTTCAGTCCCCAGTGCAGACCAACGACGTGCCGGGGGCCCCGTCGTAGTGGGTAGTCAATCACATCTCCAAGGGTGGGACCCTGGAGTACCTTTTTTTGATGAAGACTCCCCCAGCAAACACCGGGTTTGAGTCTGAGAATCGACTGCTTGGTGCTGGTGTTACTAAAATAAAGATCTTAATCGGCTTTGAACAGTTATGTCTAAAGAGGTGATAGAGAAGAGTTATTTCGTTTTATTTTTTTGTACTGGGGACTAGACCCAAAGGCGCTTAACCCCTGAACACCCCCCCACTTTTTTTTTTTTTTTTAAATTATGAGATTCGGTTTCTTTAAGGTCTTCGCCACTTTTCTGAGACTGTCCTCAAATTTAAGCGATCCTCCTGCTTCAGCCTCACTATGATTATAGGTGTGTGCCATTACACGAGGGAAGAAACTTAATTTCTGTAATATGTGAAGTACTTGTGTGGTTTAGACAGTTCCCCCTCCCCACGATAGTTTGTGTTTTGGAGCTAAAAGGACCTGGGATTAAGAATCCCATTGTACCATTTATTGGCTTTTTTGATTTGATGTGAACACTTCCCCACGTTAAGAATTGGGATCTACATCTCTAACATGAACTTGGTAATAGTTTTTAACTGAAAGAATTGTTGTAAAGATTATATTAAGAGAAAGCATAAAATGAGGGTACTCATCTTGTATTTGACCTTTGCAATGACAACTGCAATGATGCACATTTGTAGAGAAGCACAGAACAGAACCCCCAACCTATAAAGGCATGAGTGGTAAAACCTGGGCTGTGTAAAGTTGTTTTTTGTTGTTGTTGTTGTTGTTGTTGTTGTTTTTGCAGTGCTGGGGATTGAACCCAGGGCCTTGTGCTTGCAAGGCAAGCACTGTAGCAACGGGCTATATCCCCAGCCCTAAAGTTTTATTTTTAAGAACCAGTTCAGTGTTAATTGTGTGGTTTTGGTTATTGTACTGTGGCTATAAGAGCACATTCTTGTTTTAGGAATATACACTGAAGTGTTTGGTATAAAAAGATGAGAAACCAATAAAGCAAGTGAGTGGAAATGTTAAGATGTAGAGAATGCTGTGCCCCGGCAAATAATCCCAGATATTCAGGAGTCTGAGGCAGCAGGGTTGCAAGTTCAGGGTCAACCTGGGTGATTTAGAGATTAGAGATCCAGTCTCAAAATAAATAAAGTACATGCCTGTAATCCCAGTGGCTCTGGAGGCTGAGGCAGTAGGATTTTAAGTTTGGACCAGCTACTAGTGAGGCACTAAGTAACTTAACAAGACCCTGTCTCAAAATAAAAAATAACCACTGTCAGTTTGTTGAGTGCCCCTGGGTTCAGTCCCTGGTACAAAGAAGAAGAAGAAAAAAAAAAAAAAAAAGTTGAGACTGTAGCTTAGTGGTAGAGTGCTTGCATATTTTGGAAAGGCCATAGGTTGGATCGCTAGTACCTCCACCCACCTACCCACCTACCCACCCACACACTCACAAAACATTTAGAGAATGTTTTAATTTTCTGTAAATCTAAATGAAGTTGGAAAAGGTGATAATAACACCAACTAAAGCATATTATAAACTGTTGGAATGATACATGTTTTTATAAATAACCTTTCATCCCTGTTTTTTAATGGTTATGTAGACATTTTTATTCAGCCATCATATTGATGAAGGAATAGATTATTTCCAATTTTTCTACTCTAGTCAGACAATGCTGCATTAAACGTCCTTGTGTTCATCTTTATGTGCTTGTAGCAGGATGTTTATTGGAAAAACTTCTAAAAATGGAATTGTTGATTCAAAGAATATCAGCATTTAAAATTTTGGAATTGCCTGATTAAATATGTATGTGTGTGTGTGTGTGTGTGTGTCCTTCTACATTAGTTGTCTAAGTGAATTTCCCCATAGTCTCTTGCGTGGTACTGGCCTAAGAACTGAAAGGAGTTATGCAGTGATCATGAATGATTGTGGCTCCTACTTTGAGGGTTGGAATAGGCCTTCCTGCTGTGAAATTGAAATGACTACTCTAAGAAACTAAGAGAAGACTATGACCCGTCTACTAAAATCCAAAGTCTGCTACATAGGAGAAGGTCTAATATCTTTTTTTGATACTGAGGATTGACCCCAGAGGTGTTTTATGACTTGAGTCACATCTTCAGCCCTTTTTATTTTTTGAGATGGCCTCTCACCAAGTTGCTTAGGGCCTGGTTAAGTTGCTGAAGCTGGTCTTGAAATTGGAATCATCCTGTCTCAGCATCCCAAGCCACTGGGATTATAGGCACATGCCAGTGGAAATATTCTAGTATCTATGGAATGATAGAATATTTGAAATCTTGATAACTGTTAAAAGAGTTTTGAGACATACCAGCATTGAAGTTTGAATAGATAAGGAGAGCCAGAGGCAGTAATAGGAACTGAATGGCCAGGGACAGAGGAGGAAAACATGGATGTTGAGGTCACAGAATCTGAGAAAAAAGAGGAGTATGTTGCAGGGGAACAAAAAGCACCTGATAGATTAAGATGAAAATAGTAAATTATTTGGATTTGATAATGTAATTCTTGAGGACTTTGGTGAGCAATTGTACTATAGTGGGAGGGGATTGGGAAATGACAAAATGAATGCAGAGATGGCTGGTAAAGTAATGAATTGTGGGTTGGTATAGTCATGGTATGTCATATTGTCCCTGACTATTGCACCCTTGATTCTTGGCAATGTTCTCTGCCCCACTGTGGTTTGGTGGAAACCTAGAGCTGCTTCACAATTGCCCTCAGTTTCCCAGAGATTCCAAATACAATACTGCTACCAGTATGTTACTTGCTCTACTTCATCTTGGAGGATGCTTTATCTTGAAACTGATAAGTGCAGTCTAAAAGAGCACTTGGGAGTCTTATTGGATGATATACCTACCCTGGAAGTGGAATGAGTGGAGGTTATTGTGATCTAAAAAGTTACTGAGTTTGAATTTGACTTTGAAATTTGTAGGAAAGTTGATGTGTTCATATAAAATTGTGGAGTACAGTAGGATATAAAGTGGGTTATTTATTTCAGGAACCTTGGATAACACCAGGAGTCTGAAATTTAGTATTGTTAATTTGTCAAACTGTTTATTAGCATTACAAATAAGTGTTTGCTTTTGGAAATCAAAATAAAAGTGATTGTGATATAATACTGGGAGACAGCATGTGTACCTTGGCTATGGAAAAGAGTAGAGAAATGGAGAATCCAGATTTTCTTTATAGATAAAAAGATGCTGCATTTTTTAATGCTGATGAAAGTATTAAGGAAAGAAAGAATATGTGTGTGGTTGATGATATAATGCTTAATTAGGGGAAAAAAACAGTAGCCTTCACTTATTTTAACTGTTAATTTTAGAAACCAAGGAGATTCTCTTGTCCTGCACACCAAAGTCAGAAGAAGGAAGAAAATATTCTGCTTCCTGGTGCAGTGGTGCATATCTGTTTTCCCAGTGACTTGGGAAGCTGAGACAGGAGGATTGTGAGTTCAAAGCCAGCCTCAGCAACTTTGAAAGGCCCTAAGCAACTCAGTGAGGCCATCTCTAAATAAAATACAAAAAAAGGGCTAGGGATGTGACTCAGTGGTTAGGCGCCCTCTATGTTCAATCCCTGGTACCAAAAAGGAAAAGAAACTATTCTCCCATATTCACTCATTAATCTGTGTACGTGTATGATTAACAAGAATGGTATGAATGTACATCATGCACAACCATTGAAATGAAAATTTGTACCCCATATGTGTACAATGAATCAAAATGAAGTCTATAAAAAAAGTTAAATAAAATTGGAAAATAGAAAAAAGATGTGATTTGTAGTTCTATTTTAAATCTTTGATCTGTTTCTGTAGGTACTTGATCTTTTACAATGGGTGAACCACAACAAGTGAGTGCACTTCCACCACCTCCGATGCAGTACATCAAGGAATATACAGATGAAAATATTCAGGAAGGCTTAGCTCCCAAGCCACCTCCTCCAATTAAAGACAGTTATATGATGTTTGGCAACCAGTTCCAGTGTGATGACCTTATCATCCGCCCTTTGGAAAGTCAGGGCATTGAACGGCTTCATCCTATGCAATTCGATCACAAGAAGGAACTGAGGAAACTCAATATGTCTATCCTTATTAATTTCTTGGACCTTTTAGATATCTTGATAAGGAGCCCTGGGAGTATAAAACGGGAAGAGAAGCTAGAAGATCTTAAGCTGCTATTTGTACATGTGCATCATCTTATAAATGAATACCGACCCCACCAAGCAAGAGAGACCTTGAGAGTCATGATGGAGGTACAGAAACGTCAACGACTTGAAACAGCTGAGAGGTTTCAGAAGCACCTGGAACGAGTAATTGAGATGATTCAAAATTGTTTGGCTTCCTTGCCTGATGATTTGCCTCATTCCGAAGCAGGGATGAGAGTGAAAACTGAGCCAATGGATGCTGATGATAGCAATAATTGTACTGGACAGAATGAACAACAACGAGAAAATTCAGGTCATAGAAGGGACCAGATTATAGAGAAAGATGCTGCTTTGTGTGTTCTAATTGATGAAATGAATGAAAGACCATGAGGGATATTTCTCCTCTTTTTTCATTTTGATAAATAACATATATTCCTCTTTTGGACAGTCTTAAAAGAGGCGTAACTAAAAATATAAAGGAATTTGTTTTTCTTGACTCCAGTTTTTCAGTGGTGAGATGCCTTAGGCAGTAATTTCACTGTGTAACAAGCATAGGTAAATGAGTACACCTACATAAGAGTAATCACCTTAAAACATAAAGTGCTGTTATGTGGGATATTCCGATTTTGGGAGTAGCAATAAAATTTTGAAGATATCCTTAGTACTAACTAGTAAGCTGTCATCCTTGAAAAAAGTTATCTTGTCATATGCTTGAACAATGATGGGTAAAGGCTGTTGAACTATATAAATGTGAAAGTATGAAGTTTTTAGACTTATTTCATTAAATAGTTTGCTTAATATCCAAAAAGCATGTTGAAAGAGGAAACCAGTAGAATTAAAAAACAGGAACTTTTTCTCATACCTGTTCCTGTACACTTACTATCTCAGCTTCTTCTCCTTAACCTGTGTGGAATGTTGAGGTGGAATTTCATAAGTTGTTTTATTTTTCCAATTATTCAAGTAGGGATTGAACCCAGGGGCTCTTAACTATTGAGCCACATCCCCAACCCTTTTTATGTTTTGAGACAGGATCTGCCAAATTGCTGAGGCTGGCTTTGAACTTGTGATCCTCCTGCCTTTGGCCTCCTGAGCCACTGGGGTAACAGGCATGTGCCACTGCGCCTAGCCCTTTCTCATTTTAGTTGCATGCATTCATTTTAGTAATTTAGACATCTATGTTAGTAAATACCCATTTCCTTTCAATCTGAGCTCAGGCTTGCTTAAAGCTGGAAATCTGCAATTTAAAAAGGGTTTGGTGGAAGAGACTGCTAGATGTCTGCCAAAATTTTTGCTTCTTTTTCAGACCCATTGCTTAGATATGGCTGCCCAGCAAGGGACCACATTTACCCACTCAGGGCTGTGCATCTATATGAGACCATGTGACTAAGTTCTAGACAGTAGGAATCCAGGTGAGCCCCGTTAAAATTTCTTGCATGATCCTCTTTTTATACCATCTGCTATTTAGATGGGCATACCCAAGATATCTGGAAGCCATTTGAAGATGGCAAAGATTGTCAGTTTGGACCTTGAGTGATTGTGAGGACTAGTTCTTTCATTAACTCCACATCTTTCCCACCTAATTCAATTTTATGTGAGCAAGAAATAAATTTGTTTTGATTAAGATTTTATCTTTGCACTTTGTTTTCCTTTCACCCTACCCTTCTTCCACCAAGGTGGAGAGGTAGCCTTGGTATCCTTATATCTGAGAATACCTGCCTGGCATTTTCATAATATAGGCCAGTAGCTCTCAAAATGTCATCCTGGACCTACAGATTAACCTTACTCAGGAACTTTGTAGAGATTTCTTGGCCCTGTGAGGAGTCCACTTAATGCTTTGACTCTAACCCTTACTACTCTGCCAGTGTGACTTATTTTTAAACTGACATTTCCTGCCCCTTCTTCTCCTTCTCCTCTTTGCTAACCAAGGGGGAAGCAAGATTAACTTTCTTCCTGTCCTAGGGTGAAGTTAGGTCTTCTGCTCATGGACCATAAGAATTAAAAGATTCCAGATTTCAGGGCTGGCATTAGTGGGACTGAGAAATGGCTCTGAAGTCTGCAATTATGAGTTATAACTCCTGAATGTAGCTTTTGTATCCCCTCTTTAAAAGCCCACCATTTCCCCTGATAAGATCAAAGCCTCTGAGAAGGGAATTCCCTGTTTCTCCTTTGCTAGCAAAGCAATAAAACTTCTTTTTCCTTTTGCTCAAAATCTTGTCCTTGTTACTGTATGGGCATTGGGGAAAAGAACTAGGCTTTCTGTATCATCCCCACTCCAGATCTTCTGAACCAGAAACTCTAGAGATAGCATCCAGGAATCTGTTTTAACAAGCCTTCCACATGATTCTGATGCACAAAATAGAAAAATAATGCCAATTTCCTGATCTTCACTTTTAATTCTTACTTCAGCCTGTTTCTAGCAAAGGATTTGCTCCACCAAGGTTTCATTGATCTTGGGGCCAGCAAAGTTCAGTTGAAAATGTTATAAGCAATTGTTTGAGAAATATACCACCTTTACCTTCACAAACCAGATGTGCAGGATTTTCAAGTAGACACCTCTTTATTAGGAAGCTACTTTCTGGTATGTGTTTAGTGCAGACCTTTGGGCTCCAGAGATTGTTGCAGATAGCACAGTTGAAGGTCTCTTAAGCTTTAATTGAAGTGAGGTGCATCCTCCGATTCCCTAGTATGGGAGCAAGATAGAAATTTCATAGCAATTGAGCAACTCTCCAAGTTGCTCAAGACAATTTTGTCTTTGTCTCTTAATAACTTTGGTGAGGGTGTTGGACTGAGTTTTGGGCTACTTCTGAAATTCTTATATGTAAAATGGAATCATATCATTATGAGTTACAACACCTATTTGAATGTGAATGTACTTGGGGAGGGGATTGAGGAGTTAAGATACCACAGGTAATCTTTAGAACTCTGGAGGATCTTATTTTGTAATACATAGGATCTGACATTATCTCTTAAAGGATTCTAATGCAAACTTGTTAATACAGTGGAATGAAGAAGGGTTACTGATCTCTGACAGTTGTCACAAGTTTAAAAGCTTATACATCTCTGAGCCTCTGCTTTATAATGAATATTCCTGAAAGGTAGATGCATTGAAGTAAAATATCTGGAAGAATCACCTGAGTAACTCTTGAAATGACCAATGCACAGACTGTAAAGATTCTGATTTCATTTTTCTGGACTAAAGGTCCTGGCATTTGTTTTAAGAAATCTGCAGTGATTCTGCTGTGCAGTGGTTAAATGCATTGCATTAATTAGTGTTTTATTATTGGTAACAAAAGCTCTGCTTGAATTAGTGGAAACAGAAAGATAAATTGTTAGGGTATGTTACATATTTGAAGGATAATTGAACATCCAAACCTCGAGGATAGAAAAGGTGTGAATGGAGTTCAGTTAGTTGACCCTGAGACCCTCCCTGTTAACTCCACTCCCTTTACAGACCAACTTAATGATGTAGTAGGGGGAATGGGCTATCAATTCCTAAGTGTCAGATACAGATACTTCTCAACTTACAGTGGGATTATATCCTGATAAACTCATGGTAAATTGAAAATACAGTAATTAAAAATGCATTTAATACATCTAACCTACCCAGCAGCTTAGCCTAGCCTCCTTTAAATGTGCTCAGAATACTTATATTAGCCTACAGCTGTGCATTGAGAAAGTATTATATTGTATATTGTTAGTCTGGGAAAAGATTTAAATTTGAGATACAGAGCGGGGCACAGTGGTGCGTACTTATAATTCCAGTGACTCAGGATGCTGAAACAGGAGGATTGCAAGTTTGAGACCAAACTCAACAATTTAGCGAGGTCTTAAGCAACTTAGTGAGACCCTGTCTCAAAATGAAAATTAAAAGGGTTGGAGATGTGGCTCAGCGGTTAAACACCTCTGTGTTCAATCCCCAGTGTGTGTGTGTGTGTGTGTGTGTATACTTTATAAAGTTTGAAGTACAGATATACTGAATGCTTATCACTTTTATACTGTCATAAAGTTGAAACATTTTAAATTGACTTGGCACAGTGGAATATGTTGTAATCCCCAGCTACTCAACTTGGAAGGCTGAGGAAAGAGGATCGCAAATTGAAGGCCAGCCTAAGTAACTTAGTAGACCCTGTCTCAAAATAAAAAGGGGATTTAGGGATATAGCTCAGTTATGCAGTGCTTGCCTGATAAGTGAGAGATTCTGGGTTTAATCTCCAGCACCTCAAAAAGTAGATAAAATAAAAAGGGCCAGGGATGCAGCCCAGTAGTAGAACGCTTCTCTACCATGGGCAAAACCCTGGGTTTTATCCAAAAGAAAAAAAGAAAGAAATATCACATGTTGAACTATAGTCTGTACTTCTGTGTCTGTCACTTGGAGTTGCCTCTCCAATACAAACTTTAAAAAAGTTGATTGAATGGAGGCTAATTAATTAGGTATGAAGTATTAGGGGATTGCGTACCTGATTTTAGCTAGGCCAATCACCTGGACCAGGATCCTGTAAGATTTTACCAGTCCCCACCAATGTACATGTATGGAAGAAGCAGTCTGTTTCTTAGATAAAGGAAGGGATGCTGAGCTGATTCTACTGGTACATATTCACTGCAAAGTAAGCACATGCAAACTTTGATACAAATAGTACGTTATGGTTTAGATATTAGGTGTCCCCTGAAAGGTCATGTGGGAGACAACACAAGAGGGTTTATAGGTGAAATGATGAGGATATGAGATCATTAACCTCGCCAGAGCCTTAATCCCCTGAGAGGGATTAACTGGTTGGTAACTGTAGGTAGGTAGGTGTGGCTGGAGGGGGTAGGTCCCTGGGGGTGTGCTTTTGGGATATATATTTTGTCCTTGTTGTGTGGAGCTCTCTGCTTCCTGGTGCCATGTTCCCAGGTGCTTTCCTGTGCCATACACTTCCACCACGATATTCTGCCTCATCCCAGGCCCCAAGGAATGGAGCCAACTGTCTGTGGACAGGCCTCTGAAACTGTGAGCCCCCAAATAAACTTTTCCTTCTTAAAATTGTTCTTGTCAGGTATTTTAGTCACAGCAGCAAAAAAGCTGACTACAACAGCAAAAATAAACAAATTGTACAAACATCTGCATGAGAGTGGTTTCTTCATGCTTATTCATTCATCTGTATTCATTTGATGGATACTTATTGTGGTCCTCTGTATATCCAACACTGGTTTAAGTATTGGATGAGTGGGGAAGGGAAGGGAAAATGAAAGAAAGATAGCAAAACAAGTTTTGAAGGTGATTAGTTTGCTGTCCCACCAACAATGTATGAATGTACCTTTTGCCCCACATCCTTGCTGATACACCGCTGTGAATCTCACCATCATGTTATGTATATCCATAAGACACTAATTTAAAAAAAAAACTAGCAGAAAAATCAGAGTAGAGGGAAGAGAACAGGGGGAGGTAGAAGAGAAGAGGAAGGAAAGAAGAAGTACTGGGGACTGAATTAGAATAAATTATATTCCATGCTTTTATGATTATGTCAATGAATCCTAATGTTTGTATAACTAAAAAGAACCAATAAAAAAATATTGAATGGGCCGGGCGTGGTGGCGCACGCCTGTAATCCAAGCAACTTGGGAGGCTGAGTCAGGAGGATTGCGAGTTCAAAGCCAGCCTCAGCAACTTAGCAAGGCCCTTAGCAACTCGGTGAGACCCTGTCTCTAAATAAAATACAAAATAGGGCTGGGAATGTGGCTCAGTGGCCGAGTGTCCCTGAGTTCAATCCCTGGTTCCAAAAAAAAAAAAAAAAAATAGTATGGAAGTTCCAGAAATTAAAAAGGAGAGGCCATTGTGGCTACAATATTGTAAGGGCAGAGGTGGAACTAGAGTAGCAAGGCAGTTGGAGGGCAGATGCACAGCATGGAGAAAACCAAGGGAGATTGTGTAGAAGGAAATGAGGGGTGGGGTGGGGGCGGGGGGAAGGAAAGATAACGAAATGAGACAAACATCATTATCCTATGTACATGTATGATTACACAAATGGTGGGACTCTACTTTGTGTACAACCAGAGAAATGAATAGTTGTACCCCATATGTGTACAATGAGTCAAAATAATAATAATAAGAAAGCCAAGGGAGAGTTTGTATTCTAAATCTGATGAGAAATCAATTGCAAACACTCATGTAGCACATTGGTAACACTATTCTAAACATTTACATAATAACATTTTATTATCCTCAAGTCAACCCAATGAAATCACTATTATTTTTATACCCATATTACAGATGAAGAAGTGGAGGCTCAGAGAAGTTGTGTGACTTACCCAAGGTCACCTAACGAGTGGGAGTGGCAGAACCAGAAAGTAGCCATTGCAGTTTGAAAGCCTAGGTACTCAATCTCCATTTTAATTTTCTTCTCTATTTCATCACACTGCTACTGAATCTTATAGGTAAATAAATAGTGAAACCAAGAGTGAAATCCAGTATATTAACCCTAAAGATCAAAATTTTGTAAATATGACATGATACCTGACTGAAGGAGCAACATTAGTGGAAATTATGAGTTCCCTTCTTGTATATTGAAGCACTTATGTCTTACCTTAGAATTCCATATCTTAAAGATATGCTGTCCTTACAGCTCTAATCTTCCTATTCTAGGTCAGGAACCAGTCACCTATTTTGGTAACAGTCCAGTTAATAAATATGTTAGGCACTGTGGATTTTTTCTAAGGATCAAATGAAATAATGGCTACAAAGCACTTAGATAGTTCCTGGAACAGTACTTGGAAAGCTATTGAAGATCAGTTAATAGCCTTCTTACTATTTTTTCTTAAAGTTTTATTTTATTTTTAATTGGCAAATAATTGTATATATTTACAGGGTATATTGTGATGTTTCGATACTAGTATACTCTAGTCACTGTCTTTTGCTTACCATTGACATTAGCATTGAAGAACAGGTTTCAAATTGCAATGTGATGAGGCTACCAGTGAGTGGCACTCTTTTGTCAGGTTTAGGAAGCTGTAGCTAGCTTTAGAGGAGGAGACTAAAATGAAACCCAGAGGTGCTGCTTATGATACCCTAATATAAGATACCCTAACCTGAGTAGTTAATGTCAGAATTAATTGAAATTTTTAGATACCTAGTTGGCATCCATGAAATCATATAGTGGAAAACACCACAGAGTGTTAGAATTTGGGCTCCCTATTTTTCAGCTATGTCGCTTTGATTTGGTGTATTAACCTCCATGGAAACTCAGTTTCCTTAACTATGGTAGTTACGGTACTCATAGTGTAATGCTAAGAATAAAAGAGAAAACCCACCTGATTCCTTCTAAAAATAATTTGCCCCCAAGCACATGCTCAGATCTCTGGCCTGCTAATCTCTCTGTGCAGAAGTCTGATCTTGAAAGGACTGTGGAGGTGCCCAACAGGCTTACATGGAGCTCTGAGTCACTGCTACTGGCAAGGGAGAGTGATAAAGAAAAAAAGAAGGCAGCAAAAATAATAGCAGACATGAAAAAGGAACATTACTATAAATAGAAGAAACAGTAAAAAAAATATATATATATGATGGATAACTTTATCCCAGTACATTTGTAAACTTGGAGAAAGTGAACAGGTTCTTAGAAAATTACCAGACTGATTTAAGAATAGATAACCTGAATAGTTTTCCTAATGATTAAAACTGAATCAGGCTGGGCATGACACCTGTAATCCCAGTGACTCTGGAAGCTGAGGCAGGAAGATTGTGAGTTCAAAGTCAGCCTCAGCAACTTAGTGAGGCCCTGTCTCTAAATAAAATATAAAATAGGACCAGGGAAGTGAGTCAGTAGTAAGTGCTCCTGGGTTCAATCCCCAGTACCAAAAACCAAACCAAACCAAATAAAACCAAACCAAACAAAATTTTCTCACAAAGAAATAGTCCTGTTCAAATAGCTTTGCTGGCAAGTCTGCTAAAAATTGCATACACACACACATACCACACACAAAATAGAAACTGTTCTAATCTTATACAGACTCAGAGCATAGAAAAACAGGAAGCATTTCCCAACTACTCTTATTAGGATAATAGTATAAACAAAATATTACCAAACTGAACCAGTCATATGTAAAAATAAAAAGGTAATACTTTATGGCCAATCTTTTTATTGCAAGAATTACAAAAGAGCAGTTAATATAATCTATTAAAATAGTAGATTAAAGAAGGAAAATAATCAACAGATATGCAACAGATATTTTTAAAATTTAGTATCCATTCATTCATAAAAAAGAAAAGAAAACCTGCCTTAGAACATTAGGAATAGAATTTTCTCAATATAATAAATGGAATCTCCATAAAATCTATAGCATGTATTATAACCAAGAAGAAAATCTAAAACCTTTCCTTTGAGATAGGAATAAAGCAAGGATGCCTGCTATTAAAACTTCTATTAAACATGTGCTAGATTCCCTAACCCCCGCATTATTAAAAAAAGAAAAATTGGAAAAGAAGAAACTAAGCTGTCATTATTTGCAGAATATAATTGCCAAAAGAAATTTTAATGTAGTCTACAGATAATTTATTATTAAATGTTTACTAGTTGCTGAGAAAAATCAATACTCATTTTAATATACCATGAAAAAACAAAAGAAAAAATTTATATGATACTATGTAAAATAATATCAAAAATATGAAACACCCAGAAATAAATCTATAAGTTGAATACTTTTATGGAGAAAATTTTAAATGTCATTAAGAAGTTTAAAAGAAAATTTAAGTATAAGGATAGATAACACATATTAAGGATTGAAATGCTCACCATTATAAAGATGTCAAATTTACCCTGAATTGATCTGTGGATTCAATGTAAGCTAATCAAATTTCCACCAGGTTATTTTAAACATGATAAGCTGATTCTAAAATGAATAGGAGTTCAAAAGGACTCAGAGAGACAGATTACCCATGAAAAAAGATGAAGGGAATGATATTTCTTATATCAACATCTATCATAATACTACCATAATTAAACAAGTTGGTATCCTGGCAGAAGGATAGACTAAAACACCACTGAATAGAACAGAAAGCCAGCAAACACATCTATGTCTGTAAGGTTTTTTAGTGTATTATAGTTATAAATAATATTGGGGTTCATTGATATAATCATACACGTTTGGAATTTAATTTGCTCCATTTCAGTCCCCAGTGCTTCCTCCTTCCCTCCTCTTCTCCCTCTCATTTTTTTGAAGTATAATAGAGATGACATTACAAAGTAGTGGGAAAGGGGAAATGCTGGGGAATAAATATTGACCAAATTATATTGTTATATCATGTGCATGTGTGAATATGTAACAATCCCACTATTAAGTATAATTATAATACACCAATTTAAAAATAACGAATGACAAAAAGGAAATAAGTCATGGGAAAATGCTGGAATTTTCAATAAATGAGGTTGGGATAAAATATGTGAAAATCAATTCCAGAAGAATTAAAGACCTAATCATGAAAGACAAAGCTAAACATTTTTAAAACTAATGTAGTTTTTGAAACTAACATAATTTAAAAATCTTTGGAAAAGAGAAGAAATTCTTAATTAAAGTACAAAACAAATTACCCATGAAAGAAAAGATTGGTCAATTTTACTTCATTAGAATTAAAAGATTGCATTTGCAAAAACATGTCATAAAACAAAAATTCAAAATGTGGGAGAAAACATTTATAACAGGTTAAACCATTAGGGAACTAGTATCTAAAATATATAAACTTTTTGTACAAAATGAAATATGAATATGAAAAACATAGAAACCCAAAAGAAAAAAGGACAAAAGACTTAATCAGTCATTTGCTCTGCCCTCTAAATTAAAATGTTTTATGAGCAAAAGGAAAGATGCTTAACTTGTTAATAACAAGGGCAATGAATATTAAAGATAGTGAGATACTATCACACTTTTCTTTTTGGTACTGGGGATCTAACCCAAGGATGCTTTACCACTGAGATACTTCCCCACTCTCAACCCTTTTTATTTTTAATTTTAGGACAGGTTCTTATTAAGTTGTGAGGATCTTACTAAGTTGCTGAGGCTGACCTGTCAGCCTTCAGAGTCTCTGGAGTTACAGGTTCATGCCACCATACCTGGCTGATGCTAATCATATCTTTACCAGTTTGACAAAAAACAAAAAATACAGCAGGGCATGGTGGCAAATGCATGTAATCCCAGTGGTTTGGGAGGCTGAGGCAGGAGAATCGGGAGTTCAAAGCCAGCCTCAGCAAAAGTGAAGCACTAAGCAACTGAGAATCTGTCTATAAATAATATACAAACTAGGGCTGGGGATGTGGCTCAGTGGTTGAGTGCCCCTGAGTTCAATCCCCAGTACCAAAAACTAAACAAAAACACAAAAAAACAAACCAACAACAAAACAAAAACCCCCAAAGTCAACTTGAGGGCTGGGGATATAGCTCAGTTGGTAGAGTGCTTGCCTCACAAGCACAAGCCTGTGGGTTCAATTCCCAGCACTGCAATAAAATAAAATAAATAAATAAAAAGAAAAAAAGTCAATTTGGGCAATATCTAGGGTTCATGATCCTATGAAATAGGAGAGATTCTTTTTTTAAAAAATACATTTTTGTTTGTATGTGTTATTCTGAGAATCTGGTGGGAGTCCTGGGAACTAAGCGTTATTAACAAGATTCAAGATGTTTATACCCTCTTATCCATGCATCTCAGTGGTAAAGCATCATTGGGTTAGACCCACTAGTCCAAGAAAAAAAAAAAACAATAGTATGATAGCATCTCAGTATCTTTAATTTTAATTGCCCTAGTTATTAACAAGTTAAACATCTTTTCTTTTGTTTATAAAACATTCTACTCTTGAAAATATAGTCCAGAGAATCTAATACATGTATACCATGATTTACCTATGAGAGTACATTGTTTGTAATTGATGTGGGAAATGAAATGTTCATCCAAAAGAGACTGAACAAACAATTTGAGGTATGTGCATCCCCAGGGAAACTATTAAGTAACAAAAAATCAATAGCCTACAGGGACACACAACAGCAGGATCGGATCTCACAAATGCACTGCTCAGTGGAAAAAAACAGAAAACACCACAGTTAAAATGATTTTGTTCATATAATCTTCAAAACCAAGAAAAACTGTACATATAATTTTGAGATCCATACATAGGTGGCAAAACTATAACAGAAAGATAGACTACTATTGTAAAATTAAGGATAATAACTGTCTCTGTGTGTGCACAATAGTGATCAGGAAGGGACACATGAGCTTGGAGTGTTGGTGGGGGCACAAAGGGACTTCTGCAGAGTGACAATGTTTTATATTTTGTTTGAGTCCTGGTTATTTGTGTGTTTGTTCCATAAGTATTGGTAATCCATACATTTATGTTTATGCAATGTCCTGTCTCTATTAAATTTTCTATTAAATAATTTAGCCTTTAAGCCATATTATGACATCATCATTATCCATCTTGCTGGGAATAATTACAGAGTCTGACAGGACCCATATTGGCAAAGATGTGGAAAATCAGAAGGGTTCTCACTGCCTCTGGGAGTGTAAACTGCAATAAGCACTTGAAAAGCTGCTAAACATTATCTTGTTAAATGGAAACAATGAGCAGAGAACAATGAGAATGTGGGTCAGGGATAAAGGAGGAAAATAATAAAATGAAATGAACAAGAAAAGGGACCTCATTGGGACTGATGATGAGAATGCAGGAACTGAAGACTGATTCCTTAACTATCTGAACCTGTAGTAAGATGAATAATAAGTAAACAGAGAAGAGGTTCCCACAGTGGAGAACATGGTCAGGGTGAGAGAGCACTCATACTGCTCCCCCATTAGCAGAACCTTGCAGGAGGTGGTGGGATCTACATTTGCAAGATGAGAAAGCGAAGCCAGACTTAACAGGCAGTTAGTGTAGAAATCAGGGAATCTGGTCAAATTGAGGAATGAAGTCTGGGAAGTTGGAGACGCCCCTGGGAGACTGGAATGTCATTGCCTCCAGATCCCTCTGATCACCAAGGTTACCTGCTTAACTGCCCCTCCCCAAAAGCTGCCGGCAAGGAGTTGCTAATTAATGCCTCCAGGTCCCCCACCTGGATCTCCATGTGGCCCTTCCCCCTGCCATTCGCACCTCACCTTTTTGCTGTGTCACCACCACCATATGGGCAGGAAGGAGAGATGGGGGCGAAGGAAGGGGCAGAACAAAAGAAGACCCTAACCCTATAAAAGATGGAGGGTGCGCTCACTTCTTGGGGATTCCAGAACATCAGCCATGGCCCCCCTTCTCCCACTCGAGAGAAGTTTGTATTACTACTTTTAAATAACACCTGCTTAAAATGCTTGCCTTGGCGTGCTTCTCTGGCGTTATACTTCAACACCAGAGGAAGCAGAACTTGTCACTGATATGCAACGGTATCAGTGGGATCTACATTTGCGAGATGAGAAAGCAGATAGCATTTCCCACAGTGACTCATTGCTCAGCAGACTTTTCTCAGCTGTGGATTCCTCGCCATTCTTTTCAGTTTCGACACTGGAAACCTTATTGCCACACCTCTCTCCATTTCCTCTACACTGAAGACTCAGGTACTCAGGAAGAAGCAACATTAATTTCTCCTTAGAACTCTCTTCCTGGGTAAGTGCGATGTCTCAGAAGGCTGATTCCTGCTCATGGGGCCATTGTTTTCTGTGTATGAGGCAAAGAGCCCTGGAGAAGCTCTAAGCTGGCTCTTGTACTTGCCTGACTATAAGACTTCACCTCTCTGGCATCCATCCATAGTTACTAAATACAAAAACTCTATAAACATAAGAGCTCTTTATCATCTCCTCAGTGTTGTGAAGGATGTTACCTCATAAGTTAAAAAACACTGCTTTAGTAAAATATCTTCCTTTATTTTTCCTCTGAAAGGCCCATACTTATTTGGAGGGGCAGGATTCTTTCCCATCTCTTTGTCCCAACCCTTTCTGGGTGGAGGGCTCTCTAGTGGAGGTTTGTTTTGCCACCCAGCATCCATTTCTCTTTAGGTGAATTTAAAAATTATTTTTAATTCACGTTTATTTTAGTTTATACATAAGACATAAAAATTATACACATTTATGGGGTACTCCCTGTGATGTTTTGACATATATATATTAAACATCTCTAGTTAAATATTTATGATTTCTTTATGATGAAAACATTAAAAAATCCTTTCTTCTAATATTTTGAAAGACACAATATATTGTCATTATCTATAGTCATCCTGCTGTGCAGTGGCACACCAGAGCTTCTTACTTCTATCTATCTGGTAACATAGTACCCATTGGTTGACCACTCTCCATTTCATCCTCCCCTCTCCTTTCTCCAGCCCATGGAAACCACCATTCTACTTGCAGTTTCTACTCTTGATATTTTTCCATCCCACATGTGGTAAGATCATGCAGTACTCACCATTCTGTGCCTGGCTCATTTCATTTAACATAATGATCTCCAGTTCCATCCATTCCACCACAAATGACAGCATTTCATTCTTTGGAATGTGTGAATAGCATTTATTATGTGACTATACCAACTTTTCTTTATTCATTCATCCACTGAAGGATATTTAGGTCGTTTCCATTTCTTAGCTATTCATAGTGAATAGAGTTGCAATGAACACAGTGAGTGCAGATATCTCTTCAACATACTCATTTCATTTCCTTTGTGTATATATATATATATATACCCAGTAGTGAACTTGCTGGATCATATGGTAGTTCTACTTTTAATTTTGAGGAACCACTGTACTATTTTCCATAAGGACTGTACTAATTTACATTCCCACCCACAGTGTGCAAGAATTCCCCTCTTTCCACATTCTCACCAGTGACTGATACCTTTGTATTTTGGAAACCATCCATTGTGAGGTGATGTCTCCTTGTGGTTTTGATAAGCATTTCCCTAATGATTAGTGATGTTGAACATTTTTTCATTTATCTGGCTGTTTGTATGTCTTCATTTAACAAATGTCTATTTAGATCTATGGCCCATTTTAAAATCAAGTTATTTATTTATTTATGTTAATTTTTTAAGTCCCTTATATATTCTGATATTAACCCCTTGTCAGATGTATAGCTTATAAATATTTTCTCCCATGCTGTAAGTTGTCTCTTCACTGTGTTAGTTTGATGTAATCCCACTTGCATATTTTTGCTTTTATTTCCTGTGCTTTTGGGTTTTGTTTAAAAAAAAAAATCCTTAACCATTCAATATTCTGAAGTATTTCCTCTGCTTTTTAAAAATCCATTTTGAGTTGTTTTTTGTAGCAGATGAGAGATGGGGTCTAGTTTCATTCTTCTGCATATGGATACCAATTTTCTTAGCACCATTTATTTAAAAGATTGTCATTTCTCTAATGTGTGTTCAGAGCACTTTTGTGAAAAATCAGTGGGGTGTTGGTGTGTGAGTTATTTCTAGTCCCCTTAGTCTGTTCTTGGTTTATGAGTCTGTTTTTTATGCCAATACCATGATTTGATTACCATACTTTTGTAGTATGTTTTGAAATCAGGAAATGTAATGTCTCCTACTTTGTTCTTTTTGCTCAAGATGGCTTTGGCTATTAAGGGCTTTTTTTTTTTTTTTTTGGTTCTATTTCAATTTTAGAATTTTTTTTTTAGTTCTGTGATGAATGTCATTGATGTATTGATACTGTTTGCAATAAATCTCTTTAGGTAGTATGGACATTCTACATTAACAACATTGATTCTTTCATTCCATGAACATGGGATGTCTTCCCATTTTTTTTTTTTTTTTTTTGGTCTTCCTCAATTTCTTTCATTAATGCAATGATAATATAAAATGATTTATAATTTTATTTGTAGAGATCTTTCATCTCTGTGGTTAAATTAATTCCCAGATACTTTTTTTAACTACTGCAAATGGGATTGCTTTCTTGATTTCTATTTCAGATAATTCACTATAGGTCTATAGTAATGCTACTGATATTTGTATCTGGATTTTGTATCCTCCCCTTTTCATTTGTTAGTTTTACTAGTTTTTTAGTGGAGTTTTTTTGGAGGTTATATATAAGATCATGTTATCTGCAGACATAACTTCTTTTCCAATTTGGGTGAGCTTTGTTTCTTTCTCTTGTCTGCTTGCTCTGACCAGGATGTCTGAAGTATGTTGATAAAAGTGGTGAAGGTGAACTGGGCACAGTGGTGCATGTCTGTAATCTCAGCAACTTGGGAAACTGAGACAAGAAGATCACAAGTCCAAGGCCAGTCTCAGCAACTTAGCCAGGTCCTATGCAACTTAGTGAGATCCTATCTCAATATAAAAATTTTTTAAAAGGGCTAGGGATATGACTCAGTGTTTAAGCATCCCTGAGTTCAATTCCTAGTACCAAAAAAAGAAAGAAAGAAAGAAAAAGAAAGTGGGTACCTTTGTCTTGTTTCAAATCTCAGAGAGAAAGCTTCAGTATGTTAGCTGTTGGTTCACTATAAATTACCTTTATTTCATTGAAGTATGTTCTTTTTTATACATAAGTTGTTCAACTTTTTTTTTTGTCACAAAGGGATATTAAATTTTATCAAATTCCTTTTCTGTATCTATTGAGGTGACCATATGATTTTTGTCTTTCATTCAGCTGATGTGGTGTATCACATTTACTGTTTTGTATATATTGAACCATATATGCTTGTATCTCCTGGATTAATAGTCCTTGATTGTAGTGAAAAATCTTTTTAATGTGCTGAAGGATTTGGTTTACTAGCATTTTGTTGGGGATTTTTGCATATATTTTCATCAATGATATTGGCCTATAGTTTTGTTGTTAATCTGGTTTTAGTATCAGTGTAATTTTGGTCTCATGGAATGTATTTGGAAGAATTTCTTCCTTCCTATTTGTTGGAATAACTTGAAGAGAATTGGTATTAGTTCTTTAAATGTTTGGTGGAATTCTGCAGTGAAGACATCTGGTCCTGGGCTTTTTTTTTTTTTTTTCCCCCTGGGCTTTTCTTTGATGAGAGGTTATTTGTTACTAATTCAATTTTGCCACTTATTATTAGTCTTTCAAATGTTCTATTTCTTCATTATTCAATCTGTGATTGACCAGTTCCATTACTCTGGATCTGAGATGAGACAGAAAATTATGGTGGAAGGGCATGGTGGGCAGCTAGGAAAGAGGAAGAGGGAGGAAGAAAGAGAGATAAAGGGATTGGGACAAAATATGCCTTTCCGGGGCACATGCCCAGTGACTTACTTCCTCCATCTAGGCTCTGTCTCCTTACATTTTCCACCAGCTCCCAACAATCCATTCAAATTATTAATCTATCAGATGTATTAATCCACTGATGAGGTTGGAATCTTCATGATGTAATCATTTCCTACAATCCCCACTCCTGGACATTGCTACACTAAGGACCAAGATTTCAAGTACAAAAGTCTTTGGGGGGAACATTCCAGATTCAAAGCTTAACACTCTGTACAGAATCTGAGTTAGGATCCTACATTGGAGACAATCAAGTGTTGACTTCAGCAGGAAACTAAGGTATTAGTGACTCAGTGGGGTCCACTGACTCAAGTCTTGCCTGAACTTGATTTTCCCATAATACCAATCAGTAAATCCACTTTTAAGCCAGTTTTAGTTGGGTTTTATTTCGTTTCCCACATAAATAAAATATTGGGTCTTTGGTGAGGGAGTGTTGTTGGCAAAAGGACACAGCAAAATCAATGTCAGAACACACCAAAGCCATGCTTTGAGAGGAGTCAGTAGCAAGGGAGAAATTTGCCTTGGTATGTGTGTCATCCTGAAGATCCTGAAATATTCCTTCCTGGTTTTCCAGGATGTAGATGATCTGAAATAGCTCTCTCAGTGCTGGGAACTGGCAGTAAGACAAAAGTGTTGAAAGTAACTTAAAAAAATGAGGGACTGAGTCCTCAAAAATAAAAGTTCTTCTATTCGAGATCTAGTCTTTGAACTGACAAGTGATTTAATGGTGAATACAAAGAAATGTTTATTATCTTCTCTTGGATCCTATGTATGTTCAGGATAGTCACAATTGTCCAGGACTGAGGGTTATTTTCTTGTTATGTTCCAGTACCACGTACTGATGTTAAAAAGGAATACAGAAAGCATCTGAGACAGACTCGTTATGTTGGAAAATGTTATTTCATAGTACTATAATCATGGCCTTTGTATTTTTTTTATTCTTATCTTTCAGAATTTTCTACAGTAAGTGTGACTAATACAAGAAAACAAAGTTTTTAAGTACTGTACAAACACAAGGTAACACGCACTTTTAGTGGGAAATTAAATGGATAGTTGTAATTGGGAGTCAGAAGACCTAGGTTAAAATAGTTTAACTTAAATTCTTACCCTTAAAGCCCAACCTCTGCGTCTGAGATTTATGTAATCTGATGTTCTGTGAAAAAAATAAGAGTGCATTATCAATTCAAATCAAGCACTTAGAGGAATCCCACCCTTAGTGTCTTTGTGCCTACTCCCCCAAATCCCAACATCTACTTTCCTGAACTTCCCCATCATGTGGGGACCCAGCTTTGCCAGGCGATCTCCTCCATATCACTCCCTGTTCTCCTGTCTCCTGACCTGGGTAAAATTCTGTAACTTCCACTTTATTAATTTTGTCAAGTGACCCTTTAGTTATCTATTGTTAGGTAATTCTAATTATGCCTAATTCTAATGTTTCCATTTGGATTGTGGAGGCTGTTTCAGAAGTCAGAGATATTCTGCCACTTTTCTTGCTGACTAAAGAGGAAACCAAAACACAAACTTGACCTCTAGAAGAATATGTATCCCTTTACGTAATTATAGTAAACACTCCACAACTGGCCCTTTAGAAAGTTTATGACACAACATTCTGAACACAATTTAGAAGTTTATTAATTATAATACAAAAGACTTTCTTACCAAAAACACATCTAAAGGCTTCTTGTAAAAATAAAAATCTATTATATATAATTAAAGAATCATAATCTTTGGATGGGTCTTTTATGATCATGTTTACAGAGGGAGAAACAGACTTGAAGTGTTCATCTGAGGAGAACAAATAAACTTTGTTATTTTCACCCAATATTTTCATCTAATGAATCCATGCAGCTAGAGTAAAGAATGAGAACATGCTGTATGAGCTGAAATGGAAAGACTTTCAGAATATAATGTTGAAAAGGAAAGTTGCAAGCTGACCAACTTTGGGATCTCTAAATGGGGGCAATTAGGAAATCATGATGACCTGTGAAGTACAAGTAGGAGCTATGAAGTATCTTAGGCTGAAAAGTTAAGCCTGAATATAGAACTTAATTTCATTTGCAGGAAATACAAAGAAAAGAGGAGCAATGTAAATGACACACAAGGAAATAGATAAACCCAGAATGTGAAATGTTCCATGGGACAGCTGGCTTGTATAACCAGTCGGTGGCAGAGGTAATGAAGAGAAGACTGACTGAAAGGGACTTAGAGCCACAGCAGCCAGCTGCAATGTGGGGATCTTAGGCCTGGATTAAGCAAGTCAATGGAATAAGAGCATTTTATAACTAATCAGGGAGATCTGATTATGGACTGAAATATGAGGTGCAGAAAGTCATCATTCTTAATTTTATTTGTTTTGAGTGATTATGGTATTATGATTATGCAGCTGAATTTTCATTATTTTTAAAGAAGATGCACACTAAAGTCTGTAAAGGTGAAATAACATGTCTATGACTTGTTTTAAAATACTTTAGCAGATAAAATAGCAAAAATAAAATACAAGGTGCTAAACCTTGTATGTGCAGCATACTGTTTTGTAATAGAAAGGGGTAAGAATTTTAATTTCATTTTTTTGTGTTTCCATTGGTTATTCACAAAAGATTTGTGAAAATGGAACCCTAAAGGGTGGGGGAGAAATGGGGTAGGAATGGAGGGGTTGGGAACAGGCTTCCTAACATAAGCTTTTTGTATTGCTTTAAATGTTTGGCATTTGAAAGTATTACCTGCTATTGTTTGGAGGTAGTTTGTCCTCTAACAGTTTGTATTGTGAAATATGGTTCCCAGTGTGGAGATGGTGAGACCCTTAAGAGGTGGGGCCTAGTGGGAGTAGAGGAGGTCACAAGGGTCATTACCCTCAAAAGGGATTGAAGTAGTTCTAATGGGGCCCTGAGTTAGTTCTTGAGAGGGATTGTTATAAAAAGAGCAAGGCTGGCCCCTCACCTGGCTTTGGCTTCCTGTCTTGCCAGTAATCTCTCCCTCTTGCATACTTCCACACCAGTGTGATGTCATCCTTCATGGTGTCCTCCCTGGAGCTAAGCCAATGCTGGTGTTAGGCCCTTGAACCTCCAGAATTGGGAGCTAGAGAAAGCTCTTTTCTTTGTAAGTTACTTAGTGTCAGGTAACAGAAAACAGACTAACCATTATGTAAATACTTTTCAAACTATAAATAACAACAAGGTGCTGTGAGCACACCTTCAATCCCAGTGACTCAGGAGGCAGAGGCAGGAAAATGCAAGTTTGAGGTCAGCCGGGTAACTTAACAAGACCGATTTCAACATAAAAACTAAAAAATAAAAAACTGGGAATGTAGTTCATGGCAGAGTGCCCCTGGATTCAGTCTCCAGTACTGAAGAAAAAAAATAAAATATTTTTTGTTTTAAAAAAGAGGGGGCGGTCGGGGTTGTAGCTCATGGGTAGAGCACTTACCTGGCATGTTCAAGGCCGTGGATTCAATCCTCAGAACTGACAAAGAAATAAAAGACTTAGTATGGGTTTTTTGTACATTCATATTCATAGCAGGATTATTTGCAATAGTTGAAATGTGGAAGCAACTCAACAGTCTACCTACTGAAAGCAGAAATGTGATCCATTATTTAGCCTTAAAAAGGAAGGAAATTCTGCCTGTAACCCCGGTACTTGAGAGACTGATGCAGGAGGGTTACAAGTTCAAGTTCAACCATTTCAAAATAAAAAGGACTGGAGAGATAGTTCAGTAGGAGAGCACTCCCATATTCAATCCCCAGTACCCACACAAACAATCAAACTAGAAATAGCTCAGCTAGGCACAGCGATGGCAGACCTAGCTGCTACAAATAAGACATATATTACACAATATTCATGTGCATGGGCAAAAACTCTTGAAGACTGTTTTATGACTAAAAGTATAACAGGTTATTTTCATTTATTTTCCTGTGGAAAGTGTAAAGCATTCCAACAAAGGGTTTGATTTTTCTTCCTTGCACCCAGGCTGTTGATTACTAAATGTAATAATTTGATCATGATGTTGAATAATGTATCTAAAAAAAATCCACCTGGGGATGTAGCTCAGTGGTTGAGTGCTTTCCTAGAATGCTCGAAGCCCTGGGTTCCATCCCTATCCCTGCAAAAATAAGTAAACAAGTCAATAAAACAAGCCTCAAGGACACACACCAAGAAATAAAAACTGAATGAGCATAAAAAATGTCAGGAACAGTCCTCTCTACACAGAAAAAAGAAGGGATTAGAGTAGGTCTCTAGACTCCTTCATGCCTGGACTTTAATAAAACAAACTGCTCATGTTTTATAGAGATGGTCTCAGTGGCAATGCTAGAGGTGTATAGAAAATAGTCATAAGAATCAAAACTTATTCTTGTAAGAAGGAATCAGAAGCTGAGGGCTGACACTTCTAAGAGTCTTGCCCAAGGTCATGCTGCTAGTGTATATGCCACCAGGCCCCCTGTACTGTCCACTCTGCCCTACAATTAAACGTGGGTGTTTGCAGGCTGCATGTTAAGGACAAACGTTAAATTCATGCAATGTGATTTACAGTGGAAAGGTCCAGAGCTTAGGGGACTTGTGTTCCTTTTCTAAATTACAGATCACATGCCTTTGGGCAAATCATTCTTCTTGAGTCTCAGTTTCCTTGCGTGTGAAATGAGGCAATTAACTATGATCTCTTGAACAACTACCCCTCTGTTTTTCTGTTTAAGTACATATGCTGAACAAGTTGAATGTTTATATTAAATGCATTTAATGGTATACAGGTGACAAGGAAATTCAGGAAGGTAAGCCATAGAGGAAGGCCACTGTGTTTTCAGAAACCACTCAGTCTGTAAGCTCACTTCCCTTTTGCAAAGACGCTTTGGGTTTTAAGGTATCCAGATAAAAGTCACTCTCCCAGGGCTGAGGGTATTTGGTGCTGCTGTGTTGTCTCAGGAATGAATGGTGTGGCTGGCAGTAGCTGGCAATGAATGGTGTGGAACTGCACTTTCTGGCAATTCATACTGGAAGGCCTCTGGGGTGAGGGTACGTTGTGTTCATGCGATGGAATAGAATACTGAGGTCTCCTCAATTCCATCCAAAGTGTGTGTGTGTGTGGGGGGGGGAGTAAAAAAGCATTACAGAAAGGAATATGACTTTCCTAAAAGGCAGCATTTGAAAGTTTGAAGGTCAAGGTCAAATTATTAGGGCAGGGAGCTAACACTATTTCCTCATTTTGTAGATTTCCTAAGTGAGGAAGCTCAGATCCAACAAGATATAGGACACGACCTAATTTGTGTTAGAACAAGGACAAGAATTAGTCTCATGGTCCTCATGACAATGGCCGAATGTGAGGATAAGGAACATGTCATCCATCACTCTCTTCTCCAGCTCCTAGTCCCAATGCCTGCATACAGGACATGCTTTATGAGCATTGGCCACAGGCCTGGCCAGTGGACTGACTTGACTGAATGCATGAACCATATGATTGTATTTTATGTTCCCTGTTAACCAGTTGGACTTGCACACAGTCCAATTCAGACCTACTTAATCTGAGTTATTAGAGGATTCTCTCTACTTGCCGTGACTAATACTTTTCTTCCTCTGAAATATTGCTTCCCCTTTGTTGAGGCATTAGGACAAATATCATCATGTACACAGGATATGTGGGGTGTGGTAAGACAAAGAGCTGGGGTTTCTTTTGACATGACTGAAGATTCAGCTGCATTAATATAGAAATCACTGGTGGTCAGACACCCTTGTGTGTGGTCTGGCATTCAGCAGAGGTGGCCACTATTCATGTGATTTCAGAGGAAAGAGACAGTTGGAGGAAGCACCCAGTTCATTTGGAGAGTTCAAACTGTGCCTAGAGTCATCCTCTGACTCTTCCTCTGAAGAGCCCATGTTTTCATATCTTTCCTTTGATGGTGTCCTGCTGCTGCTGCTGCTGCTACTTACAAGTAAGTGTGATGTGGGCATTTATGGTTGGAGAATGATCCTGTATGGAGGGCAAGAGAGGTGCAAGGGTGGTCATCACAACATGGTTAGTTATGGTACCAGGTTGGAAGCAAGCTAAATGTCTACTGGTGGAGGAATAGATAAATAAATGTGATATTTCATGATACACAACAGTAAGGTTGACTGAATATCCTGGTGTAGAATGTCTCTCACTCACAATGGTTTTGCAAATACCAAGGGGTCACGTCAGCATAATGTATATCAGGCTCCTATTTGTGTGTAAGCATTGGGAAGGAACAGGAATATGTAGACATTTCTTAATATGGGCTCTAGAGAGGAGAGTTGGAAAATGGCGAAAAGATGGGAGAGGAAGTCAGACTTTTCATGCACTTTTTATACTGTTTGGATGTCTTAACATGTAACTGTGTGTCGGGGCTGGAATGGTGGCTCAGTGATAGAGTGCATGACTAGCATGTATGAGGCACTGGGTTTGATCCTCAGCACTGCATAGAAATAAATAAAGGTATGGTGTCCACCTACAACTAAAAACAATTTTACAAAACTCTGTGTGTGTGTGTGTGTGTGTGTGTGTGTGTATGTGTATGTGTATGCGTTGTAAAAGGGATTAATTTTAAACCTCAAAACAGCCTGTGAGTGGTTTCAAATACACAGTTTCTTATTTGGCCAAGAGGATTTATTCACTGTGTTCCTAGGCCTTTAGAAAAAAAGAGAGAGAGAGAGAGATTTATGTTCAGATAGTTACCCTTGGTTGACGAATAAGTAGTTCCTGACTGACAGTGAGATTTTCTGTTAGTCCATTCCAACAGCTGTGTCCTCTCATGTTTGTTGATCTGGTCCACAATTCTCTCCTAGTTCTCAATGTGGTGGCTCTGAAAGGGAGGGTCCAGGACCCATGACACCTAGAAACTGTTAGAAATACGCATTTTCAGACTCCACCCCAAACCAACTGCCAGGGACTGCAGTGGTGGAGTCCCCTGATTCATGTTTTTACCAGGCTTCCTGGTGATTCTGAGGCTGCTCAATCACTGGCACAGTGAATCATCCATCAAAGGGGACATCAGTAGTGTTCTCCTCTGCATTCTATAGAGCTGTGCTTACTGTCTTCCTGAAATAAACTAGCCTGACTCAGGGTTTTGCTCTCCTTCACTCTGTCTTCAGGGTCTTCAGAAGGGGAATATGTAGTCGAGGTGGGTCATGATGCCCATCTGCCCTGCAGATACACTCCCTCCACTTCAGGGAATCTCGTGCCCATGTGCTGGGGCAAAGGATCCTGTCCTCTGCTTGGATGTTATGATTTGGTACTCAGCACTGATGAAACAAATGTGAAAGATCAGAAATCCAGCAGATACCAGCTAAAGGGGAATTTCTACAAAGGAGATGTGTCCCTGACCATAGTGAATGTGACTCTAGCTGACAGTGGGACCTACTGCTGTCGGATCCAGATTCCAGGACCAATGAATGATAACAAATCAAATGTGGAGTTGATCATCAAACCAGGTGAGTGGAATCTTTGCATGCCTTCTCTATGCATAGGATTCACATATGAATCATAATAAATATACTGATTTCTACTAACTCTGACCTCCCTAATTACAGTCCTGGGGGTGGACCCTGAAGACCTAAAGTTTAGTTGGCCCCACCTGTGATTTCTAGTAATGTTTAACATTCTCCCATATGTTTTGAATGTCCTAGATGGGATCTACAAAATGGGAAGACAGCCTAGACTAGTGATTCAGTACCCTAACTGCTTTTTAGAATCACTTGGAAAATCCAGGGTGTGGTGGCACATGTCTGTAATCCCATTGACATAGGAGGCTGAGGCAGGAGGACTGCAAATTTGAGGCTAGCCTCAGCCTCTTAATGAGGCCTTAAGCAATTTAGTGAGACCTTGGGTCAAAATAAAAAATGAAAAGGGCTGGGGATGTGGCTTAGTGGTTAAGCATCTCTGGTACAATAAAAGTATTATCTGGAGAAATCTTTTTAACCATTACAATGCTTGGGCCCCACCCACAAACAGAGGAATCAGCATCTCTGGAGATGGAAGTCTGAATATCAACTGTTCATGAAGTCTATCCCAGGTACAACCAGGATTGTATACCACTAGACTTTGCATGCGTTTGGGGGAGTGGTACATGTTCTTGTATGTTTTAAGATTTATAGGGCACATACTTTGTGGCCAGATGGGGCCAGGTTCCAATCCAACTCTGCCTCTTACTAATTGCATAATCTGAGAACATTTGAAGTATGTGGTACTCTCTAAATGAAGGACTTCAGATCCGTTTGGAACCTGAGGATGTGTTTCTCTTTATTTATTGTCTTTCACACTTTTTCTGCTGCCCCTTTGATTCTCTGAAACAAGTTCTCTGCACTTAGAGAAATCTCACCCTTAATGTTGATTTCTGACAGTAACCAAGGTCACCCCAGGTTCAACTACACAGAGAGATGTTACTTCAGTCCTTCCAAGGATGCTTACCACCGAGGGACATGGCTCAGGTAATATATAGGTCATAGGAGGAAGCCTTTACCTGGTGTCTGAACTCAGAGGATGTTGAATCTGAAGAACAAGTTGAGAAAACAATCTTAGAGTAAAGGCATGAATGTTTTTCTGCACCTGAAATAGTGTTTGAGGTGAAAGAGGTAGTGAAGACACCCTGTACTAGGAAAAAGGTACCGCAGGTTAGGATTCTAGATTAGCTACAAACTAGTCATGTGACCTGGGCTAAGGTCTTTCACTTCTCAGGATATCAGTTTCCTCTTCTGTTCAAGGAGTGGGTTTAGCGACTTTTGGGTTTCATGACCCAGTGAAATTCCCTTCCACCTTTAAGAAAGAATTTTGGTGATGTGTGTATTTTGCCAAATAAGGAAAGAAAAGTACCTATTGCCATCATTCCATTAAAAAAGATGGTCTCAGTCTTATTTTAACTTTTAAAAAAATTAGTAAGAATTATTTATTTTACTTAAATAGGAAGTACATTTAACCTAATGGAAAAACTCATTATATCATCCTCATTATTTTCTGATTTACTCCTGGACTGGTGATATTTCCTCATGAATTGGCCCCAGTCCATGTTCAGGGACTCTTGGATTAGATGACTTTTAGTGTCCTCTCTAGCTGGAATACAGCCCATCAGCTTTCTCAGATTAATTCCTTAGGTAATTCACCCAGGTACTCTGGAAGAGAAGGTAGGGCAGAACACAGACCTCAGGTCACATTGATCAAGGATGTTAACACTGTGCTTTTCCTGGTCAGAATCTTAGTCTTTCTCAAATGCTATGGAGCTCTTTTTTTCTGTAAATTGAGGTTAAAAATAGGTTAAGTCCCACCTCCTAATGTTAAAAACCATAAAAATCATGTCTTAAGAGTTTTAAATAAGAAAATGTGTCCAAAATGCTTAGCTCAGCACTGACCATAGTATGTACTCAATATGGTTTAGCTATTGCTATTAATATTGTCAATATGATCAGGAGGAAGAATGAGATTTTGGTTAAGTGCTTCAGTAACAGGTACGATGGGTTCCAAATTCACCTCTTCTTATCAGCTCTGTAAAGTTGCCTACCTCTCTGAATCCCAATTTTCTCATCTCTACAATGAGGGCAATGCCAGTGCCTACTTCATAAGTAGGCACTTAGTCTTCTGTAAAGAGTAAGCAGGAGGATCAGGGGTGTGGCTCAGTGGTGAAGTGCTTCCCTAGTGCATGTGAGGCACTGGGTTTGATCCTTAGCACCACATAAAAATGAATCAATAAAATAAAGGTATCGTGTCTGTCTACAACTAAAAATTTAAAAAAGAGTAAACAGGATAATGTATAGGTAAGTGCAGCATAGTACCTGGCCTATATAAATTGCTTAAATATTAGTTATCATTATAACGATTGACTTCACATTTTTAAGGGTTCAATCTTTGGTTGTTCTCTAGTGATGGAGCCAACATCTCTTTTGTGAGAGTGAGGAAATTAAATATGGCAGGAATAGGTGATCACCCACATTGTGGGCTAATCAATCATACACATGTTAATTATGTGTCATTGTTTTATTTTAAAGAACCTACAAATATAGACCTAGATGGGACTTCAGAAGGGATCGTTTAGTCCCACTTTCCCACCCTGTGCTTCAGTGCATCTTCCAATATCATCACTGAGTAGGCACCTGCTGTATACCATGCATGAAGGCATACAGGTGATGGGGAGTTCACTTCCTTGCAAGTGTGGTCCCTTGTACTTGCCTATACCATGAACAGAAGTCCCTTTCCCCTTAGTTTTTGCTTGTTAGTTACTCCCCTCCAGCACAACAACAATGGGGCCATCTCTCTCATATCAGTGAATATAGGCATTTTATCTAGATAGAATTTCTGAGTTTTTCAAGAGCCTAAATTGAGAAAATATTTGAATAAACAAATTAACAATGAAAATAAAGACAGTTGCTCCAAAATAGGAAAATAAAATTAATAGAGAAGTTAATGGATATTTGACAACTTGTCTATAATGTAACATTATGTCAATTAGTCAACATGGGTCAACTCATAGGTAGTCTATGACTTTTGTTTAATATGATGTGGTTGCATTTGATGTGTTCAATATAAAGTGGAGTGAAGCCTTAAAAAGTCAGGATTCCAAGGGCTGTGGAATTTGATAAACCCACCTGAACACAGAACAAGTGTCCTCTCCCTTCTTCCTCAAGTAGGTGGGACTGGGTCACAGGTGAATCCTCAGCTCTGGGAATACTGGTTTGAATTCCAGCTTTCCCAATTAAAAGCTTTGTGATCATAGGTAAAGTACTTCTCTAAGAATCAGTTTCTTCATTTGAAAAATGTGGAAAATAATCTTACATACCTGTTGTGGTGAGCACTAAATTGATTGTGGGTATATAGGGCTAGGCACCATGTCTGACACATAAGCAGTACTGAGCAGATAAAGGCCACTGCATTTATACACTTGATGTCCACTCAGCCCAACCCCTGCTGCCTGCAGCTCACCCACCTCCTGGGTTCTCCAGGAAAATCACTGCAGCTTCTTCCAACTGTCCCGCCCATCTAGGCTGATGGCCAAGTCTGTGAAAATAGGCTCTGATGACTCAATGTGCTCCATCCATTTTACGGATCATTTTCATAGCAAATGAAGTTAAAAAAGCAGCAGTCAGTCTTACCATTTAGAACAGGAGTCAAAATTATAGGGAAGCAGAAACTGGATTTCCATTTGAAAATCTAGCGTGTGGTTAAGATTCACATTTACTTAGCAGTTCCACCATTGTGGTTTTTATACTTTAAATTTCTGAATTCCTTTCAGGTAATAAGCAGAATATAATCTTGTTCATATCCTTTTCTTAAATAATTTTAGGTTGAGAGTATGCCTGTATAATATTTAAATCATAGTCTGCTAAACAATTATTTAGTAGAACCTGTTATACATCTTAAAGGGCTTAGACTTCAAGGTTTCCAGGAGTCAGCCATGATGTTTAAGGAGTTTCAGTCTCTGACGTAGTCAGAAAAATGAGGAAGCATGCTTAGTTTTCCCAAAGCTGACAAACAACTTGTTTTTGAATACAGTGTCCACAAGACCAGGGTCGGTTCCATCTTGTTTGCTGCTCTGTCCCCTGTACCTGGCCTAGGGTTACACATATTGCTTGACTAGATAAGCAGATAAAAGAAATAAGCAAATCAACAAAAAGGAAAGATAGTGAGTTGCCAGCTGAACAGCATGACTTTCGAGGTTGCCTAGGGTAGGTGGTGGAGAATGTGTGCTTAAAACCACGTGGTCCTAGATTGGAAGGACATTTCTATCATTCACTGAACTCTGTGACCTTGGGACAGTCACTTACCTTCCCTAATTCCTCAGTTTCTTCATCCATCTAAGGGGACTAATAGTCCCTACTTTAGGATCCTTATTTTGAATGACACATGAGATACTTCATTAAGAGTTTGGCACAATGCCTGACTCCTGGTAAATTGTAGCTAGAGCTATTATTTTCTTTTGAAGGTAACCAAAAACCCTTTCACCCTTCTATCTCCCTTCTAATGAGTAAATGTTAAACTTTTTTTATTTTTTATTTATTTATTTTTTTGGTACTGGGGATTGAACCCAGGGACACTCCACCACTGAGCCACATCCCCAGCCCTATTTTGTATTTTATTTAGAGACAGGGTCTCACTGAGTTGCTTAGGGCCTTGCTAAGTTGCTGAGGCTGGCTTTGAACTCGCAATCCTCCTGCCTCAGCCTCCCAAGTGCTGGGATTACAGGCGTGCACCATCGCACCTGGCTAATGTTAAACGTTTTTAAGAAAATTATTTTTTTGTTTTCTTTCAAGTCTAATTAGACTATAATGACTGTCATCATTGCTATCAAAGTTTTGTAGAACCCATTAAAACCCTGTGGATAAAATAAACTACATATTTAATATAAGTCTTCCTGACAGAAATCTCTATTTCAGAAAATAAAAGTAGTAGGGTTCATTATCTAGATGAATGCCCATGGTCATCCTGAAGTTGATTTGTAAGCACTCAGTAAATTCTGGTGTCTCCCAATTAGTTATTGTGAAGACGATGGGAAAGAATTAGTTTTAAGTAGGATTGTAGACATCATTAAGCTTTTTCTGATAAAAAAATTCTTTGCTATTGACTATCTTCCCTCATTTGTGTATGTAGCAGAGACACAGACGCTGGGGACCTTCCATGATAAAAATCAAACAGTAAGTAATTTCTTTTTGTTTGTTTGTGTTAACAATCTCAACTGAGTAAAGAAAATCTGGCTTTAGACATCTTCACATTCACCGTTTCCTTGTGGGGAGGGGGCTCGCCCCCTTAGCTTTAGATTCCTTGTGTGTAACAGGTTGATGATGACAAACCAAAAGGAAGAAATATTAGTATTTTGTCCCTCTTCTCAAATTTCACAATTGTTGCCGCTGTGGAAGGTTCAAAGACTCTCCAGCTTCTTCCAATACACTTCTTCTTGCTGCCCTTACATCCCATGAGAAAGTTTGCTTGCTGAAATTTGGTCATTTATATATGACATGACACCAATCCAGAATTTTCAAAGCCAAGAATTTAGGTCATTTAAGCATAAAGTAATACTTGATTTTTACCACAGTTTCAGTGTTCCCCACCTTCCCAGAGTGAAAGAAAGATCACCAGAAAGCATGCTTGCAATAGTGACTTAAAAATTCTTTGAGGATGCATCCAGGAGTCTGTGTTGCTTTGACTGAATCTCCTACTCATGTGTTCATATCTGGTGCTCAGCATCTGTGTTTGCAAACCTCCCCTCTTTGCAATCAAGAACTGCCTTTTAAGTACCTCTGTGTGACCATAGTGCTTATTGTGCAACACTTTGCATGCACGCTCCAGTTGCTGCAGATGTAATGTGTACTGAATAAATGTGTACACGTTCTTTGAATAAATGAAAGATTTAACTTCCCCAAATTGTTTTAAAAGCGCTTACTGGTTTTAAAGAAAGAACATGGACTGAAATTTTAGAAATCAGAGGGTTTTTTTTATGTCTTTCAATTATCAGAAAAACAAATTAATTAGAGAAATAGCCATAATTGCTACCACTGATTGAGCATTCATCATGTGCCAGGCCATGTACTAAGAATTTTATATTATGTGTCACTTAATTTTCCCAATAATTCTGCAAGTCACTTAGCTCTTGGTGATAGAGCTGAGATTTGAACCCAGAATGGTTTGGTTGTCAAGCCCTGGCTGTAATGTCACATTCTTTCTATGCAAATAGGGGTTTCACTGCAAGGCATCAAGTGTGGATCACTCTGAAACTCTCTGGGGAACACAGGGTATGCTGAAAGAAAAGGACTCCACTGTAGAGCCCATTTTTTGGAGCGTGGGTAGGGATCCATTTATTAAGAGCTCTTTCTACAACCACAGTACAGAAGAGAATATTCCATTTCTTTATTGACTCCAATAATTAAGCTAATCTATTTCTTTGGTGGTTTGAGGCTTTCTAGAAGGAAACAGATCAGGGGTGGTTTCAAAGTCCCTGCAATACTGCGATGCTGTAAAAGGGATGGTCTGACTCACAAATCATGAGACTGGCTGAGTACACAGCTAATTTCTGGACATTTGCATCTTAAACCCTGTTTTTTGTTTCCATACCAGATATCCACACTGGCTAATGAATTCCAGGGCTTTGGAGTAACCACCAGAAGAGGTGTCTTCATTGGAGTAGGAATCTCTGCTGGATTGGCTCTTATGCTTATCTTTGGTTCTTTAATTCTCACATGTAAGTTGTTGGATAATGATTTATCTTTCCCTCCAATAGAAACTGGAAATGTTGGAACCAGTACAAACCTAGATAGAAATATAACTTTGTGCTGGGCATGGTGGCTCATGCCTGTGATCCCAACAACTCCAGAGGCTGAGGCAGGAGGATTACAGGCCAGCCTCAGAAACTTAGTGAGACCCTAAGCAACATAGTGAGGATCCTGTCTCAAAATTAAAAATAAAATGGGCTGGGGATATGGCTCCGTGTTAAAGTGCCCCTCAGTTCAATCCCCAGGACAAAAACTGATATATATATATATGCACACTTTGTACCTAAAGGTGATTAGACTAAATACCCACTTATACTTCTAAGCACTCACAATAATAATAGTTAATAATTATTCAGTGCTTAACATGCATCAGGCAGGTCCTGTGCCAAAAAATTCACATACATTTTATCATCATCACCATCTTACAAGATAGGTAGTATTGCTAGCCCTGTTTGCTGATGGAGAGAAATAAAGTTGAGAGCAAGCAAGCCACTTTCCCAAGGCTTCAGAATTAGCAAATTGCAAAGCTGGGATTTAAATCCAGGCAGGCTGATTCCAGTATCTGTTCTGTATATTATTGATCAAGAAAACTTTTTAAAAAAATTTTTAGTACTGGGGATTATTGAACCTAGGGTTGCTCTGCAACTGAGAAACATCCCAGCCATTTCAATTTTTTGAGACAGGGTCTCCCTAAGTGACCCACAATGGCCTTGAACTTGTGATCCTCCTTCCTCAGCCTCCTGAGTAGCTGGGATTACAGGTGTGAGCTACCACACCTGACTTTTCAACTCTTGAAGTGTTGGTATTCCTTGTCTATCCAGTCAATAGCTCCACTTTGATATTTCACACATTAACATGTCCAAAATGGAACTTCTGATATTATATTCCCCCTTCCCAGAAGCTAACCTTTCCTTCTCTGGTCTTCTCTATCATATTTTGCTGTTGTTCATCTGGTTGTTTAAGCCAGAAATGCAGAAGTCATCCTGGAATGCTCCCATTTCTACCTCTTAAGGTGCAGTCCAATTTCAGTTCCTGAAGTCTTTCTCCAAAAATATATTTAAAATCCCTCATTCTGCACGTCTCAGCCACTACTGTACTCCAAGGTACCCTTATCGCTACTTGTCCTCCCGTTTCTTTGTTCTCCTTCTAGTACACTCTCCGCATTGCAGACAATGATATAACACCCGAATCAGATCATATCTCTGTCCTTCAGTGATTTCCTACAGGTCTTAAAATAAAACCCAAACTCCCTATCATGATGGAAAAGTGGCACCTAGCCCCAGCTTACCCTCAAGCCTTCATCTGGGGCCACTCTCTTATTCTAGCTATGTTTTGGTGTCAGAGACTCACCAAGATCTTTCCTAAGGCTTCCCTCTTCCTGGAAGGCTCCTCCTGGCTCTTGACACAGCCGACTCATTCTTTTCTTTCAGAACTGAGTTTAATGATAGTCTCTGAGAGTGCTGCCCCATTATCTGTTTCAGTGTGTTGTTGATTTCTTTGATACATCACAATTTGGAATTATTGCATTTGTCTACTTACTTACTCTTTCCTTCCTGTCCTGTCCACTTTCTTCTCTTTTTTCTTGTCTCTCCCATGCAAGCTTCTTGAAGTTAGGGCTCATAATTCACCTTTGTCTCACTCATGCCTAGCAAATTGTCAGACACTTAGAATATGCCTCATAATGTTTGTTAAATAAAAAAAAAATGCATCTTATTTATTTTCTAGCATAGTCCATAGAGTAAACTAAGACATGCATGGGGAGTTTGATTTAGTTCCTTCTAAGGAGAAACCAGATTTCCCTAAACAACTATTACCTGCAGTGAGCCCATTTTATTTCTTATTTATTTTATCAAAGTACTTTTATTCACTTTACTTCCCCCTTTACCTAGGGTATTCTCATAGGAAAATGAAGTTACAGAATTCAAGGTAAGAATAATGGAACGGGAGAGGGAGAATCGTGGCAACCCCTACTCTAATATAGCTTTATCTTTATCTTTGTTCTGAGAAGTTCTGACCTGGGGTTTGAGGGGGGGCAGGCTAAGCTTGTATTTTCTGTTTTCTTTTTTTTTTGCCTTATGCTTAATTATGAAATGTAAATTTAACATGCTGCTTTGTTTGCTCCCTGATCCATCTAGCTTCCTTAGTTCTAATGTTAAGGTATAGAATTTATCTCTCTTATTACGAAATGCCTATCTATCTCTGCATTAATGGTTTTTTTAAAGTGAACTGAACCTTAACTGAGCGCTTGCTATACTCAGGTCAGGACTGGAGCCTGAGGTAACCAGAGTGAACAGGTTTTTATAGCCCAGCCCAGGCTTTTCCACTGATTGTGATTAGGAGCACCTGGGCACTTTTTAAGCAAACTGATGCAGGACCAGCCCTGCAGCAACTGAATCAGAATTCCAATGGTGAGAACTGAGCAGGTGTTGCTCTTAAAGTTCTCCAGGTGGTTCTGCTGTGCAGTCAGGGCCAAGAGTTCCTTCAGGTCCCTGTGTTCATCACCATTCTGACTGTTCGCACCCATCCATTCCTGGCTGGCATAGCTTATGCACTTATTACCAGACTTCAGAGTTTTAGTATCATTTGGTTCATTAGGAGAATGCAACATATTTCAAGAAACAAATGACTGTCTATTGAATACTATCTAAATCACTGATCATTTACACTAAGTAAAATGTGGTATATTATAAAGACAAAATAATATGTAGCAAGAAGTCATATAAAGTCAAATAAAATATTCGATGATCAGTGCCAGTGTTCTTCATTAGAGCAGAAACTGGGACATATGATTATTATTCAGAGGTAACATTAAGAGGCATTAATTCATTATCTGTGAAATTATGTGATTAATTTTATCCCTATCTACAAACTGTAAACTCCACAGAAAGGTAGGAATTTGTCTGCTATATTAATGACTGTATCCCCAGAACAGTGCCTGATTCTATCAATAATCAATATTAACAATGGAATAGTGGCTGGGGATATAGCTCAGTTGGTAGAGTGCCTGCCTGGCAAGCACAGGCCCTGGGTTCAATTCCCAGCACCGCAAAAAAAAAAAAAAAAAAACCCAAAACAACACAATGGAATAAATTAGTATTCTTCATGGTTGACCTGTGAGGCAGGACTCACATTATTTATTTCCAAAATATAGATAAGGATATTGAAACACAAATTTACTAATATTCAACCTCAATTGGATATTTGTGTTTTATTTAGTCCTGTCCAGCTGCATAGAACAGTGTGTAACATTCTAATTATTTCTTAAATGAAAACAAAACATAGTGCATGCCTGTAATCCCAGCAACTCAGAAGGCTGAAGCAAGGATTGCAAGTTTGAAGCCAGTCTCAGCAATTTAGTGAGGCCCTAAAGCAACTTAGCAGGACCGTGTCACAAAATAAAAAATATAAAAGGGGTGAAGGTGTGGCTCAGTGGTTGAGAGCCCCTAGGTTCAATCCCTAGGAGCACAACAACAACAAAAAAGAATAACAAAACAAAAAACAAACAAACAAACAAAAAACAAGGGTCTGGGGTTGTGGCTTAGTGGTAGAGCGCTTGCCTAGCATGTGTGAGGCACTGGGTTCAATTCCCAGAACCACATATAAATGAATGAACGAAATAAAGATCTGTCAACATCTAAAAACACCCCAAAACAAAAACAAACAAAAAGATTTACCCAAGTCATAAAGCTGGCAAGTATCAGAGAATTCAGACTCTGGTTTGATTGGATCTATAACATATTCATTTCGTTTTTTTTTTAAATTATTCAAGTTCACAGAAGAATTGGAATAAGAGCGCGAGGCACAATAGAACCTTCACCCGAACTCCATGTTTGGCACATTTGCTTTATCTATATTTACAATGGTTTTTCTGAACCATTTTATGGAAGTTGTGGACATCTTGACACTTCATCTACACCCTTCAACCTTTAACCATTAAGAATAAGGAGATGCACTTTTTATATGTAAGAAAAATGAGGTTAATTCAGATTTTCTCAGTTATTCCCCAAATTATTTTATGGCTTTCCCCCCAAATCAACAGCCAATCAAGGATCGTGCATGTGTCCTTAGTGAAGCCTAATCTTTTAATCTTGTTCCATGTTGCCTGGGGAATACCTAAATCAACAGCATACTTTCTTTTCACAGTCTCATCACGCTGGCCAACCCCCCTCCCTTAGGGCTAGCCAATGCAGCAGCAGAGAGGATTCGCTCGGAGGAGAACATCTACATCATTGAGGAAAACATATATGAGATGGAGGACCCGAACGAGAACTACTGCTATGTCAGCAGCGGGCAGCAACCCTGACCACCTCTGGGTTGTTACCTTTTTATGCATTCATTTTTGACCCTGGTATTATTGTCTTTTTCAAAACTATGAGACACGTCAGCTGACCAGTTTTACAGGTGATGTCCAGGGTATGAAAAAGAGTGTTGCTATTTTCTGGAGATAATTAGCTCATGTGGGAGTTCAACCATGACCTTCACTGAACTTAGGTACATCATTACCTCTGTATTCCCGCAAACAGGGCTACCCCTTCCAGAGACTGCCAATCACAGACCTTAGACTTCAAATGTGCTTTTATACATATTAGAAATTCTTTATATGAGGTCTCTGGTGCTCCACAAAATTCAGGCTGATGATGTGACCATGAAGCTCCTGAAAATGTAGAGGATACTGTGTGCAGAGACACGTGCTTTTCTTCTTTGGCACAGACAATCTAAAGGGGCACTGATTTTCATGGAGATCTGTAATCCTTAAAAGGTTAAGATAAACTGGATGTGGTGGCTCATGCTTATAATCCCAATGACTTGGGAGACTGAGGCAAGAGGACTCCAAGTTGGAGGCTAGCTTTAGGGGCCCTCAGCAACTTAGTGAGACACTGTCTCAAAATAAAAAATAAAAAGGGCTGGGGTTGTGGTTCAGTGGTTAAGCACCCCTGGGTTCAATCCCTGGTACCAAAATAAATAAGTAAATAAATAAATAAAATAAAGAAAAAGAAAAAAAGGTTAAGATAAGAAAGGAATGATCTTGAAGGTTTGATGGTTCCTTCTGAATCTCAGTTTATGCTTCTTCGAATGTTCCCTCTCCAATGGTAAATGCTCACCTCTGCCTCAGTTAAGAAGACGACTCAGCAGGACTATGGTGTGGCAGGAGAACCTGGGGAAAAGGAAGCATTCTGTGTGTATGTGTGTGTGTGTGTGTGTGTGGCCAAATTTTGCTTGTTGTACACTCAAGGGGAAATATCTCTGGCCAACTTCTCCATTCGTGGAGAGAGCTGAAGCTGTATTTTTCACAGAAGAAGAACCAGTGACTGGGATACAAATTCTGTTTCCTGGTGGAAAGGAGGCAAAGGCTTCCAGCAATCTGTATTGTCCACATCAGAACTCTTGATGGAAAGACAATTGTCCCTAAACTGGAATTCCAAGATGGTGGAGACTCTCCTTGTCTTGTTTATTGTTGCCCCCTCAGGGCCTGGCCTGGCTCTGAAACTTACTACACAACTTCAGAATGCAGAAAGGGAGTTTTCTGGAGAGACTTTCCATTGCACAGCTCAGACAGAGCATGAGTCTGCAACTTCTCTTCTTGGAGAATTCACAAATACGTTGAAGTTCCCATTTCTCCTCTTATCCTAGCCAAAGTGGCCTTTGTTTCTCAATATCATCTTTCTGTTCAGGATCTTGTTACTCTTTCATCTGTTTTCTTCTTTCTGTGGAGTCCTCCTTAGCTTATCTAGAATGTGGCACATGTCTGTCATCCCTGACTGTGGAGGCTGAGGCAAGAGGATCACAAGTTCAAAGCCAGCCTGGGCAACTTAGTAAGACCCTGAGTTAAAAAATAAAAAAGGGCTGAGGTATAGCTGAGTGATAGAGCACTCCTGGCTTCAATTTCCAGTCCTGGGAGTGTAGATGAGGTGAATCAACAATATGAAAATGTGGCTGACTGAAAATCACTCCCCTACAGCGAGCTAATGAGGAAATTACTACTGGACTGTATAGAGAGGACATTGGTCACTGAGTGTGCAGGAAGCCTGTTTGTTTCTACAAGTTTTTCTGGCAGTCTTATTTTGTGAATTATATGGTATTTGAGCTGTGTAGCTTTCTAAAGCAGATAAGTAAGAAAGAGAATTTTGTAGAATTAATTATAGGCAGCAGTTCTCATATAGGCTGACAAATTAAACACAAGTATTTTAAAATCATGAACTTTTAGTGGGAAAGAATATCAGAACACATTTGGACCAGATCAATGGTTTCTCCCCAACGATATTCTTATCCTACAAAAATCTTTAAACAAGGATATATATACAAATATGATTACTTCAAGGGCATTCATAAGGGGTTTTTTACATCAGTAGAAAAATAGTTGATTACATGGTACAGTTAGAAAGAACTAGGAAGTGTCATTGAGTTTTTTAATTCAACAAATACTTAGTAAGTGGTTACTATGTGCTAGATGCTGTGTTTGATGCTGGGATCATGGATGAAGACCAAATAGGCATATTTCTGGTCTCATGGATGTCACTTACTCTGACAGGAAGGAGGATTCGTGTCCATCCATTCAGTGAACATTTATCAGCACCATGTTTTGGCAGGCACTGTTCTGATCTGTAGAACAGCAGTGACAGGCCGTCAAAGCTCCTGCTCTCATGGTGCTTATGCTACTTGTCAGAGGACAATGCTCTACTGTTAAGCAAAAGGAAAAGTAGTTCTGGAGTAAGTGTACATAATTGATTGTTTTTGTTTGTTTGTTTTGGCCTTAAAATTATGGTAGACTGAATGTACTTGCGCATGCCTGTGATTCCAGGGACCTGAGTCAGGGGAATTATGAATTCAAGGCCAACCTCGGCACTTTAGCAAGACCCTGTCTCAAAATTTTAAAAAGGGCTGGGAATGTAACCCAGTGGTAGAGCACTTCGCTAGCACATGTAAGAGCCTGTGTTTCATCCCTGGTATAGCAAAAAAAAAAATAAAATAATAAAATAAAATAATAAAAATAATAATAATAATAATATACCAAATTTATCAAAATCAATATGGTTATATCATTGGGACAAATTGTTGGGAAAGACTTACATTTTTTCCTTTTTTTTTTTTCTGTTGCAGTTTAATTATTTTCTCCATTTTCTTTGGTAATAAAAAGTTAAATTTAAAGATTGTAGCAGTGTTTTCCTATCTGTTCTCCTTTTCATAGGAAGAAATGAAGACCTGGATGGGTTAAGGTCAAGGTTGGCAGTATAATGTAACAGTAAGCCAGGCCTGGAATCTTGGTTTTAAAAATAGAATTCACGCTACAACAAGTATTATAATGGAGAAGGTAGGACAGGGGAAGCAAAAACAAAAACAACGGAGAAGGGGAAAGGGCCCAGGGGATGGCGAGTGGTAGCTTAAAGATTTAGAAACAAGGGCTGGGGATATAGCTCAGTGGGTAGAGTGCTTGTCTCACAATCACAAGGCCTTGGGTTCAATCCCCAGCACTGCAAAAAAAAAAAAAAAAAAAAAAAAAAAAAAATCAGAAACAATGCTACCACCATCCCAAGGCTTTGAGGAGGGAGTTTTTGACAAAACAGCAGTGCACATCTCACATTGCTGCTGCAGCTCAGCTGGGCACGGAGGTGATGTGTTAGGTCTTGGTTTGGGAGTGCACTCTTTGGGTATCCTTTAAAAAACTATCCTAACCTGACATCATGGCGCACACCTGTAATCCCAGCAACTCTGGAAGCTGAGGCAGGAGGATTCCAAGCTTGAGGCCAGCCTCAGCAACTTATGAGACCCTCAGCAACTTAGTGAGACCCTACCCCCCGCCCCCCAAAAAAAAAAAGGAGCTGGCAATGTCTCTTGATTCCTTAAGGAAACATTCTACAGTACACACAGCAGTGCCTTCTAGTGGCCTGAAAGGAACTGGTCACTTGTAACATCCTCGTAGTACACCACTTCAGAACCCTGGTCCTCTCAATTGACATTAGTGACATCTGAAGTCTATATATAAATCACACTGGCACCTGGTGTGGTTCTACTTTTTAAAGATGTCAGTTTATTTTCCTAAACTTGGGAGGGGAGAGATCGTAGTTTTTTATTTGATAGAATGCTCCATTTTTACTTAGCCTGAGTTCCTCAATAAACTTTTATTAAAATCACATGTTGAATGGCAGAACGGTGCAGTAGAGGTAGTTTCACTTCTGTCTCTGACCCCGTGACGTGGACCAGTCCTACACTCCGTTCCTCTTTTTTGATTTGTTTATTCATCTGCACATTGAGGGGTTTGTCCCAGGTGTTTAAAGTAACTTCATGCACCAGCCATCTCAAAATCTGCATGATTTTTCAGTCTTGGATTCTGTTTTAAAATTTTGATCTTCACTGAATCTTTTCAAATAGCCCAGCAGAGTCAAGTGAGGTGATACACACTTATAATCCCAGCTACTCAGGAGGCGAAAGGAGGAGGATTGCAAGTTCCAGATTAGTTTTAGCAATGTAGTGAGACCCCCTGTCTCAAAAAAAAAAAAAAAAAAAAAAAAAAAAAAAGTTAAAAAAGAGCTGAGAATGTATCTCAGTAGTAGAGCACTCCTGGGTTCAATCCCCAGCAACACGAAACAAAATCAAAACATTTGCTGGGTGCTGTGTGAATAATTCTGAGGAGGAAGGAGGGAGATCATTAAATCAAAAAAAAACAAAAAAAAAACAAAACAAACCAAAAAGCCCAGCAGAGAACAGATAACTATTCTAGTCCACTAATATTTTCTAGAATGTGTTGAAATAAGCAAGTGGGTCAAAGATTGACTGATTGGAGAGATTCAGTTTTCAAACACACTTCCCAGCGTTCTTATGTAAAGGTGTGGCCAAGCGATAAGGAGTGGAATCTGCCTTTATTCATGAAAAACCTTTGGAGGGAGCAAGACAAGCAGACAACCAGAGGAAAGGAAAGGCTGTGCGAGGACCTCTCCACTAACTGGGTAAGTGGAGCGCTCTGCAAACTCATGCTGAAGAGAAAGACAGAATGTTGCTGCTTGGACTTTCTCAGTGTTACAAGGGACTAGGACATTAGGGCAATGACAACCAAGTTAGTAGAGTAGGGGAAGTGAACATAAAATGGAGCTCTTTGGATCTTGTAGGAGATATTCTTACTTATTATTTTTTTGGTATGGGGGATGGAACCCAGGGATGCTTAATCACTAAGCCACATCCCCAGTCCTTTTTATTTTTTATTTTGAGACATGGTCTTACTAAGTTGCTTAGGGCCTCACTAAATTGCTGAGGCTGTCTTTGAACTTGCAATCCTCCTGACAGCCTCCTGAGCTGCTTGGGATTACAGGTGTATCCCACTGCACCCATGTGAGATAGTCTCATTTAAACAGAATAATGGACTTATATCACTGAATTACTGGAGCTTTTTTTGAGCAAGGTTAGCATGAGGAACAGGGAGGAAAAAATCTGCCATGTGGAACCTTTGGATTAAGCTGTATTCTGTAGGTATTCTATAATATTACTTGAGATGGAAATAGGAATTCGTGTATAGAGGGCATAATTATATTTATAATTTTGTTCATTGACTTTTGTGATTTGTAAAATATTTGTAAAAAAAACTCATTTTCTAGTGTAATGTTGGGTAAAAAGGAGCCTGGTGTTGGCTACTGACTTGCAGGTTTATGTTAGAAATCATTGAACTTGTAACAGTTGTCCACTTTATGTTTTGAATATAACTCTTGCTGCTCTGCCACTGCAATTTATCTTTTAAATGGACGTTTTTTTTTCTCTTCCTGTCTCTCTGCTCTTTCCTAATCTCAGGGGAAACAAGATTACCTTTCTTTCCAATTTTAGGCCTAGTTATCTGTCCTTGAGCACACACCCACCATAGGAATGAAGTAATCCATACTTTGGGGATGGTACCAGAAGATCTCAGAAATGGTCATCTCCCAACTTAACAAGTGACTTAAAACTCCCAAGAGAGAACACATGGAATGTAGCCTTTGAATCACCTCCTTAAAAGCCCCCTGTTCCTGCTGAATGGAAGACTCACAGCCTCTGGGACAACAGTCCCCTGTGCTTCTCCTTTGCTAGCAAAGCAATAAAACTTCTTTTTCCTTTTTCTCAATACTGTGTCCTCATTATTGGATTGGCATTGGGGACAAGGACCAAGCTTTTGATGACAAATTGGCCAAATTCAATTGAACTGTCCAGTTCAATGTGAGTAGGCACAAATATTTTGGTTTGTTTGGGGTGGTGTGAGGAGTGGAGTGGGAGGGTGTGGACAGCCTGGGAAGGTCAGTATCTTGGTTTGAACTTTGCCTCCAAGGCACTAGGAAACCATTGAATGATCTTGGGGTAGGGGAGATATTTAGAGAAATACCTGAGAAGACTGAAAACAGTGATCTTCAAGGAGAATTCCCCTCCCTTCCCCCATGGCCTGCAGTTGCAGAGCTGGAGAATTTTGTCCTCTTGGACTGGGCTCCCCTTCATGACCCCATAATTCCAGTGACACCCAGGTACTCCAGGAGGGTTGCACATTAGTTCCTAGTGCATTCACTGTTGTAAAGCTTTTCTCAGATCTTTTTCCCATTCTCATTGTGAGCTTCTGATTAATTCCTAATTTCACGGAGGAAGCCATCAACCCAGAGCTTCCATAAACATATCCACTGAGAGTGTGTGCACGTGAAACTGTCGTGTGAGAATATGCATCTCTGAAGAAGGGTCCGAGGAGTCCCCAGAGAGCTGGGGGAACTTGGCTCAGGACAAGCAGAGATTCTTGGCATATGGGACAGAAAAGAATTTCAGCACAGTTCAGTCAAAGGCATAGACAGAGATTTATTTTGAAAAGTAGATACATAGTCAAGGGAGATTGAGGGCCACCTCAGGAAAGAGATGTTTTGGGGGTAAAGCCAAGAATATCTATTCAAGGGAGAATGCCACCATCTCCAGAGGGAGAGGCAGCAACCCGTTGGTGGGGGGCATTGATATTTACAGAGGGAGGGTTGCTAAGGTTTGGACTAGGAGTGAAGCCAGGTGGAACTACACAGTTCCACACCAGTTTCCCTGCACTGGGCCCATTGCTTTCATGTGACAAGGACATGGGTCAAGGGCGCAGGCCAAGGGCATGTCCCTGAGGAACTGCAATTGTTCATGGGTATATCCCATGAAAGGTATAGTCTTTCAGTGTTTTATAGGTACTGCTGAGACTCAGTATCTCTCCCTTTATTCCCAAATTCCTATCTCTGTTGAGGCAGGCAGTGGGATTATTGCAGAAAGCTCAGTCCTTGTCTCCAGCATCAATACAATAATGAGGACACAGTTTTGAGAAAAAAAGGAGGTTTATTGCTTTGCTAGCAAAGGAGAAACACAGGGGACTCCTGTCCCAAAGGATGTGATTCTGCCCATCAAGGGGAACAGAGGAGTTTTAAGAGGTGATTCAGAGAAAATGAGATTAGGGAGATCAGGTAGGAGAAGATCAGGGAGGAGAAGATCAGCGAGGAGAAGATCAGGGAAAAGGTTAGGAAAAAGAAAAGCATAAGTTTCAAAGCAACAAGGGATATAGTCAAAGAATTAAGTGAACCCATTCCATTTCCTCATTGTCAATTTCTAGCTCCCATTTCTATGGAAAGTGGGTGACAACATCTCCAAGCTACTTCCTCTGAAAGGGAAGTTTTGGGGGAAGTAACCCAATGCCCTTGTTCTCTATCAGGTGAGGTGTGAATGGTTAAGGGCATTCAGCATCAGAGCAGTACAGAGGTCCCCAGTGGCAGATGGCAGGTGACTGGACATGGCATACATTGGGCAGGGATGGTTCTAAGACAACAATAAACAGGACAGAAAGCATTGCTTTTTTGTAAATAATCAGCACAAAAACAAGTATTTCAGCCAGTCTCTGAAAACCATGAGTAACAGCAACTCATACTCTTATCAGTGAAAAACAGATCAAGCTCATCAGTGTTGGAGGGTAGGAAGATTTGTAGGGCTATGAAATCAGCCTCAAATTAACTCAGGACAAATTTGTGACTCTGGTCATTATTAGGCATCTCATGTAAGAACCCTTCCATTATAGCATCCAGTTTCACTTTTGGTAGGGCTGACATAAGTGTACATCTTAAGTTACATTAAAAACCTTTGTTTTTCCTTTTAAAAGTCCATGTAAGACTGTGCCCAGGCTGTACTCTCCTGCCAGGTGTTTAAAACCAAGTTGGTCAAAACTGACCTTGTTCCTATCTACTCTTAAGAGTCAGCTGAGATTCCTTAGAGATCACTCTTGGGGGCATGTGGGAAGCCTCCTGGCTCCTTTAGTTTTCCTCTACCAGTGGTGCCACTTGCCAGGATGGATGGGGGCCTGGCTGACCATATGTGTCTTCTCTTGGAAGCATCAGGGACATTTCCATGTCCAATGACCCTTCTCTTTGCAGAATGCGCACTGGTGGCTTCCTGTTCTCTAGGGTCCTCTCAATCTCACTGATCAGCAGAGTTCCAGGGCCCAGAGAGGGGTCCTGTTAGCATCCTGGCTGACCTTAGAGGGCAAGGGTTAGTATGTTGGCTGTTTTTTCTTTGGCCCTTTTACTTCTTAACTTTGGTCTTCAAGTTTTTGGTTTTAAACACCCAGGAAGCCAGTTTTACCAGTTTTAAAGTGGGAGTAACAGGTTATAATTTCAATATCTAAAATTTTACAGATACCCCTTTCATTTAATTAGGTAACAGTTATAACAGGCAGCACTTATAATGTTTACAAGGAAAATACAAAATGAAATTAGCAGCAAAAAAATTCATTTTGTGTAATAACTATGAACCAAGAAAAATGACTTTTATAATCTTGAACCTTTAGTTATATATTTTGTTCCCTGTCTGAGATCACAAATCTTAACAACAAAATCAATCTTTTGAACATGACTTTAAATGAGCTGAAGTCTAGCCTATTTTGGAGCCATTTTAACATGGAGTAAGGTGGAGGCAGAGCCTTATATCAGGTTAAGGTGGGGCTCTTCACAAATAACAGGATACAACATTACATCTGAAAACAGGAGTCAAAGAAGACAAGGAAAAAACAACAAAAAAAAAAAACCCAGACAACAGCAGATCATTGAAACAAGGGCTGACAGACAGGAACTTTAACACAGACAGACCTGCAAGTACAAATTTCTTACACTTATTCTACCTTTGACAAAGCAACTCCAATTGCAAGACTGTACAAAAATTAAACACACAACCAGAGAGGAGGCCCAAAACCATGGCCAACAGATGGGAACTTTAAAATTGAATAGCCAAGACCTTTCCCAAGAAACTACCTACAGAATCAATGCAGTACTGGCCATGTCTTAAAAAGGGGCAGTAGCAAATACAAAGAAAACAGACACCCAGAGGGAATTCTGAAGCCCAAGGCCAACAAACAGATGAGAACTTAGAGCAGATCAGAGGGGAGTACATATCCCTAGGTTCTCGAGTCCCACTTAACTCTGACTCCTGCACCACTGGTGCCAAAAATGTCCCCCAAAAGAGGGACCAGATGGTCCCACAAAGAGGAACTAGGTGTGTGAAATCAAGGGTCTCTGTGTGCACACTGGGGGACTTACCAAATGGCCAAGGGTGTTGTGACTTTTCCTGAGTTCAGTTTCCTTTTTCTCAAAGTAGAGTAACTGATGGAGCAACTTGTGCAGTTCAGGGAGATAAGGTGGGAGTTCCCCAAAGCAAAAAGAGCCTCAGCAGCTGCTGGGACAGTCCCTGAGTCCCTCCCTTTACTCACAGGAACCGCTCCTCTGAATTGGTCAGAGGCAAACTCATGCCATCTCCCAATTTCTCCAGCGGTCAGCTCTCAAAAACTCACCAGCCACCATGTATCCTCAGCATGGAAGTGGGGGTCACTTGGAGTGCCAGGCCTGACCAAGAAAGCTGAGGTGGGGGCTGCTCTCGGGTCGCATCTGGGGTGCCAAATTTGTTGCCAAAAGCTTGGTCTTTGTCCCCAATGCCAATCCAACAACGAGGACATGGTTTTGAGAAAAAGGAAAAAGACAGTTTATTGTTTTGCTAGCAAAGGAGAAACTCAGGAGACTCCTGTCCCAGAGACTGTGATTCTGCCCATCATGGGGAACAGGCGTCGTTTTAAGAGGTGGTTCAGAGTATAAGATTTGGGAGATCAGGAAGGAGAAGATCAGGGAAGATGAGGGAGGAGAAGGTTAGGGAAAAGAAGATCAGGGAGAAGGTCAGGGAAAAGGTTGGGAAAAAGAAAAAAACATGTAAGTTTCAAAGCAACAAGGGATATAGCCAAAGCATCCAGTGAAGCCCTGTTCCAGACCCTCTAACTAGGCACCAGATTCTTTTCCTGTATTACTCAGCAAAATTTCCCTCTCTTTAATCATTTTTTCTTCCTCTTCTCGATCATCTACAGATCATACAACTACACTGCTATTTTTCTCATAAAAAAGCCTCTCTTTTGATCATAATATCCAACTTATCCTCCTTCATTTTTACTCTTTGGTTGTAAAACTCCTTGAATGCATTCCTTGTTTCCAATTATCTTCTAATCTTATTTTCTTTTTAATTGGAGTAAACACTTCTCTTTAAAAAATATTTTTGTCTTTTACTGAAATAAATACTCAGTAACATACTCAGGTCACTGATGACCTCCAGGTTGCTCAGTGCTATGGGAATATCTCAACTCCTGCTGCTGCAGCTTCTGCCTTATGATGATTTCCAGGTGCATTTGCTTCTCTTGGCTTCCAGGACCCGGATCACTGTTACTTTGTCCTCTTCCCTTTACTTTCCTAGTCTGCTTCCAGTTCTGTGTTAGTGCTTGTTCCTTTTCATGGCAGAAGGCCTCAGGGCTTCGTCCTCAGCCACAGGCATTCCTTTGTGCATCTAATTCAGGCTCATGGCTTTGAAATACTGTTTTTTCCCCCCTCCCCCTCCGTGTCTCATGATACTGAGAATTGAACTCAGGTACTCTACCATTGAACCACATCCTGAGCCCTTTTTATTTTTTATTTTGAAACATGGTTTTGCTAAGTTGCTGAAGCTGGCCTTGAACTTTTGATTCTCCTGCTTCAGTCTCCAAAGTAGCTGGGATTACAGGTGTGTATGCCACTGCGCCTGGCTTCACAGACCACTTCTAAGCCAATGACTCCCAAATGTGTATCTTTAGCCCAGATCCCCCTCCTGAATGCCAATCATCTCTACTTGGGTCTAGAAGATACCTTGAGCTCAACCTGTCCAAAACCCAGACTCTTTCCTCGAATACCTGTGATACAGTGTTCCCCTTTGTACTGGCACCTCTTGTCTTTCAGCTGAGGCCAAAATCCCTTGAAGTCACCTCTAAGCTCCTCCTCTTCTTGAATCCCACAGGAAGGTGTTTGTTGCACCTTCTGAACATACAGCACCTGAGTGCTGGATGTCCGACTGTCACCTCCAGCTATCCCTTCCTTTCTGAATTCCTACAACAGACTCCCCACAGGCCTCTCTGATTCTCAACCTACAGCCACAGCATCCTTCTCAAAGGAAGTTAGATCCTGTTACCCCATGCCCCTGCAGGGACATTGCTTTCTTTTCCTGTGGAGTGAAAGGTACAGGAGACAAGAAGAGTCCTCAAAACAGTGGCTCATGAGCCCCCTGTGTCTATCATCCCCACTTGCTCCTCGGGGTGTACCTCACTCTGGTTGGGTCTAATCAGCCTCTCCCACACATAGGTGCTGTCCTGCCACAGGGCCTTTGCTTTCCCTCTTCCCTCTTCACAGAAAGCTCTTTCTGGAGTGGCTGACTGTTCTTTGGCTTGCTCAATAGTACCTTCTCAGTGGAAGTAGAAACCCTATTCACACTGACCACGTTATCTAAAATTGTACCCCTACTGCCCTCCAGTTCTGCCTCCCTAGCTTCCTTACCCCGATCTGCTTCTTTTCTCTCTTCTTACTTGTTCACTCATGCATGAGAGCTGGCTATCTGCACTGACATGACTCATGTGACTGTGAGCAAGCTGTTAACCTCCCTGAGCCTTGGCCTTCTTTTCTATTAGGACTCATCACTTTGCAAATAAATATACTCATGAATCAGATTTTTGTTATTTTTCTAAATTTATTCATTGATCTTCTAGTTAGATTTAAGATACATAACACCAGACATCTTTGGTTCATTGATAAATCCCAAAAGAATAGAATAATGCCAATAAATTACAGATAGTCCATAAATATTTGTCACTTGAGTACATTCTTAGAATTATATTTTTATTATCCATGATTATCATATTATTTTATTGCATTATTTATTATTATACCATGTTATTATATATTATATTATTATCCATGGATTATAATAATTATACTTGGATCATTTATAATTTTTATATCTACCTTTATGATTAGAAAAATTTATCTCATTGCATTTTATTAAATCAGAGTATAAGTAAAGGAAAATCGCCAGCTCAGGGCAGTGGGTGGGGTGGGAAGAGGGCTGTGGGAGGTAGAGGGGCCACTGTGAAGGGAAGTACAGGATTCTAGGCTAGAGATAGAGGCTTGATATACAGTGTGGGAATGAGGGGGAGACTGGCAGATAGTGGGTTGGCTGCAGCTAGTCCCTAATTGTGGAGTTGAGTTAAGGAGCAACTCCACCAGGCAGAGTGGCATAGGCATGTAAATCCCAGAAGCTCAGGAGACTGAGGCAGGAGGATCACAAGTTCAAGATCAGTTTCAGTAACTGAGCAATGCTCTGAGCAACTAAGTGAGACCCTGTCTCAAAAAATTTAAAAAGGGGTACTAGGATTTGGTTCAGTGGTTAAGCACCCCTGGGATCAATGTGCCTGGTACCAAAAACAAACAAACCAAAAAACCTAGCTACTCAGGAGGCTGAGGCAAGAGGACTGCAATTTCAAGGCCAGCCTGTCAATTTATAGAGACCCTGTCTCACAATAAAGTATGAAGGGCTGGGGATGTGGCTCGATGGTAGAAAATTTTGACCTAGCTTGTGAAAAGCCCTAGGTTCAATCCCCAGTATTGCAAAGGAAAAGCAAAACAAAACTGAATACTGTGGAATAGTATAAGTATTTAACATCTCAGAGCTGAGTTTCCACATCCTTGTCTTGACTCTCATTCATTACTTCCCTTTTTTCAAGCACCTTCCACCCCTTTCTTTGTTTTTCTCCAGGTTGTATAACCTCACATGACACTTTTTAAGGAATTTTCTCTGACCTCCTTTTCCCCCTATCCTTGTCAAAATGAATCATCTCCCCCTATGATTTGTACTTCCATTTATTTATATTCAGTCAATATTTAAATTGCCTTAAAGAAGTTTATGGCTTAGAATTGGGTGCTGTCTAACAGAGTAGCTATGTGTTGCAACTTAAATTTTAATCAAAATAAAATTAAATGAAAAATGAAAAAAAAAATTTTTTTGGTACTGATGATTGATCCCAGGGGTGCTTTAGTAACTAAGCTACATCCCCAGCCCTTTTTATTTTTAATTTTAAGACAGAGTCTAACAAAGTTGTTCAGAGCCTTGCTAAATTGCTAAGATTGACCTCAAACTTGCAATCCTCCTGCTTTGGCCTCCTGAGTCGCTGGGATTATAGGTGGGAGCCACTACTCTCTGCAGCTTCCCAGAGAATTGAAATAGGGTGATAATAGACAGAGGGGCTGGTTGGCTACTTTGGATGAAGGGTGGATGAGAGGAAATGTCTAAAGTGGTGACATTTTAGCAGGCCCAGAAGGCAAAGGGAAAATGTGAAACTGGTGGGCTAAAATAAGAAGGAGTGAGAAAGAACCTTAAGAAAAAAGCCCTAAGGTAGAGATACATGTAAAAGAAAGTCCATGTGGCTGGGGTCAGGTGGCAGGGGACAGCATGGTGGAAGAAGATAGTTCTTCCAATAGGGAAGGACCAGATTACTTTTTTAAAAATCTGAGTAAGGAGTTAGGATTTTTTTTTTCCCCTGAGACAGCTATGGGAGGAGGGATCCATAAATGGGAGGTGACATGATCTGATTATGTATTTACCATTTATCTCACTCTGCCTGACTTCATTAGTTAGTTGCTTACTTGTGTCTCTAACTGATTGCACAATCCTAGATTTTTGCATCCTTAGTATCAGGTCATGCTCTGTTACCTTTGGTATAATAGTAACAACTCATAGAACTGGATTAAACTCTTCAAAAATTCTGATCATTTATTATCTTTGAGTATAATAAAACTAGTCATGGAATATTTTGCCTCCCAAGTAAACAAGGCAGGATTTCATTCTGTGTGAGCCAGTTTCAGCATGGCTTCTCTTCCCTCTGGTGGGTGAGGTGGAGTCAGCAGTGTTCCTTGAGAAGGAAAGGAGAGCAAGTCACTAGGAATGCTATCTCGCCTTGGTACAACTCATCTTGTTGCTCAGTTGAATGAAAGAGTGTGGAGACTTCCTTTGGAAATCTGGAAGGGCTACTAAAGATTGTGATTCAATTTCTTCATTTTCTAGAAGAGAATTTCAAACAGTAGTCCACGAAGGCCCCGTGAGACCAGTGAGCTCGGAGTCGAGGTGGAAGAAGGTCTGAGGCAAGGGCTTCCTTCCAACCAAGCCTCCAACCAGCCTTGCTGACGTCCCACAAGGTGGGGCTGGGACAAGCCAGAGGACTCCAAGGGCAGAGGGTGGTATGACTCTTACGTTGCCATCTGATTTATTTCAAAAAAGTCAAAAAGCTGAGTTTGATGTGAACTCATATGTTGAAATCTTGGTTTTGAATGAAGAAATGAATTTTTAAACATGGCCATATAAAACATCTCTGCAGGACAGAGTCTTTGGGCTCCTGGTTTGTAGCATTAGGCTTCAGGTCTCTTCCGAGGACAGAGCCTGCATAGTCAGGGCTTCCCACTCTAGGGCAGCAAGGGACCCAGTATGCCAAGCCCATCCATGTCTCCATGAAGCCTGTTGTGGGCTGCAAGGAAATCAGAAGTACAGCACCCTTGCCTCCCTGGGAGGAAGTTACTGAAGCTTTAGCCCAGAAGGGGAGTTAATCAGGTACTAGGCAGGCTTGCTTGTGTCTCTATGGTTTAATGATTAAGAGTCAAAGTCAGAAGCCAGAAACCTGAAATCCAAGCACATCAACCTCCCCAAGCCTCAGCTTCCTCCTCCACAGATGGGGTTAAAAGCAGCTGCCTCAGGGGAGGATTGAAGGCATGTACGTGGGTGCTTGGCACAGGGTCTGCTCCACAGTAGAGTCTCAAACGCTTTAGCTAATGTTCTTAGTACCTATTTAGATTAGTTTTCAAAGTTCTACCACAGCTTTTTTGCTCATCTACCCATTACAGAGTAAGTAATTTTATTGTTATTTTACAAGTGAGAAAATCAAGGTTTGGAGGGGTTCTGTTAGCTTCTGTTGCTCAGCTTTGTGAATGGCAGAGCTCAGATCTGAACCCAGTACTTCTTGAAGTTTTCTCTGGAAGTCTCTCTGTAAGATGTAGCCTGAGCCATGATGTCTAGTTCCAGGAATGGTTAGGCCCAGTGCTTCACATTCTTGTTCATTTCATCTTGCTAATGGACCACTCAAGGGCCACTTAGCAAGAGCAGGCCCGTGTCCACTAGAGAGCAAGATCATCTCTGCCATTGGAAGGCTGGTCTTTGCTCAAGTTCTGCCACTGAATCACACTTGATCTCTGCTTTCAGTCTTGCTTTTGTTTGCTGCTTCATGTCCTGTTTGAGGACCAGGTGTTAGATAAGAGGCCATATGTGGGGAAGGAACTAGGAGATAAGAGATTGTTTTGGAGGACAACTTTCCCTATCCATTGGAAGGTGCAGAGCCCTCTTCCACTGGAGCTAAGGGAGCCTGAAGTCATTGCATATGGTTTTCTCTCATCCCCAGCAGAGGAGGCTCACGTGGTTCACAGTCAGGGTGAAAGGAGAAGTTGCAATCTGAGAACAAGACCTGTTCAGATATCCTCTGGTGGGGGCCACAGTCAGCCAGTCTGTCTTCTTATTTTCCTTCAGATCAACATCATAATGCACCCGGAAGTTGTTGTTTTAAGCTTCATACTACTTCTGACAGGTAAGTGATTAGGCAGGCTCGGGGGTTAGGTGGATGCTGGGGGTGGTGGAGGAAGAGAGTGTTCCTTTTTTGGATGGTTATGGTTATCTGGTGAGCAGAACCAGGATGAAATATTACTCCAAAGAAACTGCTTAACTGCTGTCAATTACAAAACTAATGGCTAAGTGAACATGGCAAGATGCAGAACGGGGTATTTCACATGCTGCCATTTGTGCTTGAACAAAAAAGGAGTGGGTAGGTGTATATGCATAAACAAATATATGTAAGAAATAGTAACAGTAATTACCCTGGGGTGGAGGTGGGGCTGGGCAGAGGAGGTGGGGATGGGGTAGAAGGGAGAGTTAGCATGTCATTGTTTCCTTTTTTGTCTTTTGGATTTTTTAAACAATGTGCAATTATTTCATTTAAAACTAAATATTTTGCCTGTGGCTCATGCCTGTAATCTCATTGACTTGGGAGTCTGAGGCAGGAGGATCTTACTTTCAAGGCCAGCTTCAGCAATTTAGGGAGATCCTCAGCAGCTTAGCTAGATCCTGCCTCAAGATAAAAACATAAAGAAGATTGAGGATATAGCTCAGTGGTAAATCACCCCGAGTTCTATCCCCAGTACCCTAAACAAATAAAATAACAAATAAATAAAATATTTTAATTCAAAGCATTCTGTACTTAGGGGGAAAGTTTAGAATAAACATTTCCTAAATTTTAAAGACTAATCTCTAGAGGGTGGGATTGTGGGAGAAATTTCTTTTTTTATTATATATTTTTATAACCTAATTATAATATCATGTACTACATGTGTAACAAAAAAAAATCATATTAGGCAAAAGTCAAGAGAATTCTGGGGCTGAGGTTGTAGATCAGTGGTAGAGTGCTTGCCTAGCATGTGTGAGGCACTGGGTTTGATTCTCAGCACTGCATATAAATAAATGAATAAAATAAAGGTCTATTGACAAAAAAAAAAAAAAATTCCAGTGAGAAATATACCCTTATTTTATATAACAGTGATCATTTTTCCCCTCAGAACATTTCCCAAACTTACAGCCTGGCCCTGCATGTTAGTTAGTAAATCTCAGATTAGTTCTCATTTGAATATTCTCCAATTCTGTGATTCCCTTGTGTTAGTAAACCTTGCTTAGTCGCAGGGCTGTCATCAACTGATGACAAGATCCCTGCTTCCCAGGGCTTTTGGACTGATCCTAATGCCCACATAAAACTCAGTAGCTCCTGGAAGTATTGGAAACCCATTTTCCAAAAATCAATTTCTGAAGAGTCTATTAGACTTTTTGCCCTCAAGTCAACAATGTTTCAAACAAACATTAGTTCTGCTTTTGTGTAGGAGAAGTAGGGGAGTGAAGAGGTGATTTCATTTGCAATAGCAGTTTTCAAAGGCCATGAAAATTAAAACATTGAAATTTAAGTGCAGTAGAATTGATTTTTTTTTTAAATGTATTTCAACAGATTACAAGTGAATCTGGAAGAAAAAACTGGGGCATCGGAGTGGGAGGGAGACTTTTCTTTAGGCTTCTAGGCCTTGGTGCTGTTTTCAGTTTTGAAAGTCATGACCATGCATTGCCTAGTTAAAAATAAGTGACAAGCAGACGCCTGGCAAACACAGGGTAAAATTCACACTCATGCATTACTTGAGTGTTATTTGGTTCAAACCTTTTGAAAGCAACTAGGTCAAGTCCATCAAAAGATGAAAATATTCCTTCCCTTCATCCTGATCATTTCTCTCTTAGAAATTTATTCCCTTAGGAAACCTAAAGATAGTAGAGTTTTAATAAAAAGATTTTGTCAGATGATTTACAATGGTAACAATGAGAAAGAGTGTGAAAATCATACAGTGCAAATTGTCCTATCGACAAATATATCCATTAAACAAAACATTTATTTTGATGAAAAACATGCTAAAAATGTTTATAGTATCAAAATTTTAAAATCAAGCTATAAAGCTATGCTTAAAAACAAACAATAAAAAGAAAAATGAGAAGAAATTAAAAAGTGATAAAAAAGGTTTTAGGAAAATATCAAGGCCTCACTCCCTGCTTCTACTCCCTGTGTTTCAGGTGCTGTGGTTTCTTATACAGAAGTGAGTGGAGTGGTGGGTCAGCTGGTCACTCTCCCCTGCAGCTATGCAGTGGCTAATGGTGAAGTCACATCCATGTGCTGGGGCCGAGGGGCCTGTCCTATGTCTAAATGCTCAGATGAAATTGTCTGGACTGATGGGACCCAAGTCACCTTCCAGAAGCACAGGCGTTATAAGCTGGAGGGGAACCTCCTGGAAGGGAATGTGTCTTTGACCATAGAGAATGCAGCTTCGACTGACAGTGGCCTGTATTGTTGTCGAGTTGAACATAGGGGATGGTTCAATGACATGAAACTCACCTTATCCTTGGAGATTAAACCAGGTAAGCTTGTTTTGTTTCCTTCGATCTTTTCCTGTAGGTTAACTGAGTTTTCTGTTTGGTAATAATTTTCTGTTTTCCTTTAATAGGGAAATAGAAGGTTCATATAATCCTGTTTGCTGATAAATACTTGCTCTTGAGAAACACAATAACTTGCATAGATGAAGTCCTTAGACCAACCTTGATTCAAGGCCATGGGCTAGAATGAACAAACATCCCCCTACACCATTCTGCAGACAGGCTCGCTAGCATTATTCTTCCATAGTGAAACACAATGAACAGCTTTATCAAGATGAATCTATTCAACTTAAAGGACTGTCCCTTTAAGTTGTCCCTTTTTTTTTTTTTTGAAATTATGTCTTAGGAGAATGTTAAAATGTCCATTCTTCATATTTTAAAACCACAATGGATTTCAAAGCTAAAAAATAGGTAATTTAAGGTACTGCTGTGTAGACACACAACATCTGGCTTTAATACCTCTCAACTCCATCTTGTTGAGCATTTATATATATATAAGCTTATATATAAATTATTATAATTCTTTAAATATAAATTATTTTTATAATTTACATATAACATTTATATATATATAAAACATATATATAGACACACACACACACACACACACACACACACACATATTGTTTAGGCATGTAGTTCTAGCTTTTGCCTCCCAATATATTGACCAGTTGCTCGTAAGAAGTTCACGAAATCCAAAAATCTGGGAACATTACATTTTTCTTCTTTTCCTCACTATTTGATATAAGAAATAGGTTCTTGAAGATTTCCTGGGTTCTGGTGTTTTTTCTAGTGACTCTCCTTCTACTAAGGTCTTACTTTGACACTAGAATCCAGTACATGTAGCCTCAATAACTTGTCTCTCTTGCTCTCATTTATTTTATTTATTGAGGCACTTGAGATTGAACCCAGGTCCCTATGCAAGCTAGGCAAGAGCTCTACCACTGAGCTACAGCCTCAACTCTCTTTTTTTTTTTTTTTCCTTTAATTAAGGGGAACTTTATTCTGCCATACCTCAGGTTTGGGAATTGGTTTGTTTCCCCTATAGAGGCAAGCAAGATGAGGTCAATTCTGCTGGAATAAATAGCTGACTCCAGAGAAACCATGCCTGGGAGGCAATTTAAGGAAGTCAAAAGAAACTGGCGATACAGTGTGCGGTAGGAAGGTTGGAGAGGCGGCTTGCAGAGAAGAAATAATAGGGTTATGATTACAACCTTCTGTGGTTGTGAAATTGTATTATCGGCCTGGCTGAATTTTTAAAAAGAGCATAGAATGAATTTAGTAGAAGGCTTTTATTGTGCTCAGAAATTCTTTAATAGGTAGATGTTTACAATATTAATGTTTGGTCCAGTCAGAAAATGAGTACCTAACTGAGCCAAAGTGTCTAGACCTCTAAAGCCAATTCTTTGCTTAACTGTTTTTGTGCTTTTCTGAGCATCCTCTTCAACTCTCCAATGGCTTCTCACTGGCTCTTTCTTTTTTTTTTTTTGGAACCAGGGATTGAACTCAGGAACACTCCACCACTGAGCCACATCCCTAGCCCTATTTTGTATTTTATTTAGAGACAGGGTCTCACTGAGTTGCTTAGGGCCTCGCTAAGTTTCTGAGGCTGGCTTTGAACTTGGGATCCTCCTGCCTCAGCCTCCCGAGTAGCTGGGATTACAGGCGTGCACCACTGTGCCAGGCTCTCACTGGCTCTTTCTACCCTTGTAGTTTTCCAGTTTCTTACTGGGGAAAATTCCCCTAAGCAAGAAAATTTCATGAATTGATTAGTTTCTCTTCCCAATCCTTTGATTAGCTTTTTTTTTTTTTAATTTTGTTTAGTTGTAAATGGACACAGTGCATTCATTTTATTTATTTATTTTTATGTGGTGCTGAGAATTGAACCCAGGGCCTCCCACGTTCTAGGCAAGCACTTTACCACTAAGCCACAGCCCAACCCCTTGATCAGCATTTTTGCATGCTTTCTTTTTTCCCCAGATTAGATTTTAAACTGTGGAGGGAGGGGTGTGGATTGTGTTCAAGCCTACAGCTATACTTTAGGTTAGATCAGCAAACTATAGCCCCAGGGTCAAATCAGATTATATAACTGGCCCACTGATGGGGTTTTTTTTCTTTTTTTAATTTTTAAATTTTTACAGACTTCATTTTGATTTAGTGTACACATATGGGGTACAAATTTTCATTTCTATGGTTGTACATGATGTACATTCATATCATTCTTGTACCTTTTGGCCCAGTTATCCCACTCTTTGGTTTATACCCAGAGGATTTAAAATTAGCATACTACAGTAACACAGCCACATCAATGCTTATAGCAGCTCAATTTACAATAGCTAGACTGTGGAACCAACCTAGATGCCCTTCAACAGAGGAATGGATAAAGAAGATGTGGTATATATACACAATGGAATACTACTCAGCCATAAAGAAAAATAATATTATGCCACTGACTGTTTTTGTAAATAAAGTTTTATTGGAACATAGCCACACCCATTCAATTATACATTGTCAGTGGTGGCTTGCAAACTGACAGAGTTGAGTAGTTGCTACTGAAACCATATATTTTAGGTTTCCAAACTTAAAACATTTACTATGTGGCCCCTTATAGGAAAAGTTTCCAAAGTCAATTTCTAAACTACAGATTAAGCATCTCTAATCCAAAATGCCAATATCTGAAAATTTTAAACATTGTCATGACACTACAAGTGGAAAATTCTGCAGTTTAAAACTTCGTTTCATGTACAGCATTATAAAAACTTACCTCCATGTGATATGTATAAAACGTACTAAAATAAATACTACTTATTTAATAAGTGAGCATTGAATTTAAGGACTTCAGGGATGTAGAACATACCTGCTCATGCTTGCAATCCATGCCACATTGTCCACACTTCAAACTTAAATGAAACTTAAATGATTTTATATGTAGATTTGTGTTCCATTCCCAACATATCTCATTATGTATATGTAAATATTCCAAAATTTAAAACAATTCAAAATCCAAAATACTTTTCAAACATTTTGGATAAGGGATACTCAACCCATATCTCTTAGATGTAAAAACAACCTTAGAAAGTTTTGTTCACCTTGTAACCAGATATATAATTCCTTTCTACCTGTCCTTTCTACCTGATGGGTATGATTTAACCCCGAGTTAGGATGTGAGCCCTTGGGTCATGTACACTCAGAACTGACAGAACAGACCACTATTTGGTAAACATTCTGGGCCTTGGAACTACAGTTTAAGTCAGTCAATTATCACCAAGGGAACAAAGAATGACACAGGCTCTGGACATTTTCCCTGTCTCACAAGTTGTTTATGAGGATGCATAATAAATGCTATGCATGACTGGTCTTTTAAAAAGTGCTTCATTGTAAATATGAAATATCTGTCCTTACCTCCCAAATATTGTTGATGCTGCTGCTTCCTTTCTAATTGGCTTATGGCTTAGAACAAGAGCTTGGGAAAGAGAATTCTGCACAGAGACCATCTCCCATTCATGTGCAAAGGGTAATTTTGAATGGGGTGCTTGTTTCCTACTGTTTGATTAATCCTGCTTTCATGTTGATTTCTAACTCCAGCCAGAGACACAAGTGTTCCCATGACACCTAGGGTCTATACTTCTGCTCCTCCAATGCCAGCACGCACACAGAACCACAAACCAGGTAAAACAGATGTGTTTTGGAACCAAAGGCCTTCTAATGAGAGGCTGCAAGCTATACCCTGAATTGTGTCAAGACAGAAGTACAATCTAGGGTGAAGGTCCTTAATTGGGCTCCCAACATGGGCTTCCCAAGATCTTCACTCCACCCTCTTCTCAAGTTACCTGCAGGTTTGGTACGTATAAGCATTTGAAGAGTAAGGGCAGGCATTGCTTTTTATCAGATTCCAAAAGTATTCATTATTAGCCCCAAATTATTTAGAGCACTGATCCAGCACAACCTGGGGATGGTATGGCTGGGTATCAATTTATGATGAAAACATGGGGAATTCCAGAGAACAAGTGTTAGGACATTGAGATTTGGAACTCATGTAGTCCATTCTGAAGTTGGGCCCTGCCGTTTAGGATACTATTTCAACCAAGTTGACGCTTTCTGTTTCCTGCTCACCAGCCATTGTATTGCATGCTTTGCAATGTTCTGTCATTCAATTCTCAGGATGATTACATCTACTATAGGTGTGCTTCAACCCTATCTTATAGTTATGGGAACTGAGACACAGAATCAAAAAGTTCATGGTTGAAAATCATAGAGAGTAGTTGAGTTAGGACTCAATCTGTGTTCATTTGAATTTGGGGCCGGTGCTTTAAACAGCTGAATGGTGCCTTCTATCAGGAACACTGAGCTTTGTGTGTGATTGAATTTTCCTGTTTTGACATTCTAAATAATAACAGCTCTATAAAGCTACCCTGTCTTTTGGGGGCAGTCAGTGCCTTCCACTGTTTTGCTTTAAGGATCATTTTATTTATGTATACATGGTGGAAATCAAAACAGTACTACTTATTTAATAAGTGAGCATTGAATTTAAGGACTTCAGGGATGTAGAATGTACCTGCTCATGCTTGCAATCCATGCCACGTTGTCCACACTTCAAACTCTACACAGATAAGTTTAGATTTAATACAAATAGAAAATGATTTACAGGGGAGGGAATAGCTTGTCAGCCCACAGACAAGTTTAAATTCAAGTCTTCTATTTTCAGTATTAAAAAGATAACTTTTAGGGAACATTCTCAAAACCCTCTGAAGCACTTTGACCCCTTAAGGTGACTCTGGATTCTGAGGAGTAACCTAAGTGTCACAGCCTCTTAGTGACAGCAATCTGATGGAACATCTTGATTTCCCTTGACCCCCATTAAATCATGTATTTAACCAGGAGGTCTGAAGGACTGAGCTATGAGCTGAGTTTGGAAGAGAGGACTTTAGTATAACTGGAATTTTTGAGCTATAAAATTTTGTAAGAAAGCAACTTTGTTACAGGCAATTGAACACACCAGAGAATCTGTTGGACTTTCTCAATGTTGATTTAACTTTGTAATACATACTTTGTGTCCATGGTTTGTGGGAGAATTCATGGACTTGGTTTAGAGAACTTGGATAAGTATTTAGCTTCATTTAAAGCTGAAGGTTAGAAGACAAATGGTGGTTTATGTGTTCGTGGAATCTCCTGTGGCGTGGTGTTAATAGAGTCTTATTCTTATCCTGAGAGTTTCCTAAAGAGTTTGAGTGTAAAGTTGATCTTCACCATCCAGGAGGGAGATGAGCACCCTAGCTAATCTAATGCAGGGACACTACATTTTACATCTGTGTTTCCTGGTGCACATGCTAGTTGCCTAAAATATTCATGGAAGAAGTGAATGTAAGGTTGTCAAAGGAGAGGAGAAATGAAAACTGCCACAAAGACTCAAACTTGGGGAAAAAAATTAAACTCAAGAGATCTCTTGCACAGAATTGAATTAAGACTGGTCATCTGATTCTCTTGTGCTGTGCTGGTTTTAGTCCCTAAAGTGTCAAATTCTCTTAAAGGTTTGGACACTAGAGAAAAACAGGAAAACAGCTCAGAATATGAGAAAAGGAATGTTGCAATGTAAAATTATCAAGACTGTATTGGGGAGGGGAAGCAGAAAGGCCATTGAGAGGCAATTAGGAAAGCCCGGGTCTAGGAATTCTTGGTCAGCACCACTACTAATTTGCTCCAAGATTCTGTGGTGCTCTAAGAGAAGGGAATCATGTAAACATCTTAAGAAGAGTCAGGTAACCAAGTCTGACCAAGTCAGTGAGCTATTTGGTAGGGAAGAAAGATTTCAGAAAAGGAAAAGGAAATAGCTTTGGATTAGAGAGTTCCAGGTGACAGCTTTCTGGTGAGAAGCAACAGTAGAATGCTTGCCTGGCATTCGCAATGCCCTGGGTTCAGTGAAGTTCTGATGAGAAAAGGAAGATGAGTCAGATAACACAGGAAATCACTCTTAACAAAGGAATGGTTAGAATGCAAGTACAGAAGGAGAAGGAATCAGGGTCCACCAGGAATCCTGTTTGGAAGGTTGCAAATCATTACCGAGGCCAAGATGTTGTGCAATACTGTCATCTTGAAGAGACCTCAGGAAATTAAGTATTGTGTCTGTTCTACGTTGGTCAATTGGCACATCTGTCTAGAATAATGTGTGGACAAATCTAGTTCTTGAATAGGGTCAGGAAATCCTGAGTGACATCATTGAGAAGGAACTAGTCCAGGTTAGTGGAAGCTCCCAGCCAGGTCCTATTCCCTGAAAGTGAAATGTTACTGGTATTAATCAAATGAAACTTAATTGGGTGTCCTATGTAAGATGCGCTGTTGTAGACTATCTCATTTAAAGGAAATATTGGAGTCTAGAAGACTAGAAAGTGAAATAATTGTGTATATTCTTAAAACTATCTAGAACATTATTTTAGATGACTTTTGTAAAATAATTTTTTAGTCATAGATGGACACAATACCTTTATTTTATTTATTTTTATGTGGTGCCGAGGATTGAACCCAGTGCCTCACATGTGCCAGGCAAGTGCTCTACCACTGAGCCACAACCCCAGCTCTAGATCACATTTTTGTCAAGATAATAAAATGACTAGATAGCAGTGCAATGCCTGAAGGCTATCTTTGAGTAAATCTCTAAGAGGAGTTAGAATGGCCAGAAGTGGGTAGGCAGGAGCCATTTTTTCCTGAGGAAGGCTAAGTGAAGGCTCTCTTGGAAGTTGGTGGTAATTTCTAAGTTTAGTTTTGTTTTTTATTTTTGTTGGGGGTGCAAATTTCCCTCCACAGATGAAACATGGTTCTTCCATTGTTTTCATTCTAGTAGCTACTTCACCTTCTACAACTCAGGCCTCAGAAACCCAGACCATGACTCCGCAGGAAACAGAGTCGGCCAGCTCGCCACTCTACTCTTGCCCAACAGGTAAGTGCGTTCTCTTCCCTGAACCCCTGGGAGTATTCGAATCTTGATGACCACTGATAGTAAGAGCACTCACTCTGGAGTAAGACAGATCTGATATGAGGGCTGATGCTGGCTACTCTCTGAATCTGCTTCATCACTTGTGAATGGATGTAATACCACTGATCTTATAGAATCCTTATAAAGATTAAATGAGATAAAGGGCCTGGGATGTGGTTACAAAGGGGGTAAGTGATAGATACAATGTCAGTTACTACTATTACTGGGGACATCCTGAATCCATAAGATGGGCACGGGCAACTTGTGTGATTTGGAAATAGCTACATACATATATGATTCAATGTTTATAAATCAAATCAACAAGTCTTGACACCAGGCTCATTACTGGACTTGATCTCTTGGGTCAGGGCCTTAAAACAATTAAATCCAGCTCCCTGGTGTCTATACCAAACTGGTCTTCTATGTTTCCTCCAAGTCCCAGACCCTGAGTACAAACTGGGGACAGGTATCCTGCTACCGTGGCAATCTTATATTTGTGTGGACATTCTAGGGTGGTGCTGTAGTCTGCATGTTTATGTTCCCCCACAAATGTAAATGTTGATACCTAATCTTCAGTGCGAGAGCATTAAGAGGTGGGGCATCTGGGAGGTGATTAGGGCCCTGCCTCATGATTGAGATTGATTCCTTTATACAGGAAGCCTGAGGATGCTAGTCTGCCCTTTCTTCACATGGGGACCCATAGAAGGCACTATCTTTGAGGAAGTGAGCCTTTACCAGGTGCTCCATCAGCCTGTATCTTCATCCTGAACTTCCTGGCCTTTAAACTGTGACCTGTAAATTTTTTTGCCAACTACCCTGTCTAGGGCATTTTGTTATAGTAGCCCGAATGGACCAAAACAGACAGCAATGAGGGTCCATGCCATGCTGAGTTCCTGCTTCTCCCTCTGAACATTCTGCCTTGCTGCCCAGACCCTGGGCAGGCCCCATAAAATCTCCACTCTTTAGAAATACAGAATTGATCTGTCTTGCCTTAATGGAGAAAGGTGACATACAGAAGCCTGTCATCTTTCACAGCTGATGCTCTTTGTTTCCTGCAGTGCTAAGTTTTGAGAGCACTGCATACAGAACCTCTTTGTGATTTAGAGCTGGCTTAGGTGTCCTTGTGCCTGTGCTGCATCCAAACAAGGTCAGACCTTGCAGGACTCCATGTGTGACTCACTGTACTCAGCCGTTGCAATCTGTGGGCCCCCCACCAGTTTATGGCCTCCCTTTTGCCAAGTATTCCTGGAAACTGGTTAATTTAAAATGGACCTGCAGTGAGATTCACACAGGGACACATTCAGTAGGGATTAGATAATGGTGACATTTGGTTTGGAAAGTGGAGTCCTTAGTGTAAACTATTTTCAGGCACAAAAACAAAATGAAAATAGATAGAAACACAAGGTAACAGCAGTGGGAGCAGCTGCACCCTATCTTTGAGTGTGTGATGAGGAAGAAGGTAGGAGTGGGGAATCATTCTCTAAAATATCATGTCACCAAAACCTGGTCAAGGTAGAATTTTCCAGAATGAAACAGACACCATAACAGCTGTGTCCCCAGGATTTGTGTGACTGCTGGCATTCTGGCTGGGTATCTGAGGCTCCTGGGCCAAATCCTCATTTTGTGCATGTCAACCCTCAGTTGATTAAACCTCCACAGAAGCAAAGAATGTTAGGTCTGGAAGGGATTTAGGTTGTCATATGGCTGGCCACCCACCCTTGAAAGATATGTGCCAGGATGCTTATGCATGATCTCATTGAATTCTTTCAAGGCAGGCTGGATTTTTGTCATTGCCAGCACAGGGAGACCTCATAGCTCTGCTGTCGAGACACACAGCTCCCAGTTCAGCCACCACTTACTAGCTGCATGCCAATGGCTGTTCCTCACTGGATGGCTACAGCAAATGATGTGTGGGGCACTGCAGTCTCCCTCCCGCCTCACGGCTCCACCCTCCTACAATGGGGACAATGATGATGATAAAGCCAGTATTTTCCAACACAGTGTTAAGTATTTTCATGCATCACATAATTTAATTATACCAAATTAAATATGTACTGTTAATAGCCTGTAGTTTAAAGGGATGCTGGCTAGAAACATATATGTATTTGTGTATACACATATATATACACACACAGGCATTTACATATTGACTTACACACATATGCATATGCATACATATATGTACCTGTGTGTGTATGCAAGGGCCCTGATTATCAAGGTGACATTGCTAATGCACATGGTCAGCACTGAATTCACCTTTTTTTCTTTGGTACTGGGGATTGAACCAAGGGGCACTCCACCACTGAGCCACATCCCCAGCCCTATTTTGTATTTTATTTAGAGACAGGTCTCACTGAGTTGCTTAGGGCCTCACTAAGTTGCTGAGGCTGGCTTTGAACTCGCGATCTTCCTGCCTCAGTCTCCCAAGTGCTGGGATTACAGGCGTGAGCCACTGCGCCTGGCTGAATTCACATTTTATCTGACTCAAGTTCATGCTATTTTCACTATTATCACTCAGCCCTATTCCTGAAGGCCATAACAAGTCGCAGAGCCTAGACTCTAGATCTGTCTAAACTAGATATCTCGTTTGGTTCTGTATAAACACAGTAATGTAAATACTTAAGGGAGGAGTAAAATCATCCAATTTTATTCCTGCTGGGGCTGCGTAGTCATTAGGGACTTTCATTGACCTTAGTTATTTCCCTTTGGTGGGAGTGCAACGTGTGCGTGCTCACCAGCAGAGGCTCCTGTCATTTGCACCAGTCCATGCCTGCTTTGGCACCCATAGGATAGGACTGAGGAACTGGTTAGGATGTGAAGTGCTTAGTATATGGCAGATACTCGGGAGAAAGGATTCTGTATTTCAACTATAGATGCCGAACAAGGACAAAATAATTTATTCTCTTATAAACTAAATATTCCAAAAACACTTGGAAAATTCAAATGTTCAAAACTTTAAGGTCAATGTATCTTATTATACAAATCCAATTCCTTGTTGGTTCACTTTAGAAAATATCTGCTATATGGTACATTGGTCTTGCAGCTGATATAGCAGATATTTTCCAAAGTGAACCAACATCTAAATACATTGGCAGATAACTTGAGAATTAAGTGCATCTTATTTTAGATAACTTGATAAATTTCCCTCACATTCTGAGTGGAAACCCAGTGTAAAGTGCATTTTGAATAGGGAGGTTCTGGCCTGGATTTGCAGGTGGCCTCGGGCACTCATCTGCTGTTTCTTGGTTGGTATGAAAATATTGCTTATCTTCAAGTGTCATCTAGTCTGGTTCCATGAATGAACTTCTCTGATTCCTCTAAAATTGGAAAACTTCAAGTCTCCATACATTTCTCCCCATAAAAAAAAGGGAGTCCATTTTCAAAGAGCCCATGACAGAAAGGTGAAGAAACACGACTTCATAGGATAACGTTTCAAAATGTTAATAACTTGGTACAACTCTTGGGAGGCTGGCAGCATTTGGTCATGTTATTATTCAACTTTCCATTCTTCACCAGAAGGCAGTGTGACTATATATAGTCTTTTCAGTGAAAATGCAATATTTTTGTAATTCTAATTAATTTTCCTTCTTTTTGAGCAGATGGGAACGACACTATGACACCATCTTCAGATGGCCTTTGGCACAACAATCAGACTGTAAGCACATTCCTCTTTGTTTGATTAGCCAGGCTCAGTTTTCTATCTTCCTGGAAGCAAACTTGCATCTGAAGTCTATTTCTGTAGGAGTAGCCACAGATTGATTTTTCTCTCCCTAAAAAGAATCAGAGACAAGGAAAAAAGAATTGGACTCTAAATAGGATGCTTTAAGTTGAAAAGTTCATGGAAGTGTTATCAGTTTGTTAAGTGACTTTTACTAAATAACACACACCTGTATACATGCACATGCATGAACACCCACATACACACAGCACTCGAACTTAGCTGTGGTCAAAAATTGGGAAAAAACAATGAGTTAATTCAAGGCGAGCAAGTTAGCATATCACGAAGGATTTTAATTGCTAAAGAGATGACATGCTTTCAATCAATGGGATGGAGTGGAAGCCCTCCCAAACAAAAGCACAAGGTAAGCGAGTCTTGCACAAGGACAGGCCCACTAATGTCCTTTTCCCACACAGTGACCATTCTGTGGGGGATGTTCTTAGGCCCCTGTGGATATTTTTCTGTACACATCCCTCCCCAAAAGGTCTTAAGGTCTTAATTTTGATTCTGTAGGGTGTTCTCATACTTTTTCTGCAGTGAGCTTGAGAAAAATCAGAGGGGGCCTAGTCTCATGATACTCATCAGGGTTTTCTTTTGCCACCTGAAGCAGCCTTTGTTTTAGTATGTTCAAGCAGCTCAGGAGCAACAAATAAAGAGTCTGAGGGCCGAGAACAGTCCTTCTGATACTAAATTGTGAGAAAGGACACAGCACAGCCATTGAAAGAACTTGAAAAATCTCTGCAAGGTGGGGTTGTTTATTGTAGGACCAAATGACCTCATGGTCTACACCTTAGTGACAGTAAGACTACATAGGAGCAATATTCTAGAAATTATCTTATATAACACAGGCACTGATTGGTCTGATGAATGTAGACAGACTTTGTAGGTATTGGCGAGATATCAGAACTATCATGTGAATTTTTATTGTGTTTCAAAATGATCAGACTTAGAGCTGGGTTAAAAAACAAAACTCTGAATGGTGAGGTAGCCTTAGTTATCTGCAGAACAGATATGTTTAGCAGCAAGTAGAAGCAATTTAAGATCAGCAAGTTCAAGATCAGCAGCAGCAAAAATGTGAACTGCTTGTGCTTCGTCTAAAGATGTCAAGTTATCTTCCATGTATACTGAAAACAATTTATAACAGCATGTAATTTTGACCCAGTAGGTCAACTTCTGGGCTGTATCTGAAGAAGAGAATTGAACAAAGACATGAGGATTGCTGCTATTCATAATTACAAAAATGTCATAAATAAGTAAATGTTTAATAGCATGGGATTAATTATTTAGTCAATAAAGTATGTCCACATATTACCAGTAAGGATACAGTCCTGGCAGTATATTTACATGGGAATATGTGGATTACTATAGATTCTTAAATGAAAAAAGCAACTTTTAATATGGTATATATCAATAGTATTTCTATAGAGATAGATAGACTGGGGGCTGGGGATATAGCTCAGTTGGTAGAGTGCTTGCCTTGTAAGCACAAGGCCCTGGGTTCAATTCTCAGCACTGCAAGAAAAAAAAAAAAAAGAATAGATATACTGATATCTAGCCAATACATACAGATTCTGTCTACATTCATCAAACCAATCAGTGCCTGTGCTGTATAATTTTATATATAATGTAGTAATTGTTCCTGTTAAGGAAAGACCCTAGAGGAACAAAACTCTAAAAGACTCCATAAAGCAAACTGGTAATAGTACTTGTTTCTGGATATTAGGTAATGGATGACTTTAGTTTTCTTTTTTATGCTTAGCTGCATATTCTAAAATAATCATGCAATATTTGTGTCGTATAATTAAAAAATGAAAGCAAAGCCTGCTTCCTGGATCCCCATTCTCCATCTGCCTACTTTCTTTCTTCCTCACAGGTAAGGGCATAACAGCCTGGTCCTTCCCTCCCACATGTTGTCTAGGTCCCTTCTAAGCCATGATGACTCAATTAGTTTCCTCTACATTCTTTATAGGGTTTACCAAGAAATACCTAGTAGTACCTTACCCAAGAACCCTATTAAATATGCCATTTATAGATACAAAAGCAGAGGTTCAGAGAGGATAAATAACTTGTCCATGGTAACACAGCAACTGAGTGGAAGAGTGGGGATTCTATTTCAGAGATTAGCCTCTTATATGGAAAAACATTTGATCCATTTTTCTGATTCTCCACTTTCTTCTTCTTAAGACCTATCCAATGGGATCTCCTTAGGATCAGAGCTAAGCTATGAAAAGGGGCCTAACTTGATACCTGGCATGTTTCAGGGTTCTTTCAGGATATAACATCGCCTTACAATCTGCACTAGGAGATTTAAACACAATTCTACATTTCCACCTGATCTCACCTGATTACTAAAGTGTTAATTAATTAGAGTCATTTTGTGAGCAGCTACTTACAAGTCTTTATCATAACACAGAATCTTGAATTACATTTAAAAAACACAGACTACAGTAGAAGATCAAATTCAATACTCAGCACATCATATAACATCAGATCAAGTCAATTTATATATGAACAAAAATGTTTCTTTTCTTCTTATCACATGACCATGCGTTTATGGAAACAAGCCTATTGACTTTTGAAACATATATAAGTTACCTTCATTATACACAAACCCACTGTAAGTAAGCAGTTCGAATGTTGACAAATGTATACACCTCTGTAAATACCACCCCAAGCAAAGAGAAAATGTTTTCATTGTCCTAAAGCACACCTTAAATTTCAGGATGTCCCAGAATTTCACCATGGAGTGCACCTCAGATCCTTTGGTCTTGCCCTCAGATTTCTAAAGTAGCCCAGGCCAATCAATACCTGGGGCGAGGTATGCCAGGAACTGTGTTCTAGGCATCATCCTCAGGAGGGGCACTTTCAGCCTGCTGCTGTTTCCTTCGCAGGTGTTCCCAGCGCGAAGCCTGGGGATGACCAATGGCGGACTCTACGTCGGAATCACCATTTCTACCTTGGTGCTGCTTGCTGTTTCGATCATCATAATTATCAAAAGTAAGTAATTTTCAGATTGTTCCCAATGACTAGAGCAGGGATGTCTGCACTTAAGTGACTCCATGGGGCATGTGATTGGAGTTCACAAGACTTTCCCGAGTCCCCAAATGCTCCTCTGCAAAATGCACGGGGCCGTCCCTCTTCCTCATGGATTGTGCTGTTCTCTAAAGAGCACTGAGAATGATTTCTGTCACATAGTATGTACACAACTGCTATTCACTTAGAAAAGATTTTTTTTTTTTGCCATAATTCTCTATAAATCTCCTGGAGCTGACCTTTTAGTGGAATTTTTGTTTCTTATCATTGTTTCTTAACTTTATTTTTTGTTTTTCAATTATTGGTGCTCTGGAAAGAAAAATTCAATATTGGTTCTCCATAAAAGAAATTGAATACTAAGAAATAAGAGTTGTCAGGTGTGGTGGTGCATGTCTGTAATCCCAAGTGGCTCAAGAGACTGAGATTCAAAATAAAAATAAATAAATAAAAAGGGTTGGGGATGTTGCTCAGTGTTTAAGTGTCCCTGGGTTTAATCCCTAGTACTAAGAAAGAAAAAAAGAAGAAAAGAAATAAGAATTCGTTGGGTAGAATTGAGATTTGTAGGTGACAGCCCATTATAATACACGCAGTGTCTTCTCTCCTCCCCTCCGAGATCTTATTTTTGTCCCTATGGGGTGATGCTGTTGATGGTATCAGAATACTTATTTAGCACATGAAGCATTGGAGGGGGAACTGTTTGCAGGATAGGACTAAAACAAAGGTTTCAATAGGCGGCCACCCAGGGCCTCATGCCCTTCTGTCAGTTGTGTGTGTGTGTGTGTGTGTGTGTGTGTGTGTGCATGCGCACATGTGTCTTTGTGCTATTTCTCTGTGAACCTGCCCCTCATGAAAGAACTTCAGTCATCTATTTTGTTCAACCCTGTAATATGAACCCATTACCAATCTACTTCATGGGTCTGGGCAGAAAACTGAAAACTGAATATACCTGTGAAATTTAAGGAAATTTCTACCTGATAATTTAGAACTTGGTTAGCTAAAATGATTGGAAATTGGGTAAAGTACCTTAAATAAGCTTCTTTCCTTTAAAAAAAAAAGTTATTTATTTCTCTCTTAAGGGGATGGATTACTGTGAGTATAAAATTTGATAAAAGGTCACTGATAGTGCTGATCCCTAGTATAGGTTCTTATGTCCCAAATAGCCTAGGACAAGCCTGGTTTATGCCTGTTTTCTAATACCTCATTTAAAAAATCACAGACTTTTTCAGTTTTTTTTCTTTTCTTTTTTTTTTTTTCTACCCAGTACCAAAAACAAACAAAACCACTGAGCCACATCCTCAGCCATTTTCATTTTTTAAAAATTTTGATAGAGGTCTTGCAAAGTTGCTGAGGCCTCATTAAATTTCTGAGGCTGGCCTGGAATTTGCAGTCCTCCTGACAGAGCCTCCCGAGCTGCAGGTATACACCTCATTTTTTAAAACAAAAGGTAATTTAATAATTTCATCATAGCAGAATATGTGGGTGAATATCCCAGACATTACTGAAAAGGAGATAGTGAGCTACTTAAGGAGTGTGCCTGGGTTCTGTAGACTCAAGTGGGAACACAGGAAGGAATTGATGAAATCCTGGGGGAAGGGCTTAAGTCACAATGAAATAATAGACTCAACTGGAAGAAGAGGTCATGGACTCTTTTGCTAACATGTTCAATTTGCCCATTTTCCTTCTCCCTGATTTAGAGTATTTCTTCTTCAGAAAGAAGATGCAGCCACTAAGGTAAGTTTGTAAGGGTTTGTATCGGTATCTTTTGATGTTCCTATTCTAGAAAAAATAAAGAGAAATTCCTCTCTGATCCCCCCTAAACTGCCCATTCAACACCTTGGATCCTGCAAATCTAGTTTAATGAGCACCTCTCTTGTTACCCATACCTTGCAGTGACATTTTTAGCTTTCTGTATTTCTGTACAGTTCTGGCAGAGCTGGTACAGAAGGGGCGCGTGGACACGCATAGTCTCTTAGATGAGAAGAACTGAATTGCAGTTTCTCTTGGTGGAGCTGTATATTGAAGGAGTTGTTTTGATTTACCCTTTCACGTTATTCAATGTTTTCTTTTACCAAGTGTTTTTTGAGCACCTATTCTATTACAAGTTGAGGAACAAAACAGAAAAGATATGAAACAAATAAACAGGGTCCTTTTAAGTGCTTCCAGACAAATACCAAGGATGACAGAGCAGGGGGACGGGCTTTCAATCGAGTCCAAGGGAGCAGAAGATTTGGAGGAACATAATTCCTGGCTGAAGTTTGCAGGGTGTGTGCAAAGGAGCTGAGCGCTCCAGTTGCCCTCTGCTCCTGCCACATCCAGCCTGCTCCCCTCCTTTACCCTTGAGGGCACTGGAATGCATTCTATGTGTGAAGACCTTTCTGTCTATCCTGCTGCCCAATTGAAGCTTAAATCCCCTTTACTGCACCTGCGGCAGGCAGTCACCTGCCCCCTGTAAAGTCAACTAGCCTGCTTCATTTGCTTCAGCACAGCTCTGGGCAAGGACATTTTTTTGCCTCAGTATCCATGCCTGTTAGGCTGCCATCCATTATTCCGAGTTCTCCTTCGTTGGCTGCTTACACTCAGACTCACCCGTGTCTGAGTTAATTACATGGTGATCCCTAGACTGTGCCTTGGACAGGGTCCAGCACACTGCAAGTGCCCAGTACATGTTGGCTTTTATTATTTCAATCATGCCCTTCACAGCCATAAACCTATGAGGTAGGCAGTATTATTAGCCTCATTTTACAGATTGGAAAAATAGGTTCAGAAATATGAAGGGACATCCAAGGTCACACTACACAGTACATTAAAGGACTCAATCTCAGGGACCCAGGCTCATAAATATTTTTCACCAACTGCTTCTGAAAAGGAAAAGGAAATGCTCCTTACTGGTGAAAAGTTGTGGAACATAGTATGCTTTTAGCTATTTGGTTTCTATTCTTGCATTGCTAACTTATCTTTTGTTAAAAGTTTCACTTTTTGTCACTTAATTATAAAACAAAAAGCATTATATAAAATGTAAAATATTTAAAAAGCAGAAAAAAGTTACACTGCTTAATATGAGATTTCCTCATGACATTTTCTTTTTGGCGGTTATATCACACTGACTCATTTGAGTTTATTGACACCTAAACTGTTCTCACATATCTGAAACTCAGTCATTTTAAGGGCCACAGAGAGGCTTTGTCTCACGTTTTTGTAAAAGTTAATTTTAATATTTTTGCAGTGTTGGGGATCAAACCCAGGGTCTTGTACATGCTGGGCAAACCCTCTACTACCGAGCTATACCCCACACCCTCTCATGTGCTTTTAAATATATTCAGTGGGAGCTCGTTGTTCTTTTGGGGACAAATAAAGACTTAAGTTCCACATTTTCAGTAGTAGAAACTGTCTGTGTGTACAAATTACAAAATGCCAGTAACATCAAACACCACACAAATGTTCAATCTGTTTCTTCCCTGATTTTACCTCCCTGCTTTCCATAAGACTCAAACCTCAGTCCACTGTGACAACCCCAAAGAGCAGGAGGGAGTAAGCTATCCACATAGTCCCACTAAGACACTTCCTGTCACTCAAGTGAAAGGCAGACACACCCAATACCAGCAGTTCTCTCCAAAAAATTAGAACCTTCATCTCCAGGGTCTGCCCTTAAGTGCACTTGGTGTGTGTGAGCATGTTATAAGAGTAATCCAACTCCTGATTTTGAAATTTGATCATAAGTCACAGTAACATGTTTGACACCATGATCTAGCACACACTTGTGAAACAGCAGAATTCCACTACATCCAAGACTTTTTCTGTATCTTTCAAGATATAGGTCACTACACAGTTGAAGAGCCTTTTCTAAAAGGTCACAATCCACAGTTGTAAAGACACCTGTCAGCCAGTTCTTAGCCACATATGAAAACTATGCATCTTTATTTAGTAACTCAGTTCAATGTCAGATATCTGTCTTTTTACATTTCCCATTTTTCTACTCTATTATATGATACCCTTAAGGACACCAGTCTGAGTTTTTAAAAATAGTTCTTAGGTTGTCTACATAGTTATTAAAGAGACTCTCCTGCAACTTAATACTCGAGCAACACTTTCCCATCTCCAGAAGGGGCTATTTGTTTTAGAGTTTGTGTGACCAGGGCTCCTAGATTCCCAAATATCCAGTTTTGCTGGATCACAAACCAGAGTGCCGCTCTTATCTTAGAAGTGATCTGCTTTCTCCTTTCCTCATGTTATTCTTCAACGCTTTCTGCAGCATGGTTTCCTTGACTGACTCTCAAGTTGGAACCCTGCAAAGTGAAGCTGGCATGCGTACCCGAGCAGAAGACAACATCTACATCATTGAGGACAATCTTTACGTCATGGAATAAGACCAGGGGCACTCTTGGGGGTTTGCTGTCCATGACTACAGAAGATAGTGACCGGATATCACTATGGCAGACTCCTTGTAAACTCCAGGATGACTTTTCTCTGTCATTTCACCTGGAATTCTGATATGTCAGCCACATTGGGTAGAGTGACTCTCTAGCTCAGAACTGTATACAAACTCATTAACAGCATCCTCATTTTTATACTAAAAGTAGCTCTTTTTTTTTTTTTTTTTTTGGTTGTTGTAGAGCATTCTCCCACACATGAACATTTTAGAATTCTGTATTTTCTTTAGCCCCCATAATTCTTACATGCATAAAAAAAAGTATTTAGTGATACAGGAAGGAAAATTTTGTTTAAAACTGCCAAGCAAAGAGGAACAGGATTTAAGAATCAAAAAATTCGAAGACTTCTTTTGGAAGCATTTCATGATTACCTCTTGTTTTTATATTGTAACTCCAAATGTTTCTTTTTTTTATGTTTCCTAAGTTCAAATCATGAGGACCTGCAGGTTTTTATTCCCCCCTCCGCCACCGTGGGAAAATAGAAGTGGGTCTAATTTCACCATTTTAGGAATATGTTTTCTCATTGCTGTGGAAATGTGATGCATGGAATGACTGATCTGTGGATCAGGAGGGCTATTTTAGCCACGAGGGATTGCAGTAGGCAGTGTGGACCTAGTAGACGCCAGGGGAAGAAAACTATTTACCATGTGGTTCAGTACATTTATGCTATTTGTACCCTTGCACTTGGGCCATGGTGCTAGGCAATTTTTTCCCTCCCTCCCTTCCTTGCTTCCTTCCTTTCTTCTTTTATTTCTGGTACTGGGATTGAACCCAGGGGTGCTCTGTCATTGAGCTGCATCCCCAGCCCTTTTTATATTTTTACTTTGAGATGCGGTCTTTCTAAGCTGTTTAGGTCTTTGCTAAGTTGCTGAGGCTGGCTTTGAACTTGCGATCCTCCTGCCTCAGCCTCCTCAGTCACTGGGATTACAGGTCTGTGCCACTGCTCCTGGCCAGTGCTAGGCATTTTTGTAGACTCTGAACTAATTTTCAGAATGAGGAGAGAGACAGAAATGAAAGGGAAAAGAATGAGGGAGTAGGGAAAAGATTGTCTGCCTTAGGAAAGTTCTATCGCAAGTGTAATAGTGTTTGAAATTATCATTAGTGTTTTCTAAAATTTTATATTTCTAAATGATCTCCAGACCACTTATATTTAAAGTTATTTCAGAAAGTTGAAGGGTCTTTTTCCTATCTAATTAATTCCAAGGCCTTTTGTTTTATTGTTTTTATTTTATTTTTTTTTTAGTAATTCCGTGACACTTTGGTTATGCTAGGAGTTAAAGAGAGGTGTATTGTAAGGAATCTTCAATCTTCAGTCACTCATGTGATTGTTGAGAAATGTAGATATGCAAGAGCTGATATTGTCAGAAAAAGAAATGTTTCCACATGAACAGTTGACAGGGTTGGGTAATTAATTTCAATTTCAATTTGAGTGAACCCTGAAATCATGGTTGGAGTTCAAAGATACCCACGCCACAGTGGTCTGGGAGGGCAGGATGCTTAATGTCAAAGGTTACATTTCTCCACTGTTCTGCAGAGTTCTAGGAAATTACCAGGCCCTTTGAGTGAGGGTTCTATGGGCAAATAAGATCTGTATACACTGTGTTCTGGGTTTGGCAGCTGAGATGAGCCTAATTGGATCTAAAAATGTTACGTTCCTACTACAGTGTTTTCTTTTTCTTAAATTTGAGGCAACATGCATAAATTTGGAGCTTTGGAATTAAAGTCCAGATTTGTAGTGTGTTGGGAAAGCTTGTCAAAATTAGACTGCACTCTTGGTTTTGTTTATTTTGTTCGCAAATGCTGGGGATGGAACCCAGGGCCTCCAGCCTGGGCTGCGTGCTTGTGGTCAGAGGTCCCCCAGCTGGGGCTGCACCCTCTGCATGCTGCTTTCCTGGCCCACTCATTTTCCATTCTTGCCTGATTTGTGTAGGGCTTCGAGTTTATGATGCCTGCTCTCATCTCCATATTCTTTCTGGAGATTTATTATCCACGCTGAAGGGCCTGGGAATCTGGTTAACTGTTCAATCTCACATTTCCAAAACTTGTTTGAACACACAAGCTCAGTGCCTACTAGCACTCTGTGAAACAAATTACATGGGGAAATCCCTCAGTACTCAGGATTAAGAATATGACTTGAATCTGGGTGTGGTGGTGCACGCCTGTAATCCCAGCAGTTTGGGAGGCTGAGGCAGGAGGATCGCCAGTTCAAAGCCAGCCTGAGCAATAGGAGGTGCTAAGCAACTCAGTGAGACCCTGTCTCTAAATAAAATACAAAGTAAGGCTGGGATGTGGCTCAGTGGTTGAGTGCCCCTGAGTTCCAATCCCCACTATCAAAAACAAAACAAAACAAAACAAAACAAAAAAAAACAGGAATTGATTTCTAATCCTGACTGTTCTCAGTGACACTAGATGGCATTAGGATAGCTTGTTCTTTATGCTCAATTTTTTCACCTATTAGGTATAATCTTCTCCATGCCTAATTTGGTGTTTAGTGATAATTCTAATGAAGGGTTACTTGTAAGAAATCTTTGCAAACACTACAGAATGCAAAATAGAGAAAGGGGAGGAATTTCATTATTATGATTTTTTTCTATAAATCTATCAATCTTAGAGATCATCTTGAATTTTGTTTGGATCCTTTGAGACACAATTGAGGTTCCATTACCTACAATCTGTCCTGGAGAAAGAGGACCTGGCTATGATTAAGACTGTATACTCGAAGTTATGAAATTTTGGGCTGGGGTTGTGACTCAGTGGTAGAGCGCTTGCCTAGCATGTGTGAGGCACTGGGTTCGATTCTCAGCACCACATACAAATAAGTTAATAAAGTTTCATCAACAACTAATAAAAATATTTTTTAAGAATTTATGAAATTTTGCACATGTTTAAGTAGCATGACCAATCACTGATAAGCTGTTAAGATGAGATGATTCTGTGAGTATGTGAAAGTGGGGGACTCCTCCTGGTTGTATGTGCATTCGTTAATAAATAAGATTTGTTCCATCCTTTTGAAAACTGACCTGTCATTTTCTCAGACTCATCTTTTAGGTCTGGCCAGGCCCCTTCACCTTGTTGGGGACATGGCCAAGGTGTCCAAATGTGCCAGGTCAAGTAGGCCCCAGGTGCTCTGCTGGGTGCTGGAGAGAGAGCAGAGGCCCTTCTTGAACTCCGGTTCCTATGAAGTTCTGGTTGAGTAGGAGCCACCATTCCTAGTACTCATTAATGCTAAGGAAAAAGAAAAAATTGTGATAGAGACTGGCTTCTAAATGACACTTGGGGTCAGAAAACTCTGTGGCAGGGATGTCCTGTTTACTGTGAGATGTTTGGCGTCATGTCTTGTCTACACATTAGATTCCAGTCACACCTGGTTGTGATGACTGGAAATGTCTCCGAAGGGGCAGCACCAGCCCAGATGAAAACCACCATGACAGAAGGCATCTGTGGGGGGTAGGGGAGGAGCCAGTGGTGCACTGTCAGCCTGTTTTCAGGGGCTGCCTAGGGGAAAGAGGTGACATTTGAGATAAAAGCAAAAGAATGTGTCAGCAACACTGCCACATGAATACCTGCTGGAAGAAACCTACCAAGTGCAAAGGTCCTGAGGCAGGAAGAAGCCTGAGTAGTGTAAGAGGAAGTTGTGTTCCAAGAACCAAAAAATGCAACTACAGCTGCAGCGAAGAGAAGAGTAGAGAGAAAGTGGGGCTGGAAAGCTGGACAGGTGTTTCACCAGGGGCTGGATGAAAGGGGGTCTGAATACATCTGTTCAAGCAGAGTCCCAGTCTGGGAAAATGAAGCACTTCAGCATATTGAAGGTTAAACCTGCTGTCCCTTGCCACATATTTAACACTTTAAGGTGAGTCAGTGACTCTGTTCTAAGCTCAGGTTTAGCCCTCTGATGAAAAGCCAGCATGGTTAGAATGTCAGAAGGGGCAGGTAGGACGAGGCTGGAGGGGAAGGGCACATCCCGGCAGCCACAGGCCTCTGTAGGGCTGAGTGATGGCCCCCAGGCCTAAGAAGAGCCATCCTGGAAGAAGAGGAATGGGGTAGCAAAGGGTGTCCCTGATTGCACAGGGCCTGGCAGCAGCTGAGTAAACTTTCCCAAACTTGCAAGTTTTTAAAAAAATGTGTTCTTTCTAGATATGTATGACAGTATATTTAGACGTATTATACATACATAGAATAAGTATAACTTGTTCCAGTTAGGATCCCATTATTGTGGTTGCACACAATGTGGAGTTATAGGGGTCATGTATTCATATATAAGGATAGGTAGTTATGTCCAATTCATTCTCCTGTCTTTCCTATTCCCATCCTCTCTCCCTTCCTTTCATTCCCCTTTGTCTAATCCAGTGAACTTTTTTTTTTAAATTTTCTTTTCTTTTTTCTTTTTTTCTTTTTTGGTACCAGGGATTGAACCCAAGGGCACTCCACCACTGAGCCACATCCCCAGCCCTATTTTGCATTTTATTTAGAGGCAGGGTCTCACTGAGTTGCTTAGGGTCTCGCTAAGTTGCTGAGGCTGGTTTTGAACTCGCGATCCTCCTGCCTCAGCCTCCCAACTGCTGGGATTACAGGTGTGTGCCACTGCACCCAGCTCCAGTGAACTTCTATTCTTCCGATCTCTTGTTTTGGGTTAGCATTCGCAAATCAGAGAGAACATTCTGCCTGTTTTTGGGGGGTGATTGGCTTATTTCACTTAGCATGATATTCTCAGTTCCCTCCATTTACTGGCAAATGCCATAATTTCATTATTCTTTATGGCTAATATTCCATTGTGTATGTGTACCACATTTTCTTTGTTTATCTGTTGTAGGGCATCTAGGTTGGTTCCATAGTTTAGCTATTGTGAATTGAGCTGCTATAAACATCAATGTGGCTGCCTCAGTGTAGTATATTGATTTTAAGTTCTTTTGGTATAAACTGGGGAGTGGGATAACTGGTGGTTCCATTCCAAGTTTTCTAAAGAATTTCCATTCTGCTTTCCAGAATGGTTGCACTAATTTGCAGTTCCATCAGAAATGTGTAAGTGAACCTTTTCCCCCACATCCTCACCAACATTTATTGTTGCTTATATTCTTGATAATTGCCATTTTGACTGGAGGAGATGAAATCTTAGAGTCGTTTCATTTCTCCAATTGCTAGAGAGATTGAACATTTTTTCATATATTTTTTGACCATTTGTATTTTTTCTTTTGTGAAGTGTCTGTTTGGTTTCTCAGCCCATTTACTAATTGGGTTATTCTTTTTTTGGCATTAAGTTTTTTGAGTTCTTTGTGTATCCTGGAGTTTAATGCTCTATGTGAAGTACTGGTGGTAAAGATTTTCTTCCATTTTGTAGACTCTCTGTTCTTGATTGCCAAACTTGCAACTTTGAGAGGCAGTAGTTAGTTTGGGGGCTAGGGGAGGGTTGCAGGAACTTTAGTTGATCCACAAGTGGATTTTCAAAAATAGTTACATATTTTAATGTATATATATATTTTTTAAAAAAGGCATCAAACCCATGATTTAATGGTTGTTGTTTAGAATGACTAAAATTTTAAAGTTAAGTAATCTAAACAATTTGAGTGAATAATAGTGAAGAATAAAGTGAATATGGCAAAGGTTATGTGGTCAGGGAGGCAAATGATGAGATCAGCTGGGAGCTTGTTAAAATAGATTCTGACTGCCGGGCACGGTGGCGCACGCCTGTAATCCCAGCACTTGGGAGGCTGAGGCAGGAGGATTGCAAGTTCAAAGCCAGCCTCAGCAACTTAGCGAGACCCTAAGCAACTCAGTGAGACCCTGTCTCTAAATAAAATACAAAATAGGGCTGGGGATGTGGCTCAGTGGTGGAGTGTCCCTGGGTTCAATCCCCAGTACCAAAAAAAAAAAAAAAAAAAAAAATAGATTCTGACTTACGAAGATAGGTGGAACCTAAGAAGTTTGCTTGTTTAAATGGCAGAAGATAAGCTACTGGTGATTATTTGTCATTTCAACAAAAATATTCAGCGCTGGGAAAAGAATATGTTGAAATAAGAGCATATAATAGTCCTTCATTGCTACATATTTCAGAAGTAAGCCTCAGGAAATAAATGCAAAAATTACATTTTATACTGTAGGATTCTTGTAATGACACTTTTGTGGCCAAAGAAAAGACTTCACTCAGAGTCCCCTAAATATAGGAAAACACTAAGACGAGTAGGGGAAGCATTCACATCCTGATTAGCATAGTTTTCATGCTTCTTCTAGGCTCATAGGGCTTCCTGGAAGGAAAGAAATGGTACTTAGTCATTCAATCTCCCTGATCGATGTCTTCTTTTGTCATTCGATTGTGAACAGTTTATGGAGGTCCTTGGATATACATCCTCCCAAGATGATATGCTTTTATTTGATTTTTGATCATATCATGTTTTCGAAGGAAATATCCTTGCAGAGCCATTGGTCTGTCCACGCAAAGGTAATGATAACCAAACGAAAAAATAAGGCGGCTTTGGCAGCCTTGATGTAGCAATATGAGCAAGGTGTATGTGAGGCTGTGGGGAAAAGACGGGAAAGTTTGATCTTCCACCCCTATGGGCTCTGCCTCTTCAGATTCAACCAACTGTGGCTCAGAAAATGTTTGAAAAAAATTCCATCTGTACTGAACATGTGCAGACTTCTATTGTCATTATTCCTTGAGAAATATAGTATGACAGCTATTTATGTAGCATTTCTATTGTGTAAGGTATTATAAGTCATCTAGACATGATTTAAGTTATGCAAGAGTATTTGCAAATTTGGTGGTATTTTATAAAAGGTATTTGAGCATCTGTGGATTTTGATATTTACAGGAGGTCCTGGGGCCAATCTCTCCTGGGTGCTAAGAGACCACTATTCTTACAACTCTTGAGCTCCCAGTAATCTTTTTTTTTTTTTTTTCCAACATGTCAAAAGAACCTTTATTCCTTTTTATTTTAACAGTTTATGCTTTCTTGCCAGATGCCTTTGGAGGAGGTGCTTTCTGGACTGAAGTTTTGACCCTTTGAGTTTTCGGAAGTGGAGCTGCCTTCTGGCCTGAGGCTTCCTGGGCTTTCTGGGCAGGAGCCTCCTTGCCTGCTGCAGTCATCTTTTTTTGGGTTTTTTTTGGCTGGAATTTTAGCTTTAGCAGCAGCTGCTACAGCTGCAACTGCAGTCTTAGCAACAGGGGCTTTTTGGGGAGAAGCTTTCAGGATAGCTGCCCTCCGAAGCTTCTTAACTTCATTCTTGATTATGCTGTTCCTCATTTTCTTTGCCTTCATGACTTTATAACGATCAAAATCAGTCATTTTGGCTTTCCTTTCTCTGGCTTTCATTTTTTTGACCCACCTTGTGGCTGCCCAATTTGTACTGATATCTGCCTTCTGCCAGGCTCGTTGAACCTACTTCTGGCAGGCACTGTGAGTGATTGTAAGATGCCCTCAGTGACTCTCAAGTACCCCGAGGGCCTTTTCAATGCTTACTTGGAGTCTTGGGGGCCACTTGTGCCTTTCCCCAATCTTCCAAGTCCTTCTTCCACAAGGTCACCAATGTAATCGATGTAAAAGTCTAGATCTGACTATTCCTTGCAACTGCTCCTCACTGGGTAAAACTCCCAGCTCCATAGCAAGCCCATCACCACTTACCTGAGATCACCTTTCCTGCTTCTTGGGGTCACTCCCTGCTGTACTGCTGTGGATACAAATGCCTCAGATACCTGAGCTCACCCCACCTGCCAGGAGTGCTTGCCTCCTGTTTCTCCACTGGGCATGTCATTCTTCAAGCTCTGCTTCAGAGCCACAACTGCAGCCCTCTGTACCCCAAACCCCTGGACAGAATTAGTCTTCTGAGCACTTGTGTGCAACCTTGTTTATGTTACTCACTAACTATGGGAAAATGGGAGAGACTCCTACAGGGCAGGTGTGTTGCTAAGTGCCTCACTGGATCCCTGGACACAAGGACAGGGTTGTCCAGCCTGTGTGCCATCCTTGGGTGAATGATAAAGAGCCCCTGCCTTTTCTGGCTGATACAGCCCTAAGTCAGGACAGAGGTTGTATGTGGAGTCTGACCTGGGGCCTTTGTGTTGTACAAATAAAAATCATAAATGGTGACCCTATAACTTAGGCCCTCATATTCAAGATGTTTAGGTTAATGACACTTTTTGTCTGTTTGTTTGTTTGTCTGTTTGGGTACCAGGGGATTGAACTCAGGGGCGCTTGACCACTGAGCCACATCCCCAGTCCTATTTTGTATTTTACTTAGAGACAGGGTTTCACTGAATTGCTTAGTACATCGCTTTTGCTAAGATTGGCTTTGAACTTGTGATCCTCCTGCGTCAGCCTCCCAAGTTGCTGGGATTACAGGTGCGTGCCACCATACCTGGCTAGGTTAATGATACTTTTTATACTCAGAGGGAGGTGTACATATTTTCTAGCTTATACTTAGTGTTATGTACATTTCAATTAACACTAGTGAATACACTGGCAGTAAGGTGTCCTAGAACATTCCAGGGCATGTTGGGGATGGGAAGAAGCAAGGAAGAGGATCTTTTAAAAATGTCTGATAAGTTTATTTGTTTGATTTGAGTGCAGAAGACTTAGTGAACCTCAAGGACTCTTTAGGGCCATAATTAGCAGACTTGACTGGATATTAGTTATCTGGGTAGGTTGGTTGCCCAGACCAACCAAATCAAAATCTCAGAGTCAAGAGATGTGGCCCATGCCTGTAACCCGAGTTACTCAGGAGGCTGAGGCAGGAGGATCACAAGTTTGAGGCCAGTCTTGGCAACTTAGCAAGACCCTCTCTCAAAATATTAAAAAGGACTGGGGGCATAGCTCAGTGGTAGAGTGCCTCGGGGTTCAATACCCAATACTGGAAAAAAAATAGAATCTCAGGATGAAGGGTGCAGGTGTCGTAATTTAAAAAATTTCCCTGGTTGAGGTATACGTGTAGCTCAGGCTGAGAACCACTGACCTAGAGAACTTGGAGAGGGTGGATGACAACGTGCTTTCATATTCTGCAGGTCAAGAGCTCTGGAAGAACATAAAAATATGAAAGAAAACAGAAAACTTCAGATCAATATCCCTGTTGAACATAGACACAAAAATTCTCAATAAATGCTGGCAAATGGCACATAAAAATGTGTATCGTGCACTGTGATCAAGTGGGGTTCATCCCAGGGATGCAAGGTTAGTTCACCATGTGGAAATCAATAAACATAATTCATCATATCAATAGACTTAAAGCCAAGAATCATATTACCTCAATAGATGCAGAAAAACATTTGATAAAATACAGCACCCCTTGATGATCAAAACACTAGAAAAACTAGGGATACTAGGAACATACCTCAACATTGTGAAAGCTCTCTATGCTAAGCCCACAGCCAATATCATTCTAAACGGAGAAAAATTGAAAGCATTCCCTCTAAAAACTGGAACATAACAGGGATGCCTTCTTTCACCACTTCTATTCAACTTCATCCTTGAAACTCTAGCCAGAGCAATCAGAGAGACGAAAGAAATCAAAGGGATATAAATAGGAAAAGAAGAACTCAAACCATCACTATTTGCTGATGACATGATTCTATATTTAGAAGATCAAAAAATTCCACCAGAAACTTCTAGAACTCATAAATGAATTCAGCAAAGTGGCAGGATATAAAATCAATACCCATAAATCAAATGCATTTCTATATATCAGTGATGAATCCACTGCAAGAGAAATTAGGAAAACTACCCCATTCACAATAGCCTCAACAACAACAACAACAAAAAAACAACAACTTGGGAATCAATCTAACAAAAGAGGTGAAAGACCTCTACAATGAAAACTACAGAACAGTAAAGAAAGAAATTGAAGAAGACCTTGGAAGATCTCCCATGCTCTTGGATAGGCAGAACTAATATTGTCAAAATGACCATACTACCAAAGGTGCTATACAGATTCAATGCAATTCCTATTAAAATCCCAAAGACATTCTTCATGAAACTAGAAAAAGCAATCATGAGATTCATTTGTAAAAATAACAGACCCAGAATAGTTAAGGCAATCCTTAGCAAGAAGAGTGAAGACCTTAAACTATACTACAGAGCAATGGTAACAAAAACGGCATGGTTTTGGCACCAAAACAGACATGTACACCAATGGTACAAGATAGAAGACACCGGGACAAACTCTCATAAATACAGCTATCTACTAGAGTAAGGTGCCAAAAACATACATTGGAGAAAAGATAGCCCATTCAAAAATGATGCTGGGAAACTGGAAATCTGTATGTAGCATGATGAAATTAAACCTCTCTCTTACCATGCACAAAAATCAACTCAAGATGGATCAAAGTTTTAGGTACTAGAACAGAGATCCTGTGCCTAATAGAAGAAAAAGTAGGCCTAAATCTTCATCATGTTGGCTTAGGACATGACTTCCTTAACAAGACTCCTAAAATGTAAGAAGCAAAATTAAGAATCAATAAATGGGATGGATTCAAACTGAAAAGCTTCTTCTCAGCAAATAAAAGTTAATAACATGAAGAGAGAACCTACAGAATGGGAGAAAATCTTTATCACATACACTCAGATAGAGAACTAATCACCAGAATATACAAAGAACTAAAAAAACTCAACACCAAAAAAAAAAAAAAAAAAAAAAAAAAAAGAAAAAGACCCAATTAATATATGGGCTAAGGACCTGAACAGATACTTCATAGAAGATATACCTTTGATCATCAAATATATGAAAACATGTTCATCATTTTTTGCAATTACAGAAATGCAAATAAAAACTACTCTAAGATTTCATCTCACTCCAGTCAGAATGGCAACTATCAAGAATACAAGCAATAGTACCTATTGGCGAAGATGGGGGAAAGTGCACTCATACATTGCTGGTGGGACTGCAGATTGGTGCAACCACGTGGAAAACAGTGTGGAGATTTCTCAGAAAACTTGGAACAGAACCACCGTTTGACCAGCTATCCCACTCCTCGGTTTATACCCCAAGGACTTAAAATCAGCATACTACAGTGATGAAGCCACACCAATGTTTATAGTAGCTCAATTCACTGTAGTTTAAATATGGGACCAATCTAGATGCCATTCAACAGATGAATGGATAAAGAAAATTTGGCACATATACACAATGGAATATAACTCAGCTTTAAAGAAGAATGAAATTATGACATTTGCTGGTAAATGGATGGAACTAGAGAATATCATGCTCAGTGAAATAAGTCAATCCCAAATAACCACAGGCCAAATGTTTTCTCTGATATATGGATGCCGATCCATTGTGGGGGGTTGGTAGGGAAGAATGAAGGAATTTTGGATTATGCAGAGGTGTGAGGCAGTGGGGATAGGAAGGACGGTAGAATGAGACAGACATTATTACCCTATATACACTACAGGTATGACTCAGAACCATGTACAGCCAGAGGAATGAGAAATTGTGCTCCATTTGTGTACAATGTGTCAAAATGTCCTACAGTCACGTATAACCAATTAGAACAAATTTAAAAAATTAAAAAATAAAACAGGAAAATACCAATGGTGGGCTAGGACAGGTGAGCCACCGCAGTGGGGAAAAGGACCTGGAGCCAGGTGACAGCAGGTGTGTCCTATGTCTAGCTTCCATGGCAACTGCATTAAGTTGTTGGTAGCCAGGGAGCAAGAGTCTGAATGCTACCAGGCTTTTGCAAACCTTCCCAGGAAGCTGATCCACAGCTGTTCTGCTGACTTGTCCCTGGCCCTTCTAAGAACCAGAAGAATAAGCAAAGAAGAAAGTCCCTGTTGGCCTGGGAGGAAATGCTCGAAGGTAACCTCTGTTTTGTACTGTGGATTGCTGAGATGAAGCTTCCTCTGTCTGGTGGTCCCTGCACCTGCATGGGCCTAAAAATTGATGATCACCAGTTCACACATTTCTTAATAGACTTTGGTTTTTTTTTTTTTTTTTTGGAACCAGGGATTGAACTCAGGGGCACTTGGCCACTGAGCCACATCCCCAGCCCTATTTTGTATTTTATTTAGAGACAGGGTCTCACTGAGTTGCTTAGGGTCTTGCTAAGTTGCTGAGGCTGGCTTTGAACTCACGATCCTCCTGCCTCAGCCTCCCGAGTGGCTGGAATTACAGGTGTGTGCCACCGCGCCCGGCTTCGGGTTGTTTTTAAAGATCAATTTTTGGCATACAGCAAAACTGAGTGGGAAGTACAGAGTTCTCACATGACTAGCCTCCCCATCACACTCACACACACACACACACACACACACACACACACACACACACCCACAGCCTCCAGCATCATCAGCAGTTCTATCAGTGTGGCACATTGGTTAGGACTGATGAACCAACATGGATGCAGCATTGCCAATTGAAATCCACAGTCACCTTAGAGTTCACTCTTGCGGTGGTGCATTCTATGGGTCTCAACAAATGTGTGATGACATGTATCCACCACCAGTTTCACACAGAGTAGTTTCACTACCCTGAAACACCACTGTGCTCCAACTGAGTGATCTCTGCCCCTCCCCAGATCCCTAGGCGCCTCTGATCTGTCACCACAATCTCACCTTCTCCAGGAAGTTATTTAGTTGGCATCATCTACGTGTAGACTTTCAAATCGGCTTCTTTCACTTAACAACATGCATTTAAGTCTCCTCCGTTCCTTTTTGTCCCTTCATTGCTCATTTATTCTTATTGCTGGATAATTTTGCATTGTCTGAGTGTACCACTGTTTATTCCTTCTCCTATGGAGGGACACCTCGGTGGCTTCCAAGGTTTGGCAATTATGAATTACGCTACGATAAATATTCATGGGCAGGCTTTTGTGAGATGTAAGTTTTAAACTGACTGGGTAAGTATCAAGGAGTGTGATTGCTGTCGATGAGAAAGGAAATGTTTAGTTTCATATAAAACTGCCAAACTGTCTTCCAAAGTGCCTGAATCATTTTCATTCTGGAACATCAGTAATGAATGTGAGTTCCTATTGCTCCACAGCCTCACCAGCAGTTGGTGTTGGACTTTGGCCACTCTGATAGGTATGAAACGGTATCTATTGCTGATTTCCTCAGAACATGATGATGCTCACCATGTTTTCCTTTGCTTTTTTTTGCCATCTGTATACATTCTAAGAGAGGAGTTTATTCAGATCTTTTGGTCATTTTTAAAAATTTTTAAAAATTTTATTCATTCTAATTAGTTGTTTCTGACAGCAGAATGCATTCATACATTTTGATAGATCATATATAAATAGAGTGCAATCTTCCATCTCTCTGATTACACAAATCATACATGGGTCACGCGGTCATGCATGTACATGAGGTAATAATGTCTGTTTCACTCTGCTATCATTTGTACCCCCATACCCTTTCCCCTCCTTTCACTCCCCTCTACCTAATATAAAGTAACTCTATTCTTCCCTAGCACTCCCCCATCCCTCGCTTATTGTGAATTAGCATCCACATATCAGAGAACACATTTGGCCTTTGTTTTTTTGAGTTTGTATTATTTCACTTAGCTGAGTAATATTCCATTGTGTGTATATAGTTGGATATAAATGGATATTTTCTTTACCTATTCATCTGTTGAAGGGCATCTAGGTTGGTTCCACAGTTGCTATTGTGAATTGAGCTGCTATAAACATTGATGTGACGGTGTCACGTGTAGTATGCTGATTTTAAGTCCTTTGGGTATAAATCGAGGAGTGGATAACTGGGTCAAATGGTGGTTCCATTCCAAATTTTCTGAGGAATCTCCTTGAAATCAACCATTAACTTATTATTGAGTTTTAAGAGTTCTTTGTATATTTTATCAGGTATGTTTATTGAAGATATTTTTTTTTCCCAGTCTGTAACTTGCCTTCTTGTTCTCTGCTTTTTTAAAGTTTCTTGTTCTCTCTCTCTCTTCTCAGTTTCTTTGTTTTTAGTACCAGGAATTGAATCTAGGGGCATGCAACCACTGAACCACATCCCTGGCTCTTTTATGCTATTTGTACACTTGCACATGGCTAGGCATTTTCCCCCTTCCTTCCTTCTTTCCTTCCTTATATTTCTGGTACTGGAATTGAATCCAGGGGTGCTCTGTCACTGAGCTGCATTCCCAGCCCTTTTTATTTTTTAATTTTGAGACAGGATTTCGCTATGCTGTTTAGGGTCTCGCTGAGTTGCTGAGGCTGGCTTTGAACTCATGATACTCCTGCCTCACCTCCTGAGCTGCTGGGATTGTAGGCATGCACCACAGAAACTGGCACCTTCTGATTCTCTTTCTCTATTTTTTATTGATTCTTTTCATTCTGACATAATTATAAAAGCATGGAATATATCTTGTTCTAATTCAGCTCCCATTCCTTCTTGTTCTCTGGACAACATCTTTTGCAGAGCATAAGTGTTTAATTTCCCTGACTTGTCACTTCTTTTTCTTTCACGGATTATGTCTTCAATGTTGTATCTAAACAGTCATCAGCAAACCCAAGATTATCTCAATAATCTTCTGTTATCTTCTAGGAGTTTTGTAGTTTGGCCCTTTACAGTTAGGGCAATGCTTTGCTTTCAGTTAATTTTTGTGAGGATTATAAGGTCTGTGTCCAGGTTTATTCTTTTATAAGTAGATATCCTGTGAATTCAGCTGCATTTGTTAAAACTCTCTTTGCTCCAGTTATTGCTTTTGTTGTTTTTGCAAAGATGAGTTGACTATGTATATATGGGTCCATTTGTGAGATCTCTATTCTGTTACACTTATCCCTTTGTCTAAGATCGTACCAGTAACATGATATCTTGGTTACTGGAGCCTTATGGCAAGTCTCTAAGTTTAGTAGTGTCTGAACTCTTTGCTGTTTTCTCTTAATATTATTTTTGCTAGATATTTTGCTCTAGATCTTTTGCTTCTCCTATACATTTTAGAATCAGTTTGCCAATTCTCACAAAATAAATTACTAGAGTTTTGATTAGAATTGCATCGAATCTATACATTAGTTTGGGAAGAACTGACATCTTAACAATGTTGAGTCTTCCTATCCATGAACATGGAGTATCTTTTAATTTATTTAGTTCTTTCATTTTAAAATCATGTTTAAGTTTTCCTCATGTAGATCATGTACATTTTTTGTTAGATTTGTATCAGAATTTTTCATTCTTTTGGTGCTAATGAGCATAGTATTGTTTTTAATGTCCAATTTCAATTTCTCATTGCCCACACATGGGAAGGTAACAGAATTTAGGTACTAATCTTATAGTCTACAAATTTGCTGTATTTATTTATTAATTTTAATAGGAGGGTTTTTTGTTTGTTTTTCTTCAGTTCTTTGGGATTTTCCTTTTTCTTTTTTTTTTCCCCAGTTACTAGGGATCAAACTGAGGGCTTTGTGCACACCAGGCAAACACTCTACTATTGAGCTCTACATTTCCAGCCCTTCTTTGGAATTTCTGTGATCGTGTTACACGCGAACAAAGACTTTTATTTTTTATTTCCTAAACTGTATACCTTTTATTTGTTTCTCTTGTCTTATTGTATTAGCTAGGACTTTCAGTATGATGTTAAAAAAGAGTGGTGAGAGTAGATATTTGTTCCTTGTTCCTTAGTGAAAAAAGCACTGAGTTTCCGTCATTAAGTATGGTATTAGATGTAGGTTTTTTTGTTTGTTTGCTTGTTTTTAGAATTAGAAAATCAGGTTGAGGATATTCCCTTGTGTAGATTCACACTAATTAAACACTGGATTCACTCTTTTTTTTTTTTGGATTGGGGATTGAACCCAGGGCCACTTTACCACTGAGCTACATCCCAAGTGAAGTTTATTTTTTATTTTAAGACAGAATCTTGATAAATTGCTAAGGGTGTCACAAAGTTGCTGAGGTTGCATTTGAACTTGCAATTCTCCTGATTCCCTGAATCACTGAGATTACAGGCCTGTGCCATATGCCTGGCACAAAGGATATAAGAACTTTAATGGATGCTTGAAATGAAGGGTAGTACTGAATTTATATATAAGCTCTGCAATACTTAAACAGTCAATTCAATAACCCAGATAGTTACCAAATGGCCACGTGTACAGTGTGGGTATGCTGGACAAAATGATGATTCACATTCCAGGCTGAATATACTGGGCAGTGAGAGATTTCATCATGCTATCCAGAAAAGCAAGCAAGTCAAAACTTATGAATTATTTATTTCTGGAGAATTTCATTTAATACATCCAGACTGTGGTTGACCTCACGGAACTGAAACCATAGAAGGTGAACCTGTGGATAAGGGGGATCTACTGTAGCTGATAAGAGTCCAAGATCCTAAAATGTCATTAGGCAAAGGTTCAGTGTAAGTGCAGTGGCTATTTTTCAATCCTTGTTATACTTGACCCCTTTTAGCACTTGACCTCACCAACGAACAGAGCTTTCTCATAGCTCTCTCTTCCTTTTTATTCCAAGGAGTGGTCCCACTTTTCTTGGTTTTCTTTCTGTCTCTGCATTTGTTCTGAGAGTCTGTAGCTGGATCTCCTGAAGTGTCCAGGTGCCTTTGGATTCAATCTTCTATTCATTCTTTCTTGACATTTTTCCCCATTATTTGGAGATCTCCAAACCTCTTTTGCAGTCAGATCTCTCTTTTGAGTTTCAAGTACAGTCATGAAGTGCTGGTTGGGAAATTTCACCTGCATGTTTCACGGGGAGCTGGAGCTTTGTGTTTCTTGATTTGAACTTAGAATCTTGTAGCCCTATTTGTTCAGATAGTTTCTGATTCAAAAATCAGATGTTCCTAGGATTCTCATCTTTTGCTTCATTCTCATGCAAATCTCTGTCTTCATCCCATACAGGTAATACATACAGCCTGCTGATCATGTCCCCTGATAGCGTTAATCTATCCACATCCTTCCTTTCCCACAGATGTTCTTTCAGTCCAGGCCTTGGTTAACTTGGGATAGATTGCTTCAGTGACCTTCCTCCTGTGCTCCCCTCCTGTTCATTATCCATATAGTCACTTCAGAGACACACTAAACATACAGAATATGCCATATTTCTCTCTTGCTTAGACTTCTGCCCCACCCCAATACCTAAAGAAGCAATGCATCTTAACATGGCCCCATTATACCTCCTTGCAGGTCACTGTCCACCCTGGTCCTCCCTGTTCCCTCCACCTTATCTTCCAAACAAGCCAATGGCCCATCATCCTCTAAATGCCTGATGCTGTTTCTCACTCTTGCTCCTTTTCACTTGCTGGTTCCATTGCCAAACATAACCTTTTTAAACTCATTTTCCATTCACCTCTCCATACCTTGTTCAAGCTTCAACTTTTTCTGACAGTCTTCTCTATATTGTTCTCTCATACCTTTCTGTATATTGTATGTGTCTTTATTCTTGCAATTATCAAACTGTGATTTCTCTAAAGATCTTTCTCTCCTGTTGGCCTGCAATTGCTTTTGGGGCAGACACTGGGTTTTGTTTATCTCCATTTGTCTTAAAACACTTGTGATTTCTCTTTTAGTCTTTACCTAACTCCTGTGGTAGATTAAAGATGAACTCACTCTTTTGAATTTGGAGTGGGAAGACTCTCAGTGGCCCCCAGTGGTCCACTCTCCTGGCATTCACATCCTTGTGAAATTCCCTCCTCAAGAGTATGGGTCAGGCTAATGATTTGCTTCTAACCAACAGAACACAGCAAGTGAGAAGGCACCATCTGCCTTGCTAGAAGCTTCTCTACTGGCTCCCCCCTTCTATGGTTTTGATGAAGTGAGTCATCAGAGGAATGAGGACAGCCGGCCAAGTGCTGAGGCCCTCTTCTGACAGATCATGGGGAGCTGAATGGCCTTTCCAGGTGAGCCTCCCAGTGAAACTCTCGCCCTCAGCATCAACCCCACCCTTCCTCTGGCTCCTGTCTGGAATCCTTCCATTCTGACACACACCACTTCTCACCCACTCACTGCTCTCATCACATCAGCCTTTATACTTCTAGAAATTCCATGTTCCTTCCTACCTTAGTGTCTTTGAATTTTATACTTTATCTTCTCCATCCAGAGACCTTGACTTTAGCTCACTTCATGGCCAACACCTCCCTTTCTCAGTTTAAATGTCCTGATATTTGGTCTGGATTCTCCTGAGAAACAGAACCAATAGAAAACTACCTATCTGTAGATAATGATGCTTGTTTTTAATCTATCTACCTACTTACCTGCCAATCCACCTATCCAGGAGGAGATTAGTGTAATGCATTGGCTCACACTACTGTAGAGGCTGAGACTCACTCAATATGCTGCCTTGTAAGCTGGAGACCCAGGAGAACCAATGGAGTAGTATGCAGGCCTGAGAGCTGGAGGGCTGATGGTAGAGATTGCAGTCTGGGTCTGAAGGCTTGAGAACTAGGAGGGCAGTAGATTGATGTCCCAGTTCATGTAGTCAGGCCAAGTTAACTCAACCTGCCCTTTTTCTGTTCAGTCCTTCACAGATTGTCTGAGGCCCATCCACACTGGGGAGCGAGCTATGTCATTAACATAGACCAAATCCATTTGTATCTTTCTGCAGTGTCAGAATTTAATGAGTGACAATAAATTCACAGGCTATACCACTTTCATCAGTGGTAGTTCACTGAATAATTGTGGGTCCCCTGGCAGTCAAAAATTGGGTAATCACAGGTGCTTTTATTCCAATCTTAATTTCTGATATCTGTAATGCTCAAGTCGTGCACATCAAGTCTGACATATATATCAGAAAGGCAAAGTGTTAAGGTCCTCTTAGGGGTTCGGAAGGCTCAACTGTAAGCAGAGGCAGAGAACAGATATGAATGCAAATAGCCATTGTAGGTGGTCAGATAGGATTTGGAACCAATTGAAAAACTTTTCAGAGCCAAAGTCTGGATGGTTGGCAGTTTCGTAGTGTCAACTTGGAGTGGGACTTTCGTGATTGTCATGGGTAGAAGCCACCCTCTGCTAAAGACTGAGGATAGGGACACAAAGGTTCATCTCTTCGGCAATTTTCCCTGGCAAGGATCACGATGTGTGACCAGGTGACGTGGTCAGGGTGACACTGTGTCTGGTCTTGGGGTGCTTGTCTTTTTAAGGGTCTCCAGTCTGGGGCTGCGTCATTTGGTGGTCTGATGTGGTCTATAAGCTCGTGATCCTGGTTTTTCTGTAATGAGTTTGAAAATCTCAGGCATCCATGTGCTTCTGATTAATTTGATAAGTGGACTGGTGGTCATTCTTGTTGGCACAATTAATTTATTTATCAGTTTATGCCTTATGGTTGTGCCAGGCAGATGGTGGTTGCTTACTTGTACAAAGAAAGTGTGAGGCCATTCCACCTCAGCCCTTAAACTCAAAATGGAGTAGCTTGTGGCAAACCACTGTGTATTGGACTAACACTGATTTAGTTATGGCCTGGAAACTGCTGTTCTCTATGTCATGGAGTGACTCAGCAGAGCACAGTCTCCTCTCCACAATAGGGTCCTCTGCTTTCCTGGGTTCATTAAATCAATGCCAGGCTCATCTTGTTATAGCCACAGAAAACATATTAAAATGTTGGTGCTCCCCAGGGAGATTCTCCAGCACCATTGGGAGATTCAGCCTCTCCCCAATCCCAAATCTCTTCCCTAGAGCCCACCCCAATCCCAAATCCCTTCCCCTCCCCATAGCCCCACCCTAATCCCTTCCCATGCCCTATAAAAGTTAGCAACAAAAGAACTAACGTGAGATTTTCCTGGCACACTGCTTTTAGGTATATGGGCAATCGTCACTGGCCAGCTAAAATAAAGGCTTCTTTTGGCTTTACGTGATTGGCTTGGATTATTTCATTTCCTTTGGGTTCAACAATCTGGAAACACCCTCACAGATACACCTGGAGATGATGTTTAACCAGCTCTGTGGGTACCTTGTCACCCAGTTAAGTTGATATATAAAATTAACCATCATGTAAATTCGGCAGAATGGGTTCAGACCAAATTACAAGCTCGCTGCCATGGAAATATAAATAATGCCAGCGAATGGCCAAACCAGAGCCAGATGGAAGTGATAGGCTTTATTAGAAATTGTGCTCCGGGGTAAGATCCCAGCCCTCCAGGGTGAAAGTGGGGGGTGGGAGAGCCAGAAGAAGTCGCAAATGGCTTCAGCTGCTCAGGGTTTTTATAAAGGGGGAAGGGACTGGAGGTCCTGCCCAGAAAAGGTGGGCCAAGGTGGACATCAGGGTCAGCAGGTCTCCTCCTGATTGGTCACCTCTGGGGCGCTGCCTGGCCCTTTGTGCTCGCAGTGGGTTGTTAGGGGTCTTTTATCTGCTTCCTCCCCTGTAGCCGCTTCAGTTCATCCGACATTCCGACCTTTTTGGTGATATAGGGCGCCGGAGTCTGTCTGGCTACTTCCTGCATGTTAGGGGGCGCTGTGGGGAGAAAAAGGTTCAGGTGCCGGTCCGTGGGGAAGCGGCTATAAGGGTGTAGGGGCATTTGGTTGTATGTCACTCTTGCAACCTTACTCATGCGGCTCTGGGCAAACCTGAGAAGACAGGGAGCAACCATTAGTAGGAGGCCTATTACAAATATAGGGGTGAGGATGGAGGTCAGCCAGTTGGCAAGAGTGGAGTTTAGCCATCCTGGTGGGGATCACTTGATTGTTGCTGCTTAAGTTTTTGCTCAGATGTTGGAGGGTTTCAACGTTTTTTTCGACGAGTCCAGTTTCATTGATGTAGTAACAGCATTCTTCCTTTAAGAATAGGCACATTCCTTCTTTATCTGCTGTCAGAAGATCTAGTGCTCAGTGGTTCTGTAAAGAAACTTGGGCAACAGATGTTATTTGTCTCTGTAGGGATGCCAGGGAGGCAGCCGATGCCTCTATCGTCTCTTGGAGTTGTTGTTCTAGCTTTTGGGTGGCAGTGACTGTGTAACTGAGTCCTCCTGCCCCCAACCCAGAGGCCACAAGTGAGGAGGCCAGGGAGAGCCCAACCACCACTGGTAGGAAAACAGCTCGTTTCACCCTAGGAATGGGATTTTGAAGAAGCCAGATTAATTCAGCTTCACTATATAGTGTTAATTGAGGAACCAGAGTGGAGGGCACACAGAAAGCAAAGGGCATATTGGGACCTAATTCTTTTGTCAGAGTACCGTTACACCAGAAAAAGAATCCTGGAGGAGCAAACATGGGAGAAGAGACCTGCACGGTTCGGTTGCAAGGTACTGGGTTAGAGGAAGTGTAACAGTACCAAAGTTCTCTGAGGAGTTGTAGTAAAGGGGAACTCCCTCCAATGGTGGAGAGGGGGTCCTTTGAGGCTGTGAGGAAGTATTAAGGGGGGTACTCATGGGAACAGCTGTTAGCAGGGTCCAGTCCAAACCTGCACAAAGAAAACAATCTGAGATGTTATTAACAATGGAGAGATTGAGAAGTTGGAGAACTTGATGGATCAGAGTAAGCCATGAGAAAGGATTAGCATTAGGCTGAGTAGCTGTGTTGATCTGGTGTTGGATTTCCTTTTCCTGCTCCTGGATGGTTAGGTGAAGCTGAGGAACCACCTGAATATAAACTCTCCAGATTCTAAGTGAAGCCTCAGGACGATTGGCTGTTATCCCTGTGTAAACTTTACCGTCAACCCCCGAGGCCCATTTTGGGGTCCAGGGATCCTTGATGTTGATTCTTATTGCATATCCCCAACTGGGATCAGGGAAATGTCTTTTACAGCTATTGTAGGGACACCCTCCATATATGGTGGGGTCCTTTGTGCAGTATGACAGGTATTGGTCATACCAATACAGGAAGCAAACCATACAGGCATAACAAGAAGAGACAGATATAGTTTTAAAATCCTTGAGATCGAGAGTGAGTTCCCGGTCACACCCTGTGGGGGAACAGTCCTTTTCTGCTATGACATTAGAGAAGGAGGCTCCACCCAGCTGGTATGTTTCCTCGACATAGAAACGCCACCTGTAGGTTGGGATAGAAGCTTGAGAGAGATTAATGAGCTGTAGCAGTAATAAGGGTTTGGTGAGAAATTTTGAG